>OX388260.1:5000-20000 GCA_947579855.1 Anticlea derivata | reverse complement strand
TTTTCTAACGATTTTATAGGCCTCTATTGCGTCGGGAAAGAAGATTTTTGTAACGGCGGCTTTGTTTTCCGATTTGTATCTCCGGTTCCATACGTCAAGCGAGTCCGTACGGATTTGTCGCTTGACGTATGAGACCGGACATGCATCGTAATCGGGCTTTTTCTTTAGGTTAAGTGCCGCTTCTTTTGCTAGTTCGTCGGCTCTTTCGTTTCCATTCATCCCTGCGTGTGCTTTAATCCAAAACAAAGAGACTTCTTTGTTTTGGAGTGATATGATCTCGATGTTTTTCCGGGTTTCTGTCGCAAGGGGATGAATGGATCCGTGGTTTGTCACCGTTTCTAGAGCCGATCGCGAGTCGCTATAGATGCCAAAGCTAGTTTCGGGGCGTTTTAAAATCTCACACGTGGCTCTACATAGAGCGTAGAGCTCCGCCTGATAGACTGTGCAGTGAGATGGCAGCTTAAGTTTGAGGCTTTTGGTCTCCACATCGCTATCCCAAAAGGATAGCGCTGCGCCGACCTTTCCCTCAATCTTGCTGCCATCTGTGAATATGCGGACTGCTTGGTTGTTGTGTTGTTCAACTCCTTGTTGGTCTATCAGGTTTATGAACTCTAGTCTCCTATGCTTTGCCGGATGCGGGGTCAGACTGTACGCCACCATTTTTTCTACCTCTCTGTCTCCCATCATTGGCTGGGGGACTCCACGTTTGGCCTCGTAAAGGGCTGCAGCTTCTTGGATTCTGAGATCCAGTGGCAGTATCCCTCCCAGTAGTAGAGCCGAGTTGAGGGAGACAGTTCGGTAGGCTCTGGTTAGTTTTTGAGCGAAGCCTCTCTGAACAGCGTCAAGTTGTTTACGGACTTTTAGTTTTTTCGTGGCCGACGCCCAGGCGCTGGCAGCGTACATTATGACTGGTTCAACAGTCGCTGTGTATATGATGCGAACCACTTCCGGGTGTAGACCCCAACTGCTCCTGGCGGCTCTCGACAACTGTTTATAGATGTTAAGTGCTTTCCTGCACACATTTGCTGTGTGTTTGTTGAAAGTCATCTTGTTGTCGATTGTGAGCCCCAGGATTTTGATCTCTTCAGACATGCCGATGCCGATCCCGCCCATCTTCAGGAGTGGTGTATCGTACTTTAACTTACGTGTAATTGTCATCGCGCTGGTTTTATGCGGAGCAAATTTTAGTTTGTTTGCGATACCCCACTCCCGGACATAGGCGAGAGCGGCATTGGCCTGTCTTTGCACCTCCAGTGCTGTGTCACCATCAAACACAAGCACCACATCGTCCGCGAAAGCCTGGCTGTAGTCACCCCTTTGCGTGAGACCTTGGAGGAGTGGGTCCAAGAGGAGGTTCCAAAGTATCGGACCCCCGATGGATCCCTGGACGCAGCCCTTGTTTGTTGACTTGAGGTATTCTTGTCCCGCGTAACGCACTCTGACACTTCTGTCCCGCAGGTAACTGTCAATCAGCCTTCTCAAGTTAACGGGGCATCCCGCCTCGGCCAATCTTACCCTAATGGCTGGCCACCATGCACTGTCGAAGGCTCCCTCTATGTCAAGTGATACTATAACTATGAGCTTCTTTTGGTCTAGTTTGCTTCGGATGTGTTTCACTAGGTCATAGAGGGAGTCTTCCGTGCTTTTTTGCGGCATGAATCCGTATTGACGGGTGCTCATCCCCGGAAGCAGGTGCCACTTGAGACGACTGACCACCATCTTCTCCAGGACCTTGCCCATGACGGGTAGCAGTCCTATGGGCCTATACGACTTCGGGTTTGTATAGTCGTCCTTACCCGGCTTCCTTAGGACTACCACTGTGGCTTCTTTCCACGTGTTGGGGAAGTGGCCGAGGGCGAGGCACCTGTTGCTCAAGGCGAGGAATAGCTCTGGGTCTTGGCTTATAGCGTGGTCGCAGATGTCAGCTGTTAGACCGTCCAGTCCCGGAGCCTTCTTTGGGTTGAAACTTTTTGCAGCGAATCTAAGCTCTTCAATGGTAAACGGTGGGTCATGGTACTCATCATGGCTCCAGCCGTTTACTTGTTCAGCTTGTTCTCGGATTCGGCAATGATCGGCGTTTTCATCCCTTTTCAGATCTTCCGGGTAGAAGGTCTCCGCTATAAACTTTACAGATTCCTTGCTGTCCAGTATCCCCCCCCCCTTCATCAGAGGCAAGTCCTCCTGTCTCTTCACTGTCCTACCTATAACCCTATATATTCCCTCCCATACTCCCTCCTTGTCCTGTTTCTCACAGAAAGCCTTCCAACTCTCAATTTGAGCTCTCTTGGATTCGTACTCATATTCTTCCTTTCTTTTCAGGTACTCGGCAATGACCTTCAGCCTGCGGACCGGCGCTGCGCAACGGATTCTTCGCTTCATCGTGGTGACTTCCTTCTTCAGCTCGGCGAGTTTGTCCGACCACCATGGTAAGGTAAGTGTACTATTTTCCTTCTTTTTAGGGATGCTTTTATTGCATGACTCTATTATTGCTTGTATGTACTGTGCTATTATTTCGTCTAATTTTGCTTTATCTGTTATGTTGTCTATGTCTTTTCCGTTAAGTTTGTTTGTTTCGAACAATTGGGCCAGTTTCCTATGAAATTGGTTCCAATCTGCTTTTTTGCTATTGTATATTCTAGTGGTTCTTTTAATATTTATGCCCTTTGCTTTTGTTAGCCTAATCTTGAAAGTTAAAACATTGTGGTCGGAGCTCGTCAAGCCTACTTCTACTTTCCAGTCCTCGATCAGATCCAGCAAATCCGTCGCGCAGGCGGTTATGTCAATAAAGCTGGTGTATGATTTGTTTCCCCTTATTGTGTCGAAAGTTGGGGTATTGCCTTCGTTTAACACATGTAGCTCCATTTCTTCAAATGTTCCGGCCATGACTTCTCCCCTGTCATCGATCTTTAGGCTTCCCCACCAAGAGTTTTTCGCATTGCCGTCCCCTCCCATTACGATTTTTGTATTTCCCGTACGCTCTTTTATTTCCCTTAGCTGTTCTAGGTACGGCTCTATTGGTTCGGTAGGCTCGAAGTAGAACGAGACCGCCACGATCTCCCAGGCACTTGTTCGGAGTTTCACTGCGACGATGTTATTTGTAGTGAACTCCGGACAGAGGGTAGCGTCTATTTCACTGTCGAATACGGCGATTGCCGCTTTTACTACGCCCTCCCCTTGACTTATACTCTGAAAGATCCTGGCGCTCCCGTAATTCCTAACCCTACCTATGTTTCCTACATATGGCTCCTGGAGGAGCGCAACGGCCATCTTCATTTTGTCTGCCTCAAGCATAATTTCGTAAGTTGCTAGGGCCTTTCTCTGCAAATTTGCTTGTGCGACGAAGTATGCCTTTGCGCTCGCCCGGGAGGCGTTTGTGCCTGGGACCACCTTAGCAATAAGCTATTGTGGCCCGAGCCAGCGATTCCCATTTTCGTCGGATAGGGCAATCACCGCTGAAGGCGTTGTGATCCGCCCTATCCAGCTTTGCGTGGGTGCAATTCGGGCACGAGGGAGGAACATCCGCGAGCCAGTTTTCGCACTCTGATTTCAGGTGAGGCCCCCCACAATGGCAGCATTTTTCAACCGTCTCTTTGCAAAAGCGTCGCCCATGGCCGTACCCTAAGCAAAGAGAGCATTGCACGAGTGGTGATTGATCCGCCACTCGTACTCGCTGCAGATCAATTTGCACGGCTCCGGCGTCGGTCAAATGCCGCCAGATTTTGGGGGACACCCTCATCACGATATGGTGTGTGTGCGGGTTTCTCGTGCGTTTTTTGAACGCAATTTCCATTTTCTGCTCTTTCAGTTCTTCTAGGACCCTCTTGTTCTGATTTCTCAAAGCGTTGAGGACGTCTTCGTCGGTGTTATATTTCAGAACGTCTTTGAGTATCACTAGGGGGTCCTTGTTCCTTATCTCTTCTACGTTCAATTCCTTTGCTCCCTTTAGCCTTTCTTTCACTTTATTCCTATATCTTATATCCTATACTAAAATGTTTTTCTATTGTTTTAGGTACGTCGTGTCGTCAGCAGTTGGTCAACGCGGGTCACGGGTAAGTATATAAAATCAGATAACAATAGTTTACAAGGTAAAAATAAATTTTTAATATAGAGTTCCAGACTCTACCAGTTGTTATATACTAACGTTTTAGGTTTATCTAGTCCAATTTGAGCCCAGCGCTGAACAAAATATGATAAACATCAAAGATTTCGTCAAAAATATTTTGACTCTACCTAGAGTCAGTCCCTATATTCAGGCTAAAAGGCGTAATAATTTTGTACTGAACGGAAAAAATCCCGTCCAGATAGCGTCTTTGGTTCAAGAGATACGGAGCTTTACAGTTTTCCAAGATGGCCGAACAAAATGGCCACCAATTCCAAAAACCGCCGCAACTCGGTCAAAAATGCTCTGAGAGACCTGGGACTTCGCTTCGAGGGATGTACTTGGCACGGCCAGCACCCTCGCTGCGCTTGCTATATTCGGTAGAGTCGATGCTCTAGATAGAGTCCTGACCTCCACCAACGCAAAGAGGGGATGGAGCTCGTGTGCCCTGAGAAAATCCCAGCTCTCTGCGACCAATAGGGCCAAAGTTATAGCTATTTTAATAAAAACCAAGATGGCGTCCAAAATGGCGCCCAAAACTATAAATGTCTGCTACTGCCTCAATTTTGGTCTCAGAGAGCCGGGGTTTTGGCTGGTGTGATGTCCTCGTCGAGACCTATAACTTGGGATGTCAAAATAGATAAATAAAATGTGCCCCTAAGTAGGGTATTTTCAGGGTAATCCTGGTAGGGTAGGCCACGACGATGACACCACCGAAAATCCCGGGTCGATACGACTATCGGTTCACAAATTATACAAGTTTGAAGTTTTCAAGATGGCGGCCAAAATGGCCGACTTTTTGCTAACTTTGGCAGTTGTTAACCGAATAGTCCCGTGTTTGGGCTTGTTGGAAAGGTAATTACAAGCCCAGTCAAATGCAATACAGTGCGCAACAGAAGGTCAAACCCCCGATTTTTAAAATGGGAAAAACAAAATTTTTTCACAAAATTTGCGCTACACGGGTCGATTTTGATCTAAACTTAAAACTAAAAAGGGGTTTTTCATCAGCAAGAGGACAGGAAACTTACACGATTTATAAAAATAAGCTACCTATAATATTAAGGGTACCTCGTGGTGACCTTGAAACTTAAAAATTCTATAAAATAAAATCTAGTTGATAAATAGTACCTAATTTTTTGCAGGCTGGTAGAAGACCAGAACCTTAACAGATAACACAATTTAGAACAGTGGGTCAAAGATCTTATCAAAGAGTTATAAAATTTTGAAAAATTGAAAAATTTTAAAAGTCTGTATCTCGGTGAAAACTTAACTTTTTCAAGTTCTGC
Source organism: Anticlea derivata (assembly GCA_947579855.1). Taxonomy (NCBI): domain Eukaryota; kingdom Metazoa; phylum Arthropoda; class Insecta; order Lepidoptera; family Geometridae; genus Anticlea; species Anticlea derivata. The sequence continues at coordinate 14,615 of OX388260.1, read as the reverse complement.
AAGTGCCTCCCACGTCCTCGCTGTAGTGTCCTTGTGGCCCGTGCGTCAGCCTTAGTCCAGCTCCTCGCGTCGCTGACCTCGTGGCCACGTGGTTTTTGTTTTTTTGCCAATATCTCCGCACTCCTGTGCGGAAAAAATCGGCAAAAGATGTCAGATTGTGGAGCTCCTGAAACCCTTTCAGGAGGCACCAAAAAATTTGTAGGTAACCGCTGATAAACACGAGTTATTTCAGTTTGAAGTCTGAAATAACCCCCAAAAAACACTTCTTCACTCAAAACTTCGCGCACAGATCACTTAGAGCCGCGCGAATTTCACTGGCGTGTGCGCCTCGTGCTCCCGCTTCTTTTGACGTATCACAAGGGTATAAAACGTGATAAAAACTATTTTTACTGAATTTTCGAAGCGCGGAGGGACTCTGTTTCGTGGCGCTCTCGACTGCGGTTCAGAGCGGACTGGTGGTTAGGTTAGGTTAGGTTAGGTTAGGTTAGGTTAGGTTAGGTTAGGTTAGGTTAGGTTAGGTTAGGTTAGGTTAGGTTAGGTTAGGTTAGGTTAGGTTAGGTTAGGTTAGGTTAGGTTAGGTTAGGTTAGGTTAGGTTAGGTTAGGTTAGGTTAGGTTAGGTTAGGTTAGGTTAGGTTAGGTTAGGTTAGGTTAGGTTAGGTTAGGTTAGGTTAGGTTAGGTTAGGTTAGGTTAGGTTAGGTTAGGTTAGGTTAGGTTAGGTTAGGTTAGGTTAGGTTAGGTTAGGTTAGGTTAGGTTAGGTTAGGTTAGGTTAGGTTAGGTTAGGTTAGGTTAGGTTTTTTTTTTTTTTTTTTTTTTTTTTTTTTTTTTTTTTTTTCCTCGTCCCTCTGACTTAATCAGAGACTGTTTTTGCTTTTTGTCTTGTTTGCTCTTTATTTAAGTATAATTATGTAGATTGGAAGGTTAGTGTGGGTTTTTTCTTCCGTTTCTAAATTCTTTTGTTTGTACCTCGTACTTTCTCCTTATATCTACTATTTTTATTAATTTTTATCTATTATTTCTCCTTATATTTTAATTTTGTTTGCATATCATTTGGTTATTAATTTAAAGCTTGTATTTTTCGTGGTTATATTTATATATTTTTCTAATATTTTACTATGTTCTAACATTAATTGATTTTCATTTTTTTATTTAACACTTTTTTGTCCATTTTCTTTGATATCTATGCTGGTTTATATATACTCAGATATATATTCAACATATAATTGTGTATCTTATTTTTAGCATTTATTTTTATTTAATTGAAATTTTATCTTATTATCTGATTCGTTGCAGGTACAAATTGGTTTTATTGTGTCTTATTTTAACTATTCTTGTTCAAGTTATTTTGTCATGTCTGATGTCCTAATATTTATATTTAATTAATTGTTTTATTGCTGGTTGCAATTGGGCCATTTTACTTATGAAAATGGTCCCAATATGCTTATTTACTATTGCTGACTCTAATTTGACTATGTGTGCGTTTAGATTTTGTACCTGCTCGAAGAATCTAAGAACCACTAACAATACGCAATTGTAGCTCGAGCCAGTGCATCCCATTTCCTTCGGATCGGACAGTCCTGACTGAAGGCATTGTGGTCAGTCCTGTCGCCCTTGGCTTTCGTGCAATTACAGCACGATGGGGATGCACCGGCGAGCAAGTCTGCACACTCAGACCCCATGTGGGGTCCCCCGCAGTGGCAACATTTTTCGGTGGTTTCGGTGCAGAAACGCCTTCCGTGTCCATACCCCAAGCAAAGTGAGCACTGGACCAGTGGCGATTGGTCCGCCACTCTCACCCGCTGGAGGTCAATAAGGACCGTTCCTGCCTCGACCAATTGCTGCCAAATTCCGGGGGAAACCCTCATGACAATGTGTTGTGTGTGGGGGTTTCTGGCGCGCTTTTTGAAAGCGATTTCCATGTTGTGGCCAGTTAATTCGCTAAGGACCCCCTTGTTCTGGTTCCTCAGAGCGTCCAGGACGTCTTCATCAGTGTTATACTTGAAGACGTCTCTCAGAATCACCAGGGGGTCCTTATTTTTCATTTCTTCTACCTTCAGTTCTTTGTCTCCCTTCAGCTTTTCTTTAACCTTTTGTCTTTCTTCTTTTGTTTTGCACCCCACTATTACCTTCTGGTCTTTCGCTTTCCTAATTCTCTCCACTGCTATACCACTCTCCTTGGCGTTCATCACCTTCCTTATCCTTTCCAACACCTCCTCTCCGGTTTCTGTCTCGTCTACAGCAGTGACTACGACGGAGTGAAGCGCGGTCTGCTCCGGCCTCCTAGGGAGTGCCGCTGCCACACTCGCGTACGACAGTCTCTGCTGTTTCTCTTCCTGTCTTTGTAGGCTTTCCTGTAATTTCTCCATCTTCTTATTGTTTTCCAGTAGGAGTGTCGCGTGTTCTTCGAGCTTTTTGTGAAGCTCACTATCCTCCTTCTTTTTTGCTGGTTCTTTCTCCTGTAAAGGCTTTCCTTCCTTTTCAGTTTCTCTTTGGTCTTCGGTTATTTTCTGCTTTCCTTTAACGCTTTCTGCTTCCTTGACCAACTGGTACAGTCTTTCAATTGCTAGTGTCACCTCCATCTTGATCTCCGTTTTGATGTTCCTGGAGTTGCCGAGGTGTAGTTTGGCTTTGGTGACACAAGCTCTTGCCTCTGCCAGTCGGTCTGAATATTTAGATTTTGGTGGTTGTGTTGGTGGACTCCCCGCCGCCTCCGTTGAGATTCTACGAACTCCTGTTCTGCTCTCCTGTGACAGGGTCTTCTTAGGTTTAACAGGCTTCGGGGGTTCCACCACCACAGCTTTCTTGGGGGGGGTCAGCAGCTTAGTCTTCGAGTCTGATTTTCCAGACTCCCACTCTCCTATGCTCTTTCGCACGTTTGAGATTTTGGCCTTTCCGCCTTCCTGCAAAGGTGAGCCCAGTTCCACCGGTTTCTGCCCAGGTGATGTTGGGCTATGGGAGTTTTCTTTACCGGCTCTTGGCCCCTTTGCAGGTGTGCGGAAACCAAACATCTTTGGAGAGGTGGTCAGAGGGACACGTCAATATAAAATTAAAATAGTAAAATGTAAGTTTGTAAAAGTTGTAAATAGTAGTAATTTAAAAATAAGTTGTATTTATTTATTTATTTATTAATATATATGATATTTATTTATTTAATGTACACTAATCCTAACCTATGTATTTCAATGTATTTTATAGCCGTCAGGTAAATTAACTTTGGTCTATAACCCTAGTCCTCGTCGTCAAATAAAAATTTTGCTCTACTTTATGTAGGTTTTTTTTTTTTTTGCAAGCGATAAGCCTGTACTCGTATGAGTGTGCTCCTGAAAACCCCGTCTCTAAAGAAGCCTTAGTTTAGGAGTTTTTGATGGTGCCCACTGTAGATATCGACTATCTTTACCTTAGTAAGTACAATAAGGGAGGGTGGGCGGGCGAATTTTTTCAATTTCTTGCTATAATTGGTGTTTTTTCTGTTGCAGGTACGTGCGGGGACGTCGGGCAAAGGTGAACCAGCCACGGGATGTGCAGAAACAAGCCAGGTGTTGGAGGAAATTTGAAAAAACGCGCAAAATCACCCTAAAACGGTCAAAATTTTCGGAAAATTGAAGTTTTTGAAGGATTTTTCTATGACACGTCAATAAATGCAGTCGCTCAGTAGATAGAGCGCCGCGAGCCGCTAATTATGATGTACCACACGGCTATATTCACTTGAAGAAAAAGTCAAGAAAAATCTTTTTTGGTTTTTTCCTAAGACAAAAGTACGTTTTCTAGCGTAAAACAATTAAATAATAACTTTCTACTACCGAAAACGATACAATGCGATAGGGGGCGCAACCAGCGCGATAGGCACTACTTAAAAAGCAGTCAGAAACTAATAATTTAGATAAAAGAAGTATTTTAAAGCCAAATAATTATAAAAATTTTACAAGTCTTTATGAAAATGCGAAAAATGTCGAAAAATCACGTTTTTTATATAAAACGTGTGTCTTATTAAGGTATTATCGCACCATAGGCACCGAGACGCTTAATTTGATATATCGCATGCGACTCTAAGTCAACAAATAAAAGTCTGTATTTGTATAAAGTATGAAGAATTGTGAGGGCTAAGGTGGATTTTGGGTCGACGATTTCAGAGTGGTCGGGCAGTTTTTTCAATTTCTTGCTATAATTGGTGTTTTTTCTGTTGCAGGTACGTGCGGGGACGTCGGGCAAAGGTGAACCAGCCACGGGATGTGCAGAAACAAGCCAGGTGTTGGAGGAAATTTGAAAAAACGCGCAAAATCACCCTAAAACGGTCAAAATTTTCGGAAAATTGAAGTTTTTGAAGGATTTTTCTATGACACGTCAATAAATGCAGTCGCTCAGTAGATAGAGCGCCGCGAGCCGCTAATTATGATGTACCACACGGCTATATTCACTTGAAGAAAAAGTCAAGAAAAATCTTTTTTGGTTTTTTCCTAAGACAAAAGTACGTTTTCTAGCGTAAAACAATTAAATAATAACTTTCTACTACCGAAAACGATACAATGCGATAGGGGGCGCAACCAGCGCGATAGGCACTACTTAAAAAGCAGTCAGAAACTAATAATTTAGATAAAAGAAGTATTTTAAAGCCAAATAATTATAAAAATTTTACAAGTCTTTATGAAAATGCGAAAAATGTCGAAAAATCACGTTTTTTATATAAAACGTGTGTCTTATTAAGGTATTATCGCACCATAGGCACCGAGACGCTTAATTTGATATATCGCATGCGACTCTAAGTCAACAAATAAAAGTCTGTATTTGTATAAAGTATGAAGAATTGTGAGGGCTAAGGTGGATTTTGGGTCGACGATTTCAGAGTGGTCGGGCAGTTTTTTCAATTTCTTGCTATAATTGGTGTTTTTTCTGTTGCAGGTACGTGCGGGGACGTCGGGCAAAGGTGAACCAGCCACGGGATGTGCAGAAACAAGCCAGGTGTTGGAGGAAATTTGAAAAAACGCGCAAAATCACCCTAAAACGGTCAAAATTTTCGGAAAATTGAAGTTTTTGAAGGATTTTTCTATGACACGTCAATAAATGCAGTCGCTCAGTAGATAGAGCGCCGCGAGCCGCTAATTATGATGTACCACACGGCTATATTCACTTGAAGAAAAAGTCAAGAAAAATCTTTTTTGGTTTTTTCCTAAGACAAAAGTACGTTTTCTAGCGTAAAACAATTAAATAATAACTTTCTACTACCGAAAACGATACAATGCGATAGGGGGCGCAACCAGCGCGATAGGCACTACTTAAAAAGCAGTCAGAAACTAATAATTTAGATAAAAGAAGTATTTTAAAGCCAAATAATTATAAAAATTTTACAAGTCTTTATGAAAATGCGAAAAATGTCGAAAAATCACGTTTTTTATATAAAACGTGTGTCTTATTAAGGTATTATCGCACCATAGGCACCGAGACGCTTAATTTGATATATCGCATGCGACTCTAAGTCAACAAATAAAAGTCTGTATTTGTATAAAGTATGAAGAATTGTGAGGGCTAAGGTGGATTTTGGGTCGACGATTTCAGAGTGGTCGGGCAGTTTTTTCAATTTCTTGCTATAATTGGTGTTTTTTCTGTTGCAGGTACGTGCGGGGACGTCGGGCAAAGGTGAACCAGCCACGGGATGTGCAGAAACAAGCCAGGTGTTGGAGGAAATTTGAAAAAACGCGCAAAATCACCCTAAAACGGTCAAAATTTTCGGAAAATTGAAGTTTTTGAAGGATTTTTCTATGACACGTCAATAAATGCAGTCGCTCAGTAGATAGAGCGCCGCGAGCCGCTAATTATGATGTACCACACGGCTATATTCACTTGAAGAAAAAGTCAAGAAAAATCTTTTTTGGTTTTTTCCTAAGACAAAAGTACGTTTTCTAGCGTAAAACAATTAAATAATAACTTTCTACTACCGAAAACGATACAATGCGATAGGGGGCGCAACCAGCGCGATAGGCACTACTTAAAAAGCAGTCAGAAACTAATAATTTAGATAAAAGAAGTATTTTAAAGCCAAATAATTATAAAAATTTTACAAGTCTTTATGAAAATGCGAAAAATGTCGAAAAATCACGTTTTTTATATAAAACGTGTGTCTTATTAAGGTATTATCGCACCATAGGCACCGAGACGCTTAATTTGATATATCGCATGCGACTCTAAGTCAACAAATAAAAGTCTGTATTTGTATGGTTAGGTTAGGTTAGGTTAGGTTAGGTTAGGTTAGGTTAGGTTAGGTTAGGTTAGGTTAGGTTAGGTTAGGTTAGGTTAGGTTAGGTTAGGTTAGGTTAGGTTAGGTTAGGTTAGGTTAGGTTAGGTTAGGTTAGGTTAGGTTAGGTTAGGTTAGGTTAGGTTAGGTTAGGTTAGGTTAGGTTAGGTTAGGTTAGGTTAGGTTAGGTTAGGTTAGGTTAGGTTAGGTTAGGTTAGGTTAGGTTAGGTTAGGTTAGGTTAGGTTAGGTTAGGTTAGGTTAGGTTAGGTTAGGTTAGGTTAGGTTAGGTTAGGTTAGGTTAGGTTAGGTTAGGTTAGGTTAGGTTAGGTTAGGTTAGGTTAGGTTAGGTTAGGTTAGGTTAGGTTAGGTTAGGTTAGGTTAGGTTAGGTTAGGTTAGGTTAGGTTAGGTTAGGTTAGGTTAGGTTAGGTTAGGTTAGGTTAGGTTAGGTTAGGTTAGGTTAGGTTAGGTTAGGTTAGGTTAGGTTAGGTTAGGTTAGGTTAGGTTAGGTTAGGTTAGGTTAGGTTAGGTTAGGTTAGGTTAGGTTAGGTTAGGTTAGGTTAGGTTAGGTTAGGTTAGGTTAGGTTAGGTTAGGTTAGGTTAGGTTAGGTTAGGTTAGGTTAGGTTAGGTTAGGTTAGGTTAGGTTAGGTTAGGTTAGGTTAGGTTAGGTTAGGTTAGGTTAGGTTAGGTTAGGTTAGGTTAGGTTAGGTTAGGTTAGGTTAGGTTAGGTTAGGTTAGGTTAGGTTAGGTTAGGTTAGGTTAGGTTAGGTTAGGTTAGGTTAGGTTAGGTTAGGTTAGGTTAGGTTAGGTTAGGTTAGGTTAGGTTAGGTTAGGTTAGGTTAGGTTAGGTTAGGTTAGGTTAGGTTAGGTTAGGTTAGGTTAGGTTAGGTTAGGTTAGGTTAGGTTAGGTTAGGTTAGGTTAGGTTAGGTTAGGTTAGGTTAGGTTAGGTTAGGTTAGGTTAGGTTAGGTTAGGTTAGGTTAGGTTAGGTTAGGTTAGGTTAGGTTAGGTTAGGTTAGGTTAGGTTAGGTTAGGTTAGGTTAGGTTAGGTTAGGTTAGGTTAGGTTAGGTTAGGTTAGGTTAGGTTAGGTTAGGTTAGGTTAGGTTAGGTTAGGTTAGGTTAGGTTAGGTTAGGTTAGGTTAGGTTAGGTTAGGTTAGGTTAGGTTAGGTTAGGTTAGGTTAGGTTAGGTTAGGTTAGGTTAGGTTAGGTTAGGTTAGGTTAGGTTAGGTTAGGTTAGGTTAGGTTAGGTTAGGTTAGGTTAGGTTAGGTTAGGTTAGGTTAGGTTAGGTTAGGTTAGGTTAGGTTAGGTTAGGTTAGGTTAGGTTAGGTTAGGTTAGGTTAGGTTAGGTTAGGTTAGGTTAGGTTAGGTTAGGTTAGGTTAGGTTAGGTTAGGTTAGGTTAGGTTAGGTTAGGTTAGGTTAGGTTAGGTTAGGTTAGGTTAGGTTAGGTTAGGTTAGGTTAGGTTAGGTTAGGTTAGGTTAGGTTAGGTTAGGTTAGGTTAGGTTAGGTTAGGTTAGGTTAGGTTAGGTTAGGTTAGGTTAGGTTAGGTTAGGTTAGGTTAGGTTAGGTTAGGTTAGGTTAGGTTAGGTTAGGTTAGGTTAGGTTAGGTTAGGTTAGGTTAGGTTAGGTTAGGTTAGGTTAGGTTAGGTTAGGTTAGGTTAGGTTAGGTTAGGTTAGGTTAGGTTAGGTTAGGTTAGGTTAGGTTAGGTTAGGTTAGGTTAGGTTAGGTTAGGTTAGGTTAGGTTAGGTTAGGTTAGGTTAGGTTAGGTTAGGTTAGGTTAGGTTAGGTTAGGTTAGGTTAGGTTAGGTTAGGTTAGGTTAGGTTAGGTTAGGTTAGGTTAGGTTAGGTTAGGTTAGGTTAGGTTAGGTTAGGTTAGGTTAGGTTAGGTTAGGTTAGGTTAGGTTAGGTTAGGTTAGGTTAGGTTAGGTTAGGTTAGGTTAGGTTAGGTTAGGTTAGGTTAGGTTAGGTTAGGTTAGGTTAGGTTAGGTTAGGTTAGGTTAGGTTAGGTTAGGTTAGGTTAGGTTAGGTTAGGTTAGGTTAGGTTAGGTTAGGTTAGGTTAGGTTAGGTTAGGTTAGGTTAGGTTAGGTTAGGTTAGGTTAGGTTAGGTTAGGTTAGGTTAGGTTAGGTTAGGTTAGGTTAGGTTAGGTTAGGTTAGGTTAGGTTAGGTTAGGTTAGGTTAGGTTAGGTTAGGTTAGGTTAGGTTAGGTTAGGTTAGGTTAGGTTAGGTTAGGTTAGGTTAGGTTAGGTTAGGTTAGGTTAGGTTAGGTTAGGTTAGGTTAGGTTAGGTTAGGTTAGGTTAGGTTAGGTTAGGTTAGGTTAGGTTAGGTTAGGTTAGGTTAGGTTAGGTTAGGTTAGGTTAGGTTAGGTTAGGTTAGGTTAGGTTAGGTTAGGTTAGGTTAGGTTAGGTTAGGTTAGGTTAGGTTAGGTTAGGTTAGGTTAGGTTAGGTTAGGTTAGGTTAGGTTAGGTTAGGTTAGGTTAGGTTAGGTTAGGTTAGGTTAGGTTAGGTTAGGTTAGGTTAGGTTAGGTTAGGTTAGGTTAGGTTAGGTTAGGTTAGGTTAGGTTAGGTTAGGTTAGGTTAGGTTAGGTTAGGTTAGGTTAGGTTAGGTTAGGTTAGGTTAGGTTAGGTTAGGTTAGGTTAGGTTAGGTTAGGTTAGGTTAGGTTAGGTTAGGTTAGGTTAGGTTAGGTTAGGTTAGGTTAGGTTAGGTTAGGTTAGGTTAGGTTAGGTTAGGTTAGGTTAGGTTAGGTTAGGTTAGGTTAGGTTAGGTTAGGTTAGGTTAGGTTAGGTTAGGTTAGGTTAGGTTAGGTTAGGTTAGGTTAGGTTAGGTTAGGTTAGGTTAGGTTAGGTTAGGTTAGGTTAGGTTAGGTTAGGTTAGGTTAGGTTAGGTTAGGTTAGGTTAGGTTAGGTTAGGTTAGGTTAGGTTAGGTTAGGTTAGGTTAGGTTAGGTTAGGTTAGGTTAGGTTAGGTTAGGTTAGGTTAGGTTAGGTTAGGTTAGGTTAGGTTAGGTTAGGTTAGGTTAGGTTAGGTTAGGTTAGGTTAGGTTAGGTTAGGTTAGGTTAGGTTAGGTTAGGTTAGGTTAGGTTAGGTTAGGTTAGGTTAGGTTAGGTTAGGTTAGGTTAGGTTAGGTTAGGTTAGGTTAGGTTAGGTTAGGTTAGGTTAGGTTAGGTTAGGTTAGGTTAGGTTAGGTTAGGTTAGGTTAGGTTAGGTTAGGTTAGGTTAGGTTAGGTTAGGTTAGGTTAGGTTAGGTTAGGTTAGGTTAGGTTAGGTTAGGTTAGGTTAGGTTAGGTTAGGTTAGGTTAGGTTAGGTTAGGTTAGGTTAGGTTAGGTTAGGTTAGGTTAGGTTAGGTTAGGTTAGGTTAGGTTAGGTTAGGTTAGGTTAGGTTAGG
>OX388259.1:14867081-14871856 GCA_947579855.1 Anticlea derivata | reverse complement strand
CTAACCTAACCTAACCTAACCTAACCTAACCTAACCTAACCTAACCTAACCTAACCTAACCTAACCTAACCTAACCTAACCTAACCTAACCTAACCTAACCTAACCTAACCTAACCTAACCTAACCTAACCTAACCTAACCTAACCTAACCTAACCTAACCTAACCTAACCTAACCTAACCTAACCTAACCTAACCTAACCTAACCTAACCTAACCTAACCTAACCTAACCTAACCTAACCTAACCTAACCTAACCTAACCTAACCTAACCTAACCTAACCTAACCTAACCTAACCTAACCTAACCTAACCTAACCTAACCTAACCTAACCTAACCTAACCTAACCTCAACCTAACCTAACCTAACCTAACCTAACCTAACCTAACCTAACCTAACCTAACCTAACCTAACCTAACCTAACCTAACCTAACCTAACCTAACCTAACCTAACCTAACCTAACCTAACCTAACCTAACCTAACCTAACCTAACCTAACCTAACCTAACCTAACCTAACCTAACCTAACCTAACCTAACCTAACCTAACCTAACCTAACCTAACCTAACCTAACCTAACCTAACCTAACCTAACCTAACCTAACCTAACCTAACCTAACCTAACCTAACCTAACCTAACCTAACCTAACCTAACCTAACCTAACCTAACCTAACCTAACCTAACCTAACCTAACCTAACCTAACCTAACCTAACCTAACCTAACCTAACCTAACCTAACCTAACCTAACCTAACCTAACCTAACCTAACCTAACCTAACCTAACCTAACCTAACCTAACCTAACCTAACCTAACCTAACCTAACCTAACCTAACCTAACCTAACCTAACCTAACCTAACCTAACCTAACCTAACCTAACCTAACCTAACCTAACCTAACCTAACCTAACCTAACCTAACCTAACCTAACCTAACCTAACCTAACCTAACCTAACCTAACCTAACCTAACCTAACCTAACCTAACCTAACCTAACCTAACCTAACCTAACCTAACCTAACCTAACCTAACCTAACCTAACCTAACCTAACCTAACCTAACCTAACCTAACCTAACCTAACCTAACCTAACCTAACCTAACCTAACCTAACCTAACCTAACCTAACCTAACCTAACCTAACCTAACCTAACCTAACCTAACCTAACCTAACCTAACCTAACCTAACCTAACCTAACCTAACCTAACCTAACCTAACCTAACCTAACCTAACCTAACCTAACCTAACCTAACCTAACCTAACCTAACCTAACCTAACCTAACCTAACCTAACCTAACCTAACCTAACCTAACCTAACCTAACCTAACCTAACCTAACCTAACCTAACCTAACCTAACCTAACCTAACCTAACCTAACCTAACCTAACCTAACCTAACCTAACCTAACCTAACCTAACCTAACCTAACCTAACCTAACCTAACCTAACCTAACCTAACCTAACCTAACCTAACCTAACCTAACCTAACCTAACCTAACCTAACCTAACCTAACCTAACCTAACCTAACCTAACCTAACCTAACCTAACCTAACCTAACCTAACCTAACCTAACCTAACCTAACCTAACCTAACCTAACCTAACCTAACCTAACCTAACCTAACCTAACCTAACCTAACCTAACCTAACCTAACCTAACCTAACCTAACCTAACCTAACCTAACCTAACCTAACCTAACCTAACCTAACCTAACCTAACCTAACCTAACCTAACCTAACCTAACCTAACCTAACCTAACCTAACCTAACCTAACCTAACCTAACCTAACCTAACCTAACCTAACCTAACCTAACCTAACCTAACCTAACCTAACCTAACCTAACCTAACCTAACCTAACCTAACCTAACCTAACCTAACCTAACCTAACCTAACCTAACCTAACCTAACCTAACCTAACCTAACCTAACCTAACCTAACCTAACCTAACCTAACCTAACCTAACCTAACCTAACCTAACCTAACCTAACCTAACCTAACCTAACCTAACCTAACCTAACCTAACCTAACCTAACCTAACCTAACCTAACCTAACCTAACCTAACCTAACCTAACCTAACCTAACCTAACCTAACCTAACCTAACCTAACCTAACCTAACCTAACCTAACCTAACCTAACCTAACCTAACCTAACCTAACCTAACCTAACCTAACCTAACCTAACCTAACCTAACCTAACCTAACCTAACCTAACCTAACCTAACCTAACCTAACCTAACCTAACCTAACCTAACCTAACCTAACCTAACCTAACCTAACCTAACCTAACCTAACCTAACCTAACCTAACCTAACCTAACCTAACCTAACCTAACCTAACCTAACCTAACCTAACCTAACCTAACCTAACCTAACCTAACCTAACCTAACCTAACCTAACCTAACCTAACCTAACCTAACCTAACCTAACCTAACCTAACCTAACCTAACCTAACCTAACCTAACCTAACCTAACCTAACCTAACCTAACCTAACCTAACCTAACCTAACCTAACCTAACCTAACCTAACCTAACCTAACCTAACCTAACCTAACCTAACCTAACCTAACCTAACCTAACCTAACCTAACCTAACCTAACCTAACCTAACCTAACCTAACCTAACCTAACCTAACCTAACCTAACCTAACCTAACCTAACCTAACCTAACCTAACCTAACCTAACCTAACCTAACCTAACCTAACCTAACCTAACCTAACCTAACCTAACCTAACCTAACCTAACCTAACCTAACCTAACCTAACCTAACCTAACCTAACCTAACCTAACCTAACCTAACCTAACCTAACCTAACCTAACCTAACCTAACCTAACCTAACCTAACCTAACCTAACCTAACCTAACCTAACCTAACCTAACCTAACCTAACCTAACCTAACCTAACCTAACCTAACCTAACCTAACCTAACCTAACCTAACCTAACCTAACCTAACCTAACCTAACCTAACCTAACCTAACCTAACCTAACCTAACCTAACCTAACCTAACCTAACCTAACCTAACCTAACCTAACCTAACCTAACCTAACCTAACCTAACCTAACCTAACCTAACCTAACCTAACCTAACCTAACCTAACCTAACCTAACCTAACCTAACCTAACCTAACCTAACCTAACCTAACCTAACCTAACCTAACCTAACCTAACCTAACCTAACCTAACCTAACCTAACCTAACCTAACCTAACCTAACCTAACCTAACCTAACCTAACCTAACCTAACCTAACCTAACCTAACCTAACCTAACCTAACCTAACCTAACCTAACCTAACCTAACCTAACCTAACCTAACCTAACCTAACCTAACCTAACCTAACCTAACCTAACCTAACCTAACCTAACCTAACCTAACCTAACCTAACCTAACCTAACCTAACCTAACCTAACCTAACCTAACCTAACCTAACCTAACCTAACCTAACCTAACCTAACCTAACCTAACCTAACCTAACCTAACCTAACCTAACCTAACCTAACCTAACCTAACCTAACCTAACCTAACCTAACCTAACCTAACCTAACCTAACCTAACCTAACCTAACCTAACCTAACCTAACCTAACCTAACCTAACCTAACCTAACCTAACCTAACCTAACCTAACCTAACCTAACCTAACCTAACCTAACCTAACCTAACCTAACCTAACCTAACCTAACCTAACCTAACCTAACCTAACCTAACCTAACCTAACCTAACCTAACCTAACCTAACCTAACCTAACCTAACCTAACCTAACCTAACCTAACCTAACCTAACCTAACCTAACCTAACCTAACCTAACCTAACCTAACCTAACCTAACCTAACCTAACCTAACCTAACCTAACCTAACCTAACCTAACCTAACCTAACCTAACCTAACCTAACCTAACCTAACCTAACCTAACCTAACCTAACCTAACCTAACCTAACCTAACCTAACCTAACCTAACCTAACCTAACCTAACCTAACCTAACCTAACCTAACCTAACCTAACCTAACCTAACCTAACCTAACCTAACCTAACCTAACCTAACCTAACCTAACCTAACCTAACCTAACCTAACCTAACCTAACCTAACCTAACCTAACCTAACCTAACCTAACCTAACCTAACCTAACCTAACCTAACCTAACCTAACCTAACCTAACCTAACCTAACCTAACCTAACCTAACCTAACCTAACCTAACCTAACCTAACCTAACCTAACCTAACCTAACCTAACCTAACCTAACCTAACCTAACCTAACCTAACCTAACCTAACCTAACCTAACCTAACCTAACCTAACCTAACCTAACCTAACCTAACCTAACCTAACCTAACCTAACCTAACCTAACCTAACCTAACCTAACCTAACCTAACCTAACCTAACCTAACCTAACCTAACCTAACCTAACCTAACCTAACCTAACCTAACCTAACCTAACCTAACCTAACCTAACCTAACCTAACCTAACCTAACCTAACCTAACCTAACCTAACCTAACCTAACCTAACCTAACCTAACCTAACCTAACCTAACCTAACCTAACCTAACCTAACCTAACCTAACCTAACCTAACCTAACCTAACCTAACCTAACCTAACCTAACCTAACCTAACCTAACCTAACCTAACCTAACCTAACCTAACCTAACCTAACCTAACCTAACCTAACCTAACCTAACCTAACCTAACCTAACCTAACCTAACCTAACCTAACCTAACCTAACCTAACCTAACCTAACCTAACCTAACCTAACCTAACCTAACCTAACCTAACCTAACCTAACCTAA
>OX388259.1:14479581-14857081 GCA_947579855.1 Anticlea derivata | reverse complement strand
ACCTAACCTAACCTAACCTAACCTAACCTAACCTAACCTAACCTAACCTAACCTAACCTAACCTAACCTAACCTAACCTAACCTAACCTAACCTAACCTAACCTAACCTAACCTAACCTAACCTAACCTAACCTAACCTAACCTAACCTAACCTAACCTAACCTAACCTAACCTAACCTAACCTAACCTAACCTAACCTAACCTAACCTAACCTAACCTAACCTAACCTAACCTAACCTAACCTAACCTAACCTAACCTAACCTAACCTAACCTAACCTAACCTAACCTAACCTAACCTAACCTAACCTAACCTAACCTAACCTAACCTAACCTAACCTAACCTAACCTAACCTAACCTAACCTAACCTAACCTAACCTAACCTAACCTAACCTAACCTAACCTAACCTAACCTAACCTAACCTAACCTAACCTAACCTAACCTAACCTAACCTAACCTAACCTAACCTAACCTAACCTAACCTAACCTAACCTAACCTAACCTAACCTAACCTAACCTAACCTAACCTAACCTAACCTAACCTAACCTAACCTAACCTAACCTAACCTAACCTAACCTAACCTAACCTAACCTAACCTAACCTAACCTAACCTAACCTAACCTAACCTAACGAATACGAAAAGCAAAAGATAGGAAGGTAATTGTGGGTTGCAGAACGGAGGAAGAAAGAACACAAATAAAGGAGAGACTGACGAGAGCAAAGGAGCACCTAAATGTCCAAGACATGAAGAACAAAGACCCACTTGTGATCTTCAGGGATGTGCTTAAATTTAACAGTGATGACGACATTCTCAGTGCTCTGTGGGCCCAAAACAAAAAAGTACTGAAAGAACTAGATGGAAAAGAAAACAAGGTGGAAGTTATCTATAAGAAGCCCTCCAGAAATCCTCAAGCGCACCATGTTGTCATGAGGGTACCCCCCAAGGTGTGGCAGCGCCTAGTCGAAGCCGGAACCGTCTTGATAGATCTCCAGCGAGTGAGCGTGGCGGACCAATCGCCACTGGTGCAATGCTCACTCTGCCTTGGCTATGGGCATGGGAGACGGTTCTGCGAGGAGACTGTAGAAAAGTGTAGCCACTGTGGGGGGCCCCACATGAAAACAGGGTGCGCCGATTGGCTCGCGGGTGGAGCACCAGCCTGCTGCAACTGTGTTCACGCCAAGCTCGCAAAAGTGGACCATAACGCTTTTAGCAGTGAGTGTGTGATCAGACAAAAGTGGGAGTCCATAGCTCGATCCACAATATCATACCACTGCTAAGGTGGACAGAAGCAACATCGAGCCTGCAAACAAAAACGTTTTTAACCTGCAGGTACTCATAGAAACGACCAGAAGAATAGCTAAAACCAGTAAAAAAGCATATTGTAACCACTTTCATAAGAAAGTGGCCCAATTGCGGCAACCAAACAAAATAATTGAAATAAAATTTAGAAAATTACATCACACAATAGAAATAGCTAACAAAATAGAAATAGAACGCAAAATTAAAATAAAAGAAAACACTCACCAGAAGCTGAATACTAGAGCTGTCATCAAGAAGCGCTGGATACGAATAGCATCGCCAACCCAAGTAGAACACCCCATCAATGAGTACCTGCGGAAAAACAAACATGAAATCAATGCAACACAAAAAACAGAATATGTAAATTATTGTACAAATATGAAAATGCAAAATCAAGTAAATAAATATGATGAATATATATACTAAGATATATATACCCAGCATATATAAGTAAAACTTGTGTAACCTTTGAAATTAAATTTAAGAAAGAATAGTACAAAAACGAACGAAATTAGGAAAATAAGTTGTAATATTAAAATTGAGTAACAGTAAAATAAAATAGGAGTAGAATATAAAAAGATATACCCGTTACATGAAATAGATAGATAGATGAAATAGATAATGAAACCTTGGATGGAAAAATTAAATAACACTACCATAGGGAAAATATATAGAAGAAAATGTAAATTAGTAAACACAGTCTCTGATTACGTTAGAGGAACGAGAAATAAAAAAAAAAAAAAAAAAAAAAAAAAAAAAAAAAAAAAAAAAAACCTAACCTAACCTAACCTAACCTAACCTAACCTAACCTAACCTAACCTAACCTAACCTAACCTAACCTAACCTAACCTAACCTAACCTAACCTAACCTAACCTAACCTAACCTAACCTAACCTAACCTAACCTAACCTCTAGCGTCGTAGTCACTGCTGTAGACGAAACGGAAACTGGAGAAGAAGTCTTGGATCGGATAAGGAAGGTAGTAAACGCCAAGGAGAGTGGGATAGCAGTGGAGAGGATAAGGAAAGCGAAGGATCAAAAGGTAATAGTGGGGTGCAGGACAGATGAAGAAAGACAGAAGGTTAAGGAAAGGCTGAAGGGAGATAAGGAACTAAAAGTCGTAGAAATGAAGAATAAGGACCCCTTGGTTGTTCTGAAAGACGTCCTCAAGTATAACACTGACGAGGACGTCCTCGATGCTCTGAAGAACCAGAACAAAGGGGTTCTTAGGGAACTGACGGGTCTCAATATGGAGATAGCGTTCAAAAAGCGCACGAGAAACCCCCACACTCACCATATTGTCGTGAGGGTGTCCCCCCAAATTTGGCAGCAGTTGGTCGATGCAGAAACCGTCCTCATTGACCTCCAGCGAGTGAGAGTGGCGGACCAATCGCCACTAGTCCAGTGCTCACTCTGCTTGGGGTATGGACACGGAAGGCGGTTCTGCACCGAAACCACTGAGAAATGTTGCCACTGCGGGGGACCTCACATGAGATCCGAGTGCGCAGACTGGCTCGCCGGTGCCTCCCCATCGTGCTGTAACTGCACGAAAGCCAAAGGCGACAGGACTGACCATAACGCCTTCAGTCAGGACTGTCCGATCCGACGGAAATGGGATGCACTGGCTCGAGCCACAATTGCGTACTGTTAAGGTGGATCCTAGCTTCCTGAAAAAGGTGCTCAAAAAAAAGCAAAAGTACAATTAGAAAATTTAGAATCAGCAATAGTGAATAAACAATTGGGACCAGTTTCATGAGTAAAGTGGCCCAATTGTTACCAGCAATAAAATAGCTAAGAAAAATATTAGGCCAAACAACAAAACACAACTAGTTAAAATCATACAGTCATAATAAATATATTGAGTACTTGCAACAAAACGGAGAAAGTTTAGATACTAAGATAAAAATTGAACTCAGTAGATTAAAGAACACAAAACATTGTATTAAAATAATAAAGATATGGGATAAATAATTTTGTGTTGACTATATATTTGAACATATATAAAACCAGCATAGAATGTTTATTACTATAAGAAGAAAAATAAACCTAGATGAATTAAAGAACTTGGAAAATAAAGATATATATATATATTTATGGATACATACATTTATGTATACAGATTTTCAGACAGCAGATATAATAAAGGAAATTAAAACATCAAGAAAGTATACAAAACCCCACTTATACATTATATTATAAATAGTTAGTAAATAAAATCAACATAGCGAAAACAGTCTCTGATCAAGTCAGAGGGACGAGAGAAAAAAAAAAAAAAAAAAAAAAAAAAAAAAAAAAAAACCTAACCTAACCTAACCTAACCTAACCTAACCTAACCTAACCTAACCATTCGCGCTCGAACCGCAGTCGAGAGCGCCACGAAAGTAAGCCCTTCCGCGCTCAAAAAATCAAGAAAATTAGTAAAAGTGAAGCTATAACGGAGTGCGATACACCAAAAGAAGCGGGAGCACGAGGCGCACACGCCTGTGCAATTTGTGTAGTGCTGTGATAAGTGCTCGCGAAATTATTCGCAAAAAAGTGAAATTTTGAAAATTTTGAATTTTCAAAGTGTTTTTTCTCGCGATTATCAGCGACGACCTATTGTTTTTATACTGCCTTTGGAAAGGCCTTCTGGAGCTCTACATTTTGGACCCTTTTGCCGATTTTTTCCGCGCAGGAGTGCGGAGAAAAAGGCAAAAAAACAAAAGCCACGTGGTCACGAGATCAGGGATCCAGGGCTGCTGGACGAGAACTGGTCCCGGGGCTACGAAGACATCACAGCCAGGACTCCGGAGGCACTTCAAGATTCTTGAAAAGTTAAGTTTTGACCAACTTATAGACACTTTATTATTTCGTGAATTTTCTGTGGACCGTAACTTCGTGGAACTATCTGCAACATACATTTTTGAACCGCTTATCAAGTAAACATCCAGGTCTTCTACCTATATTCAAAATTTAAGATATTCTTTATCAGCTAGTTTTTTAGATATAAATTTTTCAAAAATTGTGTTAGCCACGAGGTTCCCTTAAACTAATAGTTAGAATTTAGAATTTATTTTTATACTATTTGTGTATGTAAAATTTGACATAATCCGTTTTTTCCCGGGTGATTTAGTCCAAATTGAATTTCTTATAGGCAATTTTCTGAAATTTAATTTGTTTTTAGCTTATTAAAAATCGGAGGATTGAGTTTCTGCTGTGAAAGTGATCGCATTGTACAGGTTTTAAAAAACTCTTTTAAACAAGCCCAAACACGGGGTACCTAGGTTAAAAACTGCCAAACTTAGATTAAGGACGGCCATATTGGCGGCCATCTTGGAAACTTTAAACCTGTGTATCTTTTCACTGTGTTATCGTATTGACGTAGGCTTTTTCGTTTTGGCATAGTCAGGACTTATTAAACCTGATAAGCCCTGAAAATATCATAACATCCCCCCCTACCCCCCCTCCCCTACCTAACTTCTTCCCCTTTTTTACTCAGTATCTACGCCATTTACACGTAGGTACAGTACATACCCTCCCGTTCAAACCTCACCCCCCCCTACCCCCTCCTCCCTACCCCCCCCTATCTCCCCTCTTTATAGAAAAACCGCGACAGGGCACGAATTATAGTGAAAATCCCAGAGTTTTTAGAGCAAAATTGACGAAGTTACACTTCTTTTAAGATTTTGACTTTATTGGCGGCCATTTTGTCGGCCATCTTGAAAAACTGTGAAGCTCCGTATCTTCTGAACCATAGCAGCTATTCTAACGGGGTTTTTTGTATTTAGTAGAGCAGCACTGAAGCTTTCGAATAGGACTTGAGGATTGACTCTACATAGAGCCAAAAAACTTATTTGACCAAAAATTGCCCTTTATTCTAGTGCTTCAGTTCTGACATAGCTAGCTTCCCCCCCCCCGCAAGCGTGAGTAAATAATTAAGTAGAGCTAATCTCTACATAGAGCATCTAATCTAAAAACACCAAAAACACTTACCTTGAATACTTACCTACTTGTGTCCCACGCGCGCTGGTTGGCTGTGACCGAAGACGTTGACTTGACTTGACCTGAAACAAACAAAAATATTAGATTAGAATTTTATTTTTACAAGCAATTGCTGTATGTGACTAAACATTTTACAATTTTTTACAACTTATACAAGCTTAATTATTGGACGTTATTATATTATTTCTAACAATAATTCTCTGACAAACCCGACATGGGTTTTGGTATCCGCACCCCGGCAAAAAAGACGAGTGCCACTAGTGACACGGAGACCCAGAAATCTCCAGTCCAGACGCAGAAGGCAGGACCTTCTAAAACGCCTGAGACGAAGAAGAATCCGAATGTGCGACGAAGTATTGGAGAATGGGAAGCTGGAAAAGCGGATGCGAAAACTAAACCCTCAACCTCGACCCCCCCAATTAAGGTGGTAGAAACAGAGCTCCCGAAACCCAAGCCAAAGACGACTCTCCCGCAAGAGAGCAGGATAGCGGGACGAAAGCTATCAGTAGATGCGGTAGTAGGTTCGCCCACGAAATACATCGACAGACTAACGGAGGCTAGAGCATGCGTTGCCAAGGCAAAAGGAAACCTAGAGAAATCCAGAAATACAAAAACTGAGATAAAAACCGAGGTCCTGAACGCAATCGACAGACTGTACCAGCTAGTCAAAGAAGTGGATAGCATAAAGGGACAAGGGAAATCCCTGAAGAAAACACATGAAGAAGAAAAAGTACCACCGAAAGGAAAAGAACCACAGAAGGAAAAGAGGGTAGAAGAAAACGAGCTGATAAGAAAGATGGCAGAACACGCCAGACTGATAGAAGAAAACAACGCAAAAATGGAAAAACTAAAAGAAACCCTCGAAAAACATCAGGAAGTGCAGGAGAAACTCACATACGCAGGAGTAGCAGCAGCCCAACCCAGGAGGCAGCCCCCTGAGCAGGCTGCGCTACACTCCGTAGTAGTCTCTTCCAAAGATGAAAACGAGACGGGGGAAGAGGTTCTGAACCGGATTAGAGACGCAGTAAATGCGAAAGAGGGAGGAATCAAAGTGGACAGGGTAAGAAAGGCCAAGGACAGGAAGGTTATCGTAGGTTGTAGGACCGAGGAAGAGCGACAGAAGGTAAAGGAAAGACTGAGGAAAGCCGAGTCGCACCTCAATGTCGAGGAGGTCAAGAACAAAGACCCTCTTCTGATTCTTAAGGACGTTCTACAATACAACCGAGACGAAGACGTCCTAAACGCCCTAAGGAATCAGAACAAAGGCTTGTTCCAAGGTCTCGACAAAGAGGACGACAGAGCAGAGGTACGCTACAAGAAAAGAACGCGGAACCCCCACACCAGCCATATCATACTAAGAGTGTCCCCCAGGATGTGGAACCGGATGGTGGAAGCAGGAGAGGTACACATTGACCTGCAAAGGATAAAAGTGGCTGACCAATCTCCACTAGTGCAGTGTTCGCTTTGCCTGGGATACGGACATGGCAGGCGATACTGTAAAGAGACAGTGGAAAAATGCAGCCACTGTGGGGGTCCACATATGAAAGCTGATTGTGCGGATTGGCTCGCTGGTGCTACTCCTTCTTGCTGCAACTGTAGGCACGCGAAATTAGATATACAAGATCACAACGCTTTTAGCCAGGAGTGTGCAGTAAGGAGGAGGTGGGACGCACTGGCGCGAGCCACCGTTGCGTATTGCTAAGGATGATACAGGCAGCAACACGAATACAAACAGAAGCACCCCAACCAGAGGAAAACCCTACCTGGTGATTCAAGCTAACCTCCAGAAGAAACAACTAGCTACGAGTGAGCTAATGATAGAAGCAAGCAAAAGGAAGGTCGCTCTTGCGCTGCTCCAGGAACCGTATGTGGGTGGGGCAAAAAGAATGAAGGACTACAGAGGATGTAGAATCTTCCAAAACACCAACCAAGGCGATGGAATGATCAAGGCAGCAATAGCCGTTTTTGACAACGACATAGACGTCATACAGTGTCCAAAACTCACCACGAACAACATCGCAGTGGTGAAGATTCGGACCAAAGCCTGGGAGATAGCTGTAGTCTCTTTTTATTTTGAGCCGGATCAACCCCTAGAACCGTACTTGGAGCAGCTCAAGAAAATAGAAGAAGAAACTGGACCTAGGAGGATTATAATGGGAGGCGATTCAAATGCCAAGAGTACCTGGTGGGGTAGCCAAATCGTCGACAACAGGGGTGAAGACATGTCAGGAGCCCTCGAAGAGATGGGCTTGCAGATACTCAATGAGGGAGACACCCCCACCTTTGATACCATCAGAGGTGGGAAGGTGTACACCAGCATCGTCGACATAACACTCTGCTCGATGGACATGCTAGACTTGGTGGAAGACTGGAGGGTAGAGGACAACATAACAAGCTCGGACCACAACGGCATTACTTTTAAAATTAGACTAAAAAAGGCAATAGGAACGAACATAACGAGAACAACTAGGCTTTACAATACAAAAAAGGCAAATTGGAACCAGTTTCATGAGAAACTGGCCCAATTAATATTAGATAACAATATAAACAAAATAGAAATAGACAAAATTAATAACAAAGTAGATATAGAGCAAAAGGTTGAACAATACACAAGCATTATAACACAAACATGCACACATACCATTCCAAAAAAGATAAAATATGAAAAACTTACCCTGCCGTGGTGGTCCGAAGAACTCGCCGAGCTGAAGCGGGAAGTTGCCACCAAAAAGCGTCGAGTCCGATGCGCCGCGCCAGTCCGAAGAGCGAAAGTCGTCGAAGAGTATCTGCAACAAAAAGAAAAATATGAGAGCGAAGCCAAAAAAGCACAGATTGAAAGTTGGAAAGGGTTCTGTGGGAAACAAGATAAGGAAGGAGTCTGGGAGGGTATTTACAGAGTCATAGGCAGAACGTCAAAAAGGCAGGAGGATCTACTATTAGAGGAAAACGGGATGGTGAAGAACCCTAAAGACTCTGCAAAACTACTGGCAGAGACCTTCTACCCGGAGGACCTGAAAGAGAACGAAAATGAAGACCACCGGCGAACTAGGGAAAAAGCGGCCCAGGTAAACGACTGGGATCATGATGAAAAACATGACCCAGCGTTTACAATGGAAGAGCTTAAATTCGCGGTGGAGAACTTCAACCCTAAGAAGGCCCCGGGAGCGGACGGCTTCACAGCTGATATATGCGAACACGCGATCTCACAGGAACCGGAAGTTTTCCTTGCGCTGGTTAACAGATGCCTGGCACTCAGTCACTTCCCCACCATCTGGAAGGAAGCCACGGTAGTAGTATTAAGAAAACCAGGCAAGGAGAACTACACATCCCCAAAATCCTACAGACCTATAGGCCTGCTGCCGGTCATGGGTAAAATCTATGAGAAGATGCTCATGGGGCGCATAAAATGGCACATCATCCCCCGAATAAGTACCCGCCAGTACGGTTTCATGCCCAAGAAAAGTACCGAAGACTCCCTCTATGACCTGATACATCACATTCGAACCAAAATAAACCAGAAAAAGTTAACAACGGTAGTATCTTTGGACATAGAGGGAGCCTTCGATAGCGCATGGTGGCCCGCCATCCAAGCCAGACTGGCGGAGGAAAAGTGTCCGGTGAATCTTCGGAGAGTAATCGACAGTTACCTCAAAGACAGAAGAGTGAGAGTACGATACGCCGGAGAAGAGCACACAAAGGACACAAATAAGGGGTGCGTACAGGGATCAATCGGGGGACCGATCCTCTGGAACCTTCTCCTGGATCCATTGCTGAAAGGGCTGGAAGAGCGAGGAGATTATTGCCAGGCATTTGCTGACGACGTCGTGATGGTGTTCGACGGAGACACTGCATTACAAGTGCAGCGACAGGCCAATGCCGCCCTCGCTTATGTTCAGCAGTGGGGTGTCAAGAATAAGCTTAAATTCGCGCCGCACAAAACCAATGCTATGGTTGTTACACGAAAACTTAAATATGACACACCACTGCTGAGCATGGGCGGGGTCGACATTGACATGTCACGACAAATCAAGATTTTGGGACTTACGATAGATGACAAGTTGACTTTCAATGACCACACGACTAACGTTTGCAAAAAAGCCCTTAACATATACAAGCAACTATCTAGAGCCGCTAAAATCAGCTGGGGTCTTCACCCCGAAGTCATACGAGTTATCTATACGGCCACAGTAGAACCTGTTATCTTGTACGCTGCAAGTGCCTGGGTGTCAGCAACCACAAAACTTGGAGTACAAAAACAGCTTAATGTAGTCCAACGAGGATTTGCCCAAAAGCTTAGTAGAGCATACCGCACCGTCTCCTTGAACTCAGCACTGGTTTTGTCTGGATTGCTCCCACTTGACCTCAGAGTACAGGAGGCAGCTGCCCTGTATGAGGCAAGAAGGGGGGTATCCAGGCTGACATTGGGAGACAGGGAGATGGAGCGATTGGTGCCGTACAACCTAACTAGGCATCCGGCAGAACATGTGCACCTGGAGTTCGAGAACCTGATGGACCAACAAGTGGACATCCACAAACACCAAGTCAGAATCTACACCGATGGCAGTAAGATTGAGGGCAAAGTCGGAGCTGCACTATCCTTTTGGAATGGTGAAGCCGAGACCAAAACCCTCAAACTTAAACTGTCATCACACTGCACGGTGTATCAGGCCGAACTCCTGGCCATATGTAGAGCCGCTAAGGAAATCCTCAAACGCTCAGAGTCAAGCTTTGGTATTTACAGCGACTCTAGATCAGCATTAGAGACTGTCATCAACCAAAGCTCCCTCCACCCCCTAGCTGCGGAAGTCCAGAACCACCTTAGGACGAGCAGGCTCCAAGGTAAAGATATATCTTTATATTGGGTCAAAGCGCATGTGGGACTGGAGGGCAACGAACGAGCCGATGAGCTAGCGAAACAAGCGGCCCTTAACACCAAGAAGAAACCTGACTATGACCAGTGCCCGATTTCATTTGTCAAACGAGAGGCCCGTGCGATCTCGCTTGAGAAATGGAATCAAAGGTATAAGTCAGGCGAAACAGCCGCAATCACAAAAATTTTCTTCCCAGATGCAATAAACGCGTACAAGGTTGTTAGGAAATTTGAGCCATCAAGCGCGATGACTCAGGCAATGACGGGGCACGGTGGATTCTCCGAATACTTGAACCGGTTCAAGTGTAAGGAGGATCCATCGTGCATCTGTGAACCCGGAGTAAATGAAACCGTAATGCACGTTCTACTTGTGTGCCCTGTATACGCGCAAAGAAGATATGAAGCTGAACAGTTATTAAATTGTAAATTGACAGTTGAAAATATACACAGTTTAATGTTAAATAATGATTTAAGAGTGAAGTTCTTTTCATATTGTACTGAAATTGTTAATAAGGTGTTAAAAAGAAACAAATAGGTAACTAAAATATGATGTATGTATATTATTGAATATACAGGGCGTCCCAAACTTATGGGACATGAAGGGGAAGTACCTTAAATATCGTAGATAGGGTATTTTGCTGAAAGAAGACTTTATGTTACTTTTAAAAGTAAGTAATTCTGCATTCATCGATTTTCTAAAAAATACTTGCTTCGTCTGGGAATCGAACCGACTTAAATGTCAAAAAAAAATCATCCTACTTCTATGATGCCAATCGAAAGAATAGCTAAAAAATCATAACTTTGCTTAAGTAACATAGTATTTTAAAAAAAAGGAACAACATGAAAGATTCAAGAAGAACTTCCATTAGATCAAAACTTACTTGATATGCCATGTTCGCAATAAATTAACACAAAACTTGTGTAAGTGAATTATTAAGACTAAACAGATCAATCCAAAAACAAACGCTCGCACACACTGTTCCATTTTCAAAGGACCCGTTTCATCAGTCTATGGAGCCTGGGCCTGCACTGTGTACACTACTCTAAAATATTGCTAAGCAATAAAGTAAACGTATTTAATTGGTTATTTTATTTAAATAGACTTCGTTCTAAGGTACATTATGATTTTCTTCGACAAAGAGAGCAACACACAGCGCTACAAAAATATGGCGAATGGACGTGCGTGAAATGTCATTTTGACAACTTACATTTATCTATGTCATTTTGACAACCTACATTTATCTGTTGACATGTTTTTGTTTAGCTTCGTTGTTTTGTCTAAATACTGTGTTGTTTAACATCCATTCATCTAACGCGTCCTTACACTCCACAAAGCGAAGTGTAATGTAAAATACTTAGTTGCGTTAGTTTAAGTTATTTTCTGAAATATCTACGTCTGATCGTACGTCATATAAGAACTACAGAAGATTTAGCTTGATCGTGACGACGCCGCACAGGCGCCAGCGGCGTCATCACATCTATCATCACTGAAGGAAGATACTCGATGCCCTGACGTACACACAAAAACATCAAATCAAACAACATGGCGTGAAAAATATGTCAATGTCATGTCAAACGTCAATTATAAACCAACATGGCGGCCTTCCAATAGTGTTCACATAGTCAAAAACTTACCAGAAGAACTTGTCTTGTACCATCGCATTTGTCTTCAAATTAATGAAACTGTATTTTTCTTGTAATCTCCTATTTTTTCCTAATTTTCCTATGTAGTGTACATGGACCAGGCCCAGAATGAAACGACTCCTTTAAGAACAACATTTAAAAATATTAGTTCTTTTTAAAAATATTAAAGTATGCATTAAAACAAACGCTAAATAATCCTAAATAAAACGTGTTTGAAAAATTTGACTCAATCATTTTACGTTGTTCCTTTCTTTTAAAATACTATGTTACTTAAGCAAAGTTATTATTTTTTAGCTATTCTTTCGATTGGCATCATAGAAGTAGGATGATTTTTTTTTGACATTTAAGTCGGTTCGATTCCCAGACGAAGCAAGTATTTTTTAGAAAATCTATGAATGCAGAATTACTAACTTTTAAAAGTAACATAAAGTCTTCTTTCAGCAAAATACCCTATCTACGATATTTAAGGTACTTCCCCTTCATGTCCCATAAGTTTGGGACGCCCTGTATATGTCAGGCATATATGTAAACTAGAGTAAAAGATAAAATGGTAAAATAGTACAATAAACTAAGATAAAATTGAAAACAAGAGATGTAAAACAAAGATAAATAGAAATAGATAGATATATAAATAGAATAAGCTATAACATAAGAACATATAAATCAAGTGAAAGACCTGTATAACATTCTGTAAATAAGTTAAGATAACAAATGTAATAGATAATAAGGAAATAGATTGAATAAGTTATGCACCCATAAAGGGTCGTCATCCTAAGTGATAAAATGAAAAACCGATTTTGATTATTCCTTCGCTTGGTGTATAATTAATTGAGTTTGAGTCAAGAGCAATGCATTTAGTGCCATGCCATGGAACATTAGATTTTCTATCATATTAACTTAAGTCTTTAAATAAAATCGGTAGCTATTCCCTTAACAGCACCAATTAGACACTCTAGAGTTCCGAAGAATTTCGTAATTCGCGCCGTAGACATTCAAATTTTCCTTTCATCGAGATAGGTTTATTACCAGAAAAACACACCCTGGGAAAGGCCCGTCAAAGAAAGGGCAATGGCGTGTGGCCAGGTATTTCTGTTGTTAGGATTTTTCATTAAAATAACACTACTCTAAGATACCTACTTTTTTAAAAATTGCTCTTTTTATTATTTATACCTACCTATTGTATGTACTTTAGTTTAAAATTGTTTATCTATGTTAATTGTGTGTGTCTGTAGTGCCATATAAATGTTTTATCTATTTTAACTATTATTATATTAAAAGTAAGTGTACCCTACTAGGTAGTATGTATCGCCATTCGGGGTTGCCGTAATATTCAAGAGTGAAACTCGAATTTCAAAATAATTTGGATTGTAATGATTTATTTCACTTTACTTCATCATCATCATGATCTAGTTTTTTATAATTAATTATATATGTACCTACCTACCGAACAAAGATTCGTCATGCATCCATCACTTTTTTTTTTTTTTGTCACTATGATTAAGTCAGTAACCAGAATTGTTTTCTTTCTTTCTTTCGCCATGGAACTCTATGTGGGAGGCCTTTGTCCAGCAGTGGATTTCTACAGGCTGATGATGATGATGATGAAGTATGTAGTACGAAACCCTCAAGGTGCGAGCGAGACACACAAACGTATGATTCAGAAAAAATATTTGAATATATCGTTCATTGCATGATAGATAATGACCAAGATCAGTGACACGACAAGAAGTAACAATTTATTGAAAAGCATTCACTGAGACTCGTCCATACGTCCGAAAATTGCCGTGCTGGCCGGAGCTGGCAGCACTGGTTACGTAGTTAAAAATACATAGTACTAATCTGTGAGATAAATTAACCTCTCTATACGTACGTAGTAGTATTCGTCTGGCTTTTTGGCGGGAACTTGAGAATGTGATGTTGTGCTCTCAATTTATTTTACAAAACTAGTGTTAAATTGAATAATATTGTGTGATTATGGTGGTGTTTTGCATTATATTGTTTGAGTAAACCGCACAAGTGAAATGAAATGAAATGATTGTGTGTATCGTCATTTTTATAGTTGGCGCCAAGAAGTCCCTACTGAAACTGAATTTGACTTGACTTGACGGTGACTTGACCATGACTAAGAAGTAAAATGACGAAGAAAGTAACTACGAAGAAATATAAACGTAAGACTTGGCGGTAAGGCCTAGATGCCATAGCCAGCCCGAAAGGGAAAAAACTTCAAAAAAAATAACTAGTATTCGTCTGTAGTATTATGTTATCTGTGTCTGTGCTTACTTGTGTTGTGTGTATTGGCTTTTTTTTTTGGCGGGAACTTGCGAAGTGATGTTGTGCTCTCAATTTATTTTACAAAACTAGTGTCAAATTGAATAATATTGTGTAATTATGGTGGTATTTTGCGTAATATTGTTTGAGTAAATGGCACAAGTGAAGTGAAATGAAATGATTGCGTGTATCGTCATTTTGCGAGTTGGCGCCAAGAGGTCCTCGAGGTTTTAGTAAAATAGTCACCATCATATCTTACTAAAACTTAACTTGACTTGACTTGACGGTGACTCGACGATCATAAACGAAAGAAAATGAAGAAAGATTAACAAATTAACAAGAAAAAATACACGTAAGACTTGGCAGTAAGGCCTAGATGCCATAGCCAGCCCGAAAGGGAAGTACATAAAAAAAAAAAAAAAAAAATTGTGTGTATTGTCAAAAAAAAAAGGTACTCTGTGCTGTGCTGTGGTTTGTTTTGTTTTTTGCCGCTTTTTGAACTCAATTCTTTTGAAGAGGTGGTGAAATAAAATATCCAGCCAGAGATTTTGGTTGGAGGTCCGTCCGAGTATCGCTATTATCCAGTCAATTTTCAGGTAAGTAGTTTATGAACACCTGAGCTGCGAGCCATGAAGTACATGAAGTCGTAGCTCCAAGATTTTGAGGACAACATGTACTTACATAGATCAGTAGAAGTCTGTAGAAGTAGGTATCCGATCTGCTTGAAATTTCATAGGTCAACAGGTTTACTATCTAACAATATGAGTTAAATCGGCCAAGGGGTTGCTAAGAAATAGGGATTCAAAAGGGAGGTTTCAAAAATAAATGTCATACAAATACATGAAGTTGGGTACCTATCTAAGAAAGAGCTTCTTCATACATTCCAAAACTATTTATTATAGGCCACATGTTCTTTAAGATATAATGAAAATACTAACTTAAAAAACCAATGAAGGCTGAGCTCCCATTTAGTACAGTTTCAATAACTCAGAAGGATTTTTTGAATGACTGAACCGTTCCTGATGAAATTTGGTACTGTAAAGATAGTGGGCACCATGAAAAAGTAATATAAATGCAAGGAAGTGGTGACGAGCTGGTTGAAATCGCTCTCCTATCAAGACACTGAGAATCTGCTCTTGATTCAATCCTGAGAATCCTCCAATCCTTATTTTTATTATGTGGAATGTTTTTCTTTTAACCCGTTTTTCTTGTTGGTTTTCTTTCTTTCTTTCCTTTGATCACAATCCTCTAAGATAGGTACTTATACATTAGAATAACATCTAGCCATGTACCTCTGTGTAAACTTTTTCTTACAACCGTGGAGGGAGGGCCTGGTGACAGGTTTTTAAAAGGGCCTACTTTCATCACAAAACAGGTTTTAGACTAAATTACCTACTTTGTACACAATTTTATATCTAAGAATCCTAATTGTGAAGGGGAATTAATCTTTTATTATTATTAAAGTACATCTAGGCTATTTTGAGAGCTGATTTTATGATGTGACTCCATCAGGAAACTCCTCAGCAAATTGCCTGATTGAGCTGTAACTTTGCATACCTATCAAGGTCTGATGGCAATCGAATATCGTGATGACAATGACCTGATCTGATGATGGAGTCAGGAGCTGTTCCATGAAATTGATCAACAGTATCTTATTTCTGTCTCAAATTGTAACACCAACTTTTATAAACAATGTTACATTAATTTTATTATTGACTATTGCTAACATATTTATTATGACTATTAGTCTATGTCTCTATGGGCATAGCAAAGGGCCTGAACAAAAGCTATGTTCATATAGTTCAGGTATGGATTTGTAATCATCACTGATTAAGGGGTCAAACGTGCCTTTTTTTTTAATGTTATATGGAGGCAAACAGGCTTACGGCCCTCCTTTTTTTTTTTTTTTTTTTTTTATGTTATACGGAGGCAAACAGGCTTACGGCCCACCTGATGGTAAGTGGTTACCGTCGCCTATTGACATCAGCAACACCTGGAGCATTGCTAATGCGTTGCCTGCCGAACCCCTCCCCCCCTAAAGAGCTCTGGCAACCTTACTCACCGCAGGAACACCAAGCTATTTGAAAAATCATGTTATCTGGATGCGATCTTCTGTGCAAATGGTTCGTGTAATATTATAACACACAGCAGCTGCGTCGCCCGTTCCTTGTTTGTTACTCTCACGCAACCATTGAATTCAAATTATTTTGAATCTTTACTGAATTAATGACAGCAGTTATTCAATTTATGTATCGTCATATCTGCAGGCGAAGAGCATCAAAACATGACCGAAGTCGTCCAGAGCGCGGCCGGCGAGACGCCCCCCGCGCCGGCCTCGCCCACCGACGCCATGCGCGCGCGCGCCGAACGCAACCGCCAGCGCGCGCGCTCTCTGCGGCTGGAGCGCACGGCCGCCGCCGGCGCCGGCGCCGCGCCCGCGCCCGCGCCCGACTCCGGCGGCGGCTTCCTGCCGGCGGCGACCGCGCCCGCGCCCCGCCCCGCGCCGCACCCCGCGCCGCTCGCCGACCCGGCGGAGCAGCCGCGCTGTCTCGACTGCGGCCGCCGCATCGCGCTCTCCTACCTGCTGGACGCGTTCCGGTACGCCGTGTGCGACGACTGCAGGTGAGCGCGGCGACGATGGCGGCGGAGAGCGCCGAGAGTGCGATCAGCGACATGAGAGAGTTGCGTGCGTGTCGCAGGGACGCGGAAGGCGCGCACTCGCTGGTGACGCGCACCGAGGCGCGCGCCGAGTACCTGCTGCAAGAGTGCGACCTGGACCAGCGCGGCGGGCCGCTGCCGTGCGTGCGGCGCCGCAACCCGCACGCGGCGCGCGGCGACATGCGCCTGTACGTGCGCGCGCAGGTGCGGGAGCGCGCGCTCCAAGTGTGGGGCGGCGAGGAGGGGCTGGCGGCGGAGCGCGCGCGGCGCGAGGAGGCTCGCGGGCGCGCGGCGGCGGCTCGGGGCGCGCGGCGGCTGCGCGCGCTGCGCATGGACGTGCGCTCGAGCCTGTTCCGCGCGCCGCGCGCCGCGCACGAGCACGCGTTCGCGGCGGAGACGTACGACGCGAGCACCGACCTGTACTCGCGCGCCTGCGCCTGCGGACACACCGAGACCTACGAGAAGATGTAGCCGCCGCCCCCGCCGCCCCCGCCGCCCCCGCCGCCTGCGTATGCCCCTCTTTAGCGATCTGCTCATCGACCGACCGGTATGCACGACTGTTTGTGTTGTTGAGTGACGAGTGATTATTGAATATCCTTCTTCTAAGCACGATTAGATCTCATCGTTGCTAGCGGTGAGCGAGTGAACAGTGGGGGCCGCCGCCGCCAGCGCCAGAACGCCAGAAAACTTTGTTTTTTTTAGAACGAGTGCAAGTGCATATGGAAAGAACTAATAAGTATTTAGGATGGAACAACTATTCAGTTGTGCGTAGGGAGATACCCATTGGTTCATGAGAAAATAATGTCTTCTTATATAAGGAGAAGGTTTGTTTTTGGGAAAAAATACCTACCTACGTCAATATTGCTTTTTATTCTATTATGGCAGAACAATGTTTGCGGGGTCAGCTAGTAAGAAAATAATTTTAGAAAAGTGCATAGAGGGCTTTGAAATTTATGTTTAGGGAAAACAAAAAATAATCTTTATTTCGTAAACCGTGTTGATATTAGACCCTTTATATGTACATGTAGATTTTAACGTTTTTTGTTAGGTAGGTACTTATATTATTGAATAAAATTATAAAATACTGGTTTCAGCATTTTCTTGCAAATTTCACTCAGTACACCATTTTATGTAAACAAAGTTTTGAAAACGACAATAATTACCATGACTAGTGATAATTCGAGCGATGACATGGAATTATTACTTCTCCAGTCACATAGACGTCAGAATCTGTTATAATTACTTTTTATTCGTTCATTTTTCAACAGTTTCTCGAAACCAGTCGCCTGGCGACCAGCATGTCGAGTCGCCAGGAGACTAGTTACAAACGCGTTCCTTTTGAGTAGCGTCGTGGACGAGCCGCCATTGAAATACTAGTGCTATCGCAGTCAGGCTACTCATAAGTGACTATTTCAGTTGCGTTCCTTTTGAGTCCCTCCGTGGACGAAGGGGCTTACGGACTGATTGGAAACTCTGACTCGTCCACGGCGGCGCTACTTCAATTTCTTGAAACTCAGTCATTCAATACACTATTTTATGCCTCGTGACTAGCATGGCGGGTCGCCAGTCGCCAGGTGACTATTTACAAACGCGTTCCCTTTGAGTAGCATCGTGGACGGCCGCCATTGAAATACTAGTGTTACGACAGTCGGGCTACTCAGAAGTGACTACAGTTTGTAACGCGTTCCTTTTGAGCAGCTCCGTGGACGAACGGGCTTATATTTTGCGGTCGCTCACGTAGTTCATCATTCATTGTATGATATTGACCGCAAATATAATATTGGCTCTTGGTATAGGTGCTACAGCACACCGCGATGTCAGGTGGTAGGTGCCTACAGCACACCACTATAATAATAAATAATAATAAAATCATTTATTTCAGGCATCAAATAATTGTAAAACAAAAATGTTGGCCCATAGATAAATACCTTAATGACTAACATACATATAAAAAATATACCTAACATTACATTATAATCTGCACTACATACATTATTTGAACGACGTCGCAGATGACGGCGCGGTGTCGCGTATCAGGCTTCCGATGAACTTCCTGAATACGACCCTTCGGCCAAAACCCGCTGTCCATAAAAGTAGAGAGACGATTAGTCGGTACTCTCACCATAAATGAATTAAAATTCACATTACGGCGAGATTCCAACTTTTCGACTCTTATGGACAGGCCGGTGTTCTGCTTCAAGTACTCCACCACCCCCTCAGCCTTCACGGTGTAGTGGACCCGTGACACGTAGAGCTGCGTGGTGGGTATCTCGGCACGAAGGAGGCACAGCTGGTCTAGCGCAGTTGCTGCTGCGGTCCCGCACTGATTATGACATTCTTCCTTCTTCCTCTTCTTCCGTTCCACAAGTAAGAAACCCTCCTTGTCACAGCGATCCTTCGAACTATGATGTCGCACCGCGATGTCAGGTGGTAAGTGCCTACAGCACACCACTATGTCAGGTGGTAGGAGCCTACAACACACCGTGATGTCAGGTGGTAGGTACCTAACTTGATGCAAATGATAATCCGCCACGTCCGAAGCTTTACATCTATTGAAATATTGTATTGATTTATTAGACAGGTAAGACAAAATAATATGGCAACTTATACCTATTATAAATTCGAAAGTTTGTTGTTCAATCACGCCGTAACGGCTTAGCCGATTTCGTTGAAGAATGGATTGGAATTGGATTGGATTGGAACAGTTAAAGTTATTTAGGTAGGTACCTTGAGTACACGCGAGCGAAGCCGCGGGCTGAAGCGAATTATTCAATTCAATTATGTATCTCTTAAGAAAACAATCGTCTCGACTACTTCTCATTAGGAATACTTTACCAAATCACATTACTTATCATACCAAACATCTTGCAAAAACTGTAAAACTATTCTACAAGATGATTTATAACATTATACAAAGTAATTAATGTCTGTCATGTATAGTAGGCATACATTGTATACCATCCTGGAAGGGGGTTACTCTTCTATCATCAAAAATAAAGAATGTTAGCGTAAAAAAAACAATAATTTGATATTTTTTTTCTAAACTTTCTCAAATTACATGTGTTTTGGTATTTTTATAATCTGTTTATCTAATATAAACGTACCTACAAGAAGTTTGGCATCAAAATTGGTACCTAAAACAGCAGATTCATTGAGTTTGGATTGATTTGAACCTAATGTGTTATGATAATTATTTGTTCTTCTTTTGATGTCACTTTTAAAAAAATGGGATTAATTTTTCTTGTAAATTGACCTCAATGTTGCCTAAGATCAAAACTAGTAGCTAAGCTCCATGCCCCTAAATTTAGCCCCAGCCTGTATAATGTGGGTGTCGGCTATAGGTACTGCAGTATTGTCAAACACAGGGCAGGGCAGTAATGAAGCTAATATTGAATAAAGAATACTGTGTATTTTGGAAGTGAAGCCTTATGTTAATGCTGGAAAACTAGGGTCCATTGAGACAACGGAACTTGGCAGACAGGTAAGTAGGTGTACAAAATGCATTTAATAGTCCTTAATGATTAGTATTAATTTACTTCTATGTGAACTATAGATTGTGCTAGATGGCTTTAAGGTCTTCTGGTAAGTCATTCTTAGGGTGTTTGTTCTCAAAATGCTGCTTGTAGGTCTTGGGATCCGGCATCTGGGCCTGAAACAAAGCAGCTGTTAGCACAAGATCAACTTTGTGGAGCACTCCACTCTACTTCACTCCACCCCAAGACTGCCCGGAGTGAGCGCAGCGTTACCTTACCGCAGAAAAATGTTACCTTATTTCAGGATTTGAAGTTGGTATGCTGGCAATTGGAAAATGGCTTACACAAAGCTTAGTAATTGTGCACCAACTACACTTGGGTGCACATAGCACATTGGTCAAATTTTCAATAAAAGTTTTATATAATAAACAAAAATTATGCATATTTAATGTTCAACACCTATCCATTCGTGCCTTTTTGTACTAGTACCTTGCCTACAAACAAAGTAAACTTTTTTGTGAATGGATGTGCATGGATCTTGAATCATCATGAAAATGAGTGGATGATAACAGTGAGGTGGGTAGAGCAGGTACATACCTTGCACACGGCACACACGTGCACCAGTGCTTTCTGCGCGGCTTTCTTTTGGTCTGTGGCACTATGACCTTGTTGCTTTTTTAGTTTAGATGCTTTCTCTGCGGCCTTCGCCTGAGATTGAAGTTTTTGCTGCCCGCGAGCCATGCTGCTTGTGCCTGCCTGATTCAAACAAAAGGAATACATTAGGAACAGCAGCAACCCATCAGGGTCAGAAAGGTTAACAAACCACCACCTAGTTAAGTAATCCTTTTAATGTCAAAGTACTTTCAAGACTTTTAATCAAGATTGTAGGTATTTTTCTTGGCCACTGCTTTTCATGTCACACTGGTTCTTGGTTGGTCATTCTGCATCAGTTCAATGACCAGCTTGAGTATGGTGGCCCTGAAAAGGGTCAATAAGAACACAGTGTGGTGAAAGGATTATCCATTAAACTATTTTCTCGCTTACCTACCTACCTACTGTACTTGGAGTGAAGAACTAAAGGTAAAAATATTCATTCAAGTTGGTGTATAAGTAAGTACCAACAAGTAGGTAGGTACCTAAGTAATGTTTTTTGGAACTGTCCAACTAGACGGCTTGGTACATTAGAGCATTGGGTGAGGAGATGATGAATGAGTCAAAAAACATGCTGGAGACTTCTTGAATCACACTTGTATTCTTACTTTTACTTTCCGGTCTAGGAACCCATGCACTCACCTCTCGTGTGTATGTATACTAGGTAGGTAAGTGGTCAACCAACCTATCTGAACCTCTAATTATTTCCAGCAATGTTGCGCTTTATAGGTATTTAGCGCCAGGAGGTAGGTATACCAGCCGGCCAGGCAGCCACCGTAGGAAGACTCCTTTATTAGTTGATAACCTGCTAAAAAAAATTATCAATAAATTATATACTCATTTGAACAGAGTTCAGTTTGTTGACGTTAGCAAACAGACAGATGCTATAGGAACTACTCAAGTACATTATTTTAGAAAGGATGAGTGTGGGACTGTGTATAAAAATATATTTCATATATACGTACCTAGCTTAAAGTTCTTTATTACAAGATCAGGCACAAATCAACAAATATCCGCGTGTACCTAAGCAAAACACTGTTTGAAAGTCCTAGTAAACTTGTGTACTTCGAGAACTAACCTAGATTTTACCTACTTTACAGTATGTGCAGCTGTGAGGCACAGATTAGTACTATGCACAGACTTGAGAATAATAGGAAATAGTACGATGTGTTTTACTGTGAGGTACAGGTACCTACACTTATAAACAAAGAGTATAGAACAACATTAGTTAATAATAACCTAGAGGTACAATGGCACTAATTGTAAAAGTACAGGAGATTGGAGAATATTACATTACGTACCGTTACCGCACCACAACACAAGAAAGTCTAAACAATAGTACTCTGTGACAAGTCAAGTAACGTGTAGGTGGCATAAATTCTATTACTCTCGGATGTTGGAAACAAAAAAGACTCAAGACAGCTTTATGTGGCGTATCTAAAATAGTAGTCTAGCTAGCTAGTCTGTCATAAACAGATTATACTAGTAGACAGACTACTACAAGGTTATTTACGAAAGGATCAGTGTTACAACCAGTGCTGCCAGCCGGGCTTGTCAAAAGTTACCTTTTAGTGTGAAAAGTAACCTTTCATATTTTATCCAGTAGTAGGATTAAAATTGACAGATAAAATATGTTGGTTGTATTAGCTTACAGAAATATGGATGCTTTAGTAATGTCATTTAACCCTCTACGACCCACCACCTAATCTTGTCACACAACCACCTACCATACGTCTTACAGACGGACGAGTGAAAAGACTTTCGTATGTAAAATGTAACGATTAAAAGTTAGTTTTTTAGTTAAAATCATTAAAAAGCTAAAGCTATCACTAAATAGCTTCTACACGAGCAGCCTGTGGGTAACTTATACGCAAAAGCATTTCAGCACCCTTCGCGTTCAGTATAATAACGCATTCAGGGTGCTGGTGGGGCTGCCCCGGTTCTGCAGCGCGTCGGGGATGTTCGCCGAAGCGCGTGTGGACTGTTTCTACAGCACCATGCGCAAGCGGTGCACATCCCTGGGGCGCAGAATCAGAGCCAGCTCCAACAGCATACTGAATGTGTTGTCAACCAGGTTCGACTGCGAGTACGTAAACCATTGCGGTATGGTACATGCGCAGTACCTGAAGTAGATTCCACCTACTCTACCTACTTACCTTCCAGTTCTGCATGTGAATAATAATTATAAATAATGTGTGATATGGACTATGTTAATTGTCTGAAATAAATGATTTATATTTATATTAAAAATACACATCAAAGTATTTATTAAAGCAAACAAATCACACAAAAATCAACAGATTTTCATAAAATACTAATTTGTTTGAAACAACTCTTAGTTCTTGCATAAAAAAATTCTAAATCAAAAAACGGGATCCACAAAAATAATCACATGACTTAGGAACTTCTTTCTTTCTATTTATAAAAATATTTTTAATAAACGAGTAATAATAAATCAAAACTTTCTCATTATAATCATTTCTTCGACAAAATTGCAGGACATCGGTCTTACAGATTTTCACGACAGTGAATGCATATTTTGTGGGAATATGTAGTCGATTTGTATTGAAATCGGCTTTTTACACTCAAAACACATTCTTTTTCTTTTTAGAATCGCATGTTGTGCAGTTTTTTCGAGAAACCAATCTGTCTTCCGAAATGCTTCCACCTGGTAGAGCTGGTGGGGTGGAGTTAATTTTGCAGTGAAAGATCATCATTTCGTAGGTTTTCGTCTTCAGATGAATCTTGTTCTAACCAACGCTCAATTACACCATCATTAGAAGCCATTTTAAACTAAAACAAAAATGTCACGCAATCACCTACCATAGGTCTCACAGACGGACAACGACAGTTTTTTACTTACCAGTAACAAACGCGTGCACCTACGACCACGACGAGCACTTGCGCGGCACTAAGGAACGCGGCGGGAAGGTACAGGGACGTACAAGTTGATACGTGTTTTGAGCGCTAAAATATTAACGTAAATTTAAAACGTTTGCGTCTGTGAGACGTATGGCGGGTGGTTAAGGGTTTAGTTGCAATTGCAAGGTACTTTTCATAAACGTCTGAAATAAAAATAAATAATATTTCGACTCATAGCAGTAACCTGAAGGAGTTAAAAATCACCTAAAAGGTTACAAAAGTAACCTTCTGGCAGCGCTCCTGGTTACAAGAAGGAAGAGTCACAGACTAGCTAGACCACGAACACTAATATCTAAGGATATTATGTTCTGTGGTCTAGACTGGGGAGGATAGGAAGAGTCAAGTCAAGACGGTTTCTCGGTCTACGAGTCAAGACCAATCCAATGATGGATGAATCGGCTTTATAATCTATGGGATGAATGAATGAATGCATGCAACCAACCATAGATAATGGAGCCGATCCGCCAATCAACCAAAATTGATTGCTTGCTTGAGCGGGTTTATTGTCATAATCCCCACTAAGCTTGTTTTTCTCTTATTATTATTTTAATTAGATTAAAGTATTTCTAAGGTAGGAGGTTTTAAAATTGGTAAACACAACTAGTCATAAATATTATGTAGGTACTTACTTACAACATTGGTAGGTAATTAATTACAGAAATTAGGTAAGAATGGCTTATTAAAAAAAATAGCATTTAATAAAAATAGTTTAATATGAATACAGTACAGCAGAAGCCTTGCACTCGGTATTATTCCCATACGTAGTATTCCCTATTAGTATGTGGTATTCCCTAATAGTAATAATTAGTCTGTGCTGGCACTGTAGAGCCAACCTATAGCGTTTTTTATTAAAATTAAATAAAAAATAATTGGTACTTAAATACAAAGATACCTACTTTTTATCCTTGTATTTTTGTACTTACTTAGGTTCGTTACTTGTATGTATTTGTCTATTTTTTATTCATTTTATTATCTACCTAACTCTCGATCCTGTCCTATCCGCCAGAATTCGCGTTCCAATTTCTATTCCTGTTTCCCTAATTTTTTATTTTAGAACTTTAAACTTTAAATAAATTAAAATAACAAATTCACAAGTCGTGCGAGCCACAAATAATAATAATAATTGACCTGTGAGAGTGTGGTACTAGGTCATCCATCATCATCATCCACAGCCTGACTTCACCCACTGCAGGGTATAGGCCTCCCTCTGTGCCATTCTCTTCTATCCTGCTGCCTCATCCAGCTGCGCGGCGGCCCGCGATGCTTGCGATATCGTCTGCCCACCTCACTGCTGGACAACCATCGTTCCGATATCCAGTTCTTGGAAATTTATTCATCTCGTCATTCATTCGTTCATTCTTTATCGGTACTCACTCATCTCGTCATTGATACGTATAGTATTATATTACCTGTGGTGATACGTAGCGTAGTAGTAGAGTAGTATTCTTCGTAGTGTAATATATAGTCTTTGGTAGTATTTTTTAGAGTCTGTGGATCGGCAACCACAGATTAATACTATATGTTCTATTGGCGACTTGTGTGTACTTGTGTAGTGTATTCTGTAATTATTGTATTAAAGGTGTAATGAATGACTAACTATGTACCTACTGACTTTATAAATCCATCCATCCAGCTAGTGTACCTACTCGCACAGAGTTATGATAGGATGTTGTGTTGTAGAATTGAAAGGCTTTTACGTAGGTACCTAAAATTCATTTATAGAAGCATAGTGAGCGTGTCGATTGGAGGAGCGACGTAGACAGCGCGATGCAATCGCTGAGGCGCGGCGGTCGCGCGTGGCGCGGCGCGGCGCTTGTGGCGCGGGCCTGCAGCGGGCGCGGCGGCGGCGGCGAGTCGCCGCTGCGGCGCCTGCTGGACGACGCTGGCGCCTTCGGAGAGCCGGAGCGCGCCGCAGCGGGCGAGTTGCACTGGGCCACGCAGCCGTACGCAGCGCGCGGCGGCGGCGGCGACGCGCGCGAGGCGCTGGACCCGCGCGAGAGCACGGTGCTGCTGTTCCCGGGGCAGGGCGCGCAGCGCGTGGGCATGGGCCTGCGCCTGGCGCAAGTGCCCGCCGCCCGGGACCTGTACGAGCTCGCCTCCAGCGTCGTGGGGTGAGTCTCCGAGCCGTCTCCGTTCCGTTTAAATCTCTTCAAGCTTTACAATGAATTTGATCACCCAGCAAGATCATACGTCTCATTGTTGATTTCCGTTTCTCAAGCTTTTGCTCGCCTCGAGATGCCATCTCTAGGAAACCTAGCACCTGGAACCCCCTACCTTGCCTCCTCTACTCTAGATTAAAGTATTTCTAAGGTAGGAGGTTTTAAAATTGGTAAACACAACTAGTCATAAATATTATGTAGGTACTTACTTACAACATTGGTAGGTAATTAATTAATTACAGAAATTAGGTAAGATTGGCTTATTAAAAAAAAATTTAATAAAATTTTTTTTAATAAAAATAGTTTAATATGAATACAGTACAGCAGAAGCCTTGCACTCGGTATTATTCCCATACGTAGTATTCCCTATTAGTATGTGGTATTCCCTAATAGTAATAATTAGTCTGTGCTGGCACTGTACTAACCTAACCTAACCCAACCTATAGCTTTTTTTATTAAAATTAAATAATAAATAATTGGTACTTAAATACAAAGATACCTACTTTTTATCTTTGTATTTTTGTACTTACTTAGGTTCGTTACTTGTATGTATTTGTCTATTTTTTATTCATTTTATTATCTACCTAACTCTCGATCCTGTCCTATCCGCCAGAATTCGTGTTCCAATTTCTATTCCTGTTTCCCTAATTTTTTATTTTAGAACTTTAAACTTTAAATAAATTAAAATGGCAAATTCACAAGTCGTGCGAGCCACAAATAATAATAATAATTGACCTGTGAGAGTGTGGTACTAGGTCATCCATCATCATCATCCACAGCCTGACTTCACCCACTGCAGGGTATAGGCCTCCCTCTGTGCCATTCTCTTCTATCCTGCTGCCTCATCCAGCTGCCTTACCTTGCCTCCTCTACTCTTCTTCTGACCGAGAGCTTGGATATCAATCTTCAGATCCTTAAACTCGAGTTAGCCCGGATCACCCGGACGAACCCTCAACCCCTAGTTTGCCCTCCTTAAGATTCTTATTTGAGACCAAAGATATCCGGCGTCCTTCCCCGGAATCCGATCGATCCCCTCGTTGGATCTCATCACGACCTGATCGGTCGTAAAAAGGTCCCGAACGAACGAACCGAGTCACTCGCATCGGGATCGATCCAGGAAGGATAGTTAGAAACGCAAGGTGTGCCCGCAGGTGGGACGTGTGGCGCACGTGCACCTCGGGCCCGGCCGCCGCGCTCGAGGAGCGCTGCCAGACGTGCGTGCTCGTCACCTCGCTCGCGGCGCTCGAGCGCGCGCGCGACGAGCGCCCCGCCGCGCTGGAGCGCGTGCGCGCCGTCGCCGGCTTCTCGCTCGGCGAGCTGGCGGCGCTCGCCTACGCCGGCGCGCTGACCGTGGACGCAGCGCTGCGCCTCGTGGAGCTGCGCTCCGCCGCGATGCGCGCCGCCGCCGCCGCGCGCCCCGGCGGCATGCTCACCGTGTGGCTCGCGCCCGACGCGCGCCTGCCGGCCGCGCTCGCCGCCGCGCGCGCCGCCTGCCGGCAGCCGGACGCCGTCTGCGAGGTGGCCAACTACCTGTACCCGGGCTGCCGCGTGGTCGCGGGCGACGAGGAGGCGCTCGCGTTCCTGCAGGCGCGCGGCGCCGAGTGGGGCGTGCGGCGCGCGGCGCGCGTGCGCGTGGCGGGCGCGTTCCACACGCCGCTGATGGCGGCGGCGGGCTCGGCGGTGCGCTCGGCGCTGCGCCTGCGGCCGCCGCTGGCGCCGCGCGTGCGCGTGGTGTCGGCGCTGGACGGGCGCGCGTACCGCTCGGCGGAGCAGGTGGCGCGCGGGCTGGCGCGCGGCGTGGCGGCGCCGGTGCGCTGGGAGCAGACGCTGCAGGCGCTGTACTCGCGGCCGCGCGGCGCGCGCTTCCCGCTGACGCTGGCGCTGGGCCCGGGCGCGGCGCTGCGCGCGACGCTGCGGCAGGTGAACGCGCGCGCCTGGGACTCCTCGCTGCAGATCGACGTGTAGCCGCGACGCGAATCGAATATGATGTAACAAACACCCCGCATGATGCGAGACGATGGCGGGTAGGTTTCGACCTCGACCTTTAGTTTTTCATTATTTGTAAGTATTTTTGTAGATAGTAAAAAGTACCGAAATGCATTTGTAGTTTATTTTTGTAGTAAGTAGTTAATAATTCTTGCCTTGTACTAAACAAGGTTGTTCAAAAACTTCTCATAGAGTCAACTTCGATATGCGTGGTGCGACTTTACCCATTAAGATCTCTTCTTTCGTCGGCGAAGTCGGCAACCGCGCATATTCTCAATATCGAAGTTGACTCCCGTTTTGACATTCAATTTTTTGATGGGATCATTATTCGAGCAATCATGGGCGGTGGAGCGGATCGAGAAATAAAACACGCAACCTTAAAATACTATTTTACTTCGTAACAACGCGATTCACTAGGGGTATAAAAATAAATTAGGTCGCGGACGGGCCGATCGTCCGCGAGCGAAACTCCGCGTTACGCTACAGGAGATTCGAGGCGTCACAGGTTGAGCGGGTTGCGGTGCACCGCGCCTCCCGCCTCCGCCACCTGCCGGCCGAGCGCCGCCAGCCGCGCGCGCTGCTGCGCCTCGCGCGGCGCGCGGCACTCGCCCAGCGCGCGCGCCGCGCGGCCCAGCGCCTCGTGCGCCCACGCCTCCGCCAGCGCCAGCTCGTGCGCCGCGCTCGCCAGCCCCAGCCGGTGCGCCCGCGTCGCGCGCGACAGCACCGCCGCCGTCGCGTACGCGTCGATCGCCGCGTCCGCGAGCCGCGCCAGCAGCTGCTGCTCCTCGACGACGCCGCGCCCGTGCCGCGCGAGCGCCGCCTCCGCCGCGCGGCCCGCCTCGGCGGCGACGCGCGTCAGCTCGGCGGCGGCGGGGCGCAGCGCGGGCGCCACGAGCGGCGCGAGGTCGGGCCCGGAGGCGAGCCCGACGGCCGCGCCGGCGCGCCGGCTCGCCTCGCCGAAGATGAGGCCGAGGTTGGCGCTCGGGTTCCGGAAGGCGCGCTGCAGCTCCTGCAGGTGCGAGCCGGCGTGCTGCATGGCCGTGAGCGCGACGAAGAGGCGCAGGATGTCGTTGGTGCCCTCGAAGATGCGGAAGATGCGCAGGTCGCGCAGCACTCGCTCGAGGCCGGTGGCGCGCATGTAGCCCATGCCGCCGAGGATCTGGATCGCCTCGTCGACGACGCTCCAGGCGGCCTCGCTCGCGAACACCTTGCTGATGGCCGCCTCGAGGTGGTAGTCCTGCGAGCCGGCGTCCATGTTGCCGCTGACGCTGTAGGCGACGGCCTCGGTGGCGTACTGCAGCATGGCCATGCGCGCGAGCTTGTCCTGCACGTGCGAGAAGGCGGCGAGGCGGCGCCCGAACTGCGCGCGCGTGGCGGCGTGCTCGGCGGCGAGGCGCAGCGCGGCGCGCGAGGTGCCGGCCATGGCGGCGCCCATGCCGAAGCGGCCGTTGTTGAGGATGTTCATGGCGACCTTGAAGCCGTTGCCGACGCCGCCGAGCACGTTGGCGAGCGGCACCTTCACGTCCTCGTAGTACACCTCGGTGGTGTTGGAGCACTTGATGCCCATCTTGTTCTCGGGCGGGCCGGACGAGACGCCGCCGAACGCGCGCTCCACGATGAACGCCGTCACCTGCGGACCCAGAGGAACTCTCATTCAAACTCTCCTCGCTGATACACTTAGTTCTGCGACATATGCAGTTCGTACCTACGATCTACGAACGCGCTAACGTGTAAAGCCAAGCTCAAGAAGAATTAATGAACTTACGCATTACAAAAAGTAATGATATCAAAAACATAAACGTGAAAATGCGAGCCTAGTTTAATATTAAGAATATGCGCGGTTGTCGACTTCGCTGACCAAAGAATTCAGATCTAAACGGGTGCCAAGTTCTGGCTAGTTACCAACCATCAAAGCAAATCTGTACGAGTGATGAGTACCTACCTGCCTATCTTAGAAGTCCCTACAGTA
Organism: Anticlea derivata; assembly: GCA_947579855.1. Taxonomy (NCBI): domain Eukaryota; kingdom Metazoa; phylum Arthropoda; class Insecta; order Lepidoptera; family Geometridae; genus Anticlea; species Anticlea derivata. The sequence continues at coordinate 14,827,199 of OX388259.1, read as the reverse complement.
GATAACATCGCTCGCTCACCTTGTCGACCGTCTTGCCGTCCTTCTCGACGGGCGTCTGCGCGAACACGGTCATGATCTCGGCGATGCCGCCGTTGCTGATCCAGATCTTAGAGCCGTTCAGCACGTAGTGGTCCCCGCTCGGCGCCAGCACCGCGCGCGTCCTGCGAACCGACAGAGGTGACGTCACGCAGGACCGCACCCACCGGGCGGTACCATGCGGTACCGTGCGGTACCGTGCGGTACCGTGCGAGGCGCGCCCCTTGCACTCACTTGATGGAGCCGGCGTCGGAGCCGGACGAGGGCTCCGTGAGGCAGAAGGCCGCGTACTCGCCGGCTGCGACGCGCGGCAAGTAGGCGGCGCGCTGCGCCTCGTCGCCGACTAGCAGGATGCCCTTGAAGCCGATGCTCTGGTGCGCGCCCAGCGTGATGCCGACGCCCAGGTCGTGCGCGCCCACGATCTCCACGAGGCGCGCGTACTGCGTGTTGTTGAGCGCCAGGCCGCCGTGCTCGGCCGGCACCTGCAGCGCGAAGGCGCCCAGCTCCCACAGCCCCGCCAGCGTGCGCTCCTCGATTTGCGCCGCCGCGTCGTTCTTGTCGGGGTCGTTCACCTGCAACGCGCCTCAGCGTCACCTAACCGTCACCTCACCGTCACCCAGCGGTGCTCGCTCGCTCGACGCTCACCTCCTGGAAGAACTTCTCGACGGGCGGCACGAGCTCCCGCAGCGTCTGGAGCTGCTCCTCGGACAGCGGCTCGGGGAAGGGGAACACCTGCGCGGGCTCGACGCGGCCGCGGAACAGGTTCAGCGTGAAGGAGGGCGAGTGGCGCGCCGCCTTGTCCCCCGCCGCCGCCGCCGCCGACGCCGCGCCGCGCGCGCCGCCCCCTCCGCCCCCTCGCCATCTACATCAGCCACACATATTCCATTCAAGTCCAATAATTGTGGTATACAGCGTGATTTTTTTTCAGGGTCACTTAGTCGAAATCGGAAACCGTGAGAGTAGTCGAAAAGTGATGTTAGGAGTTAATGGCCCAATTTTGAAAAAAAAAGTTGAAATTTATTAGTTTTTCAGAAAGGTTTTTGGAAAAAACATTTTTTTTTTTTCATTTTTGGGCTCTTTGATTGTTTATATATATAGATAGGTTAATAAATAAATGTATGATAACTATGTGTCTAAAGTTGTTGGAACACCTTCAAAATTATAAGTTTATAAATTCAACAATATTTATTTACCGAAGGTTATTTTTTACTAATTAATTGCTTTGCTAGCACATAGCCCGAGTGAAATAATAAACCTTCGATTATTATATTGTTTAATTTATATTGATTATATTGTTTAATTTATAAATTTGCAGTTTTGGAGGTTTTCCAACCTCATTATACACATTAACAATGTGTATATTATCATACATTTATTTAATTATTATCAAACATAGAACACAGAAATGCAAAAAAAAATAATCCAATTTTTTTTTTGTGAATATTTTATTTATTTATTTATTTTTATTTATTCGGGACAACAAACAATTGCACTCACATATTACTAAACTTAATTAAAGTAGGTACTAAAGTTCTTAGAGTGTAATCAGCCCCGTTGTCCACGGATTTGGTAGAAAGAGGGCAGTAGTAATGCGCACAGAATAACAAAACAAAAAAAAAGAAGAATGAAAAATGCAGTTGGTAGGATAGCATTTTGTCTTCCTATAAGGACGTACAAAACAGTCTACCAACCAACTACAGCTGAAATTTAAACTATCTAAATTCTAAATAATCAGACAGCATAGTGTCTTTTTAATATCTAAAAATAAATATCAACTTTTTTTTTGCAGATCTTATTTTTTCAAAATCAAGCCTGTTACTCCTAACATCACTTTTCGTTTACTCTCACGATTTCCAATTTCGCCTAAGTGGCCCTGAAAATAAACTCACCTGTATATGTAACATTCACTACTCACACTAATTGAAGATGGTGATGATGCAAGCTGATGAAAACTTGACACCCTTTGGCCATACCTATTTATTCATAAATGGTGTTAGTAGATTCATTAGAACTCTCACCATTAATCTGCACATATTATGGCGATAATCCAACCTCTTCCTCTTCTTGAATTTTAAGAGAATTCTTGAGGGAAAGGTACCATCACATTTTTGAATCAGTGTGTATACCTTACTTACTGCCACCTTTCCTGACATCACTAAACTCTGCATTGTAGGTAGATAAGATTGAGTACAGTGTTCATGACCTACTCTCTAAAACTATTTGTCATTGGCTTGCTGTAGGAACATTTAGAGGTACAAAGTCCAAGGCGACCATGAAAATAAATGTGGCATTGGCCGCGCACCCGTCGTCGTTTATAGGTTCTATGACTATCTTACCTGGTAAGAGGAAGGACTACCACGGGCCTCTTCGCCAGACATCGGTTGGCACACAAAATAAGTTCACAGCCTTTCATTTTAAAAAAATATGGATGTATATACACAAAACTTGAATCTTTCGTAGGTAATTAATAAGGTCGTTGTTAGCAGTTCATCGTTGAACTAGTATATTATAACAACACTCCGAAACAAAAGTTTAATTTTCTATTTTTTTTTAAATTTAAAATACGAATTGCACTTGTTTGTTTCGCAAATGAAAAAAAATAAATAAGTTTAATCTTATCATAGCCGATCATAGCACAGACTCAGTCAGATCAGGTCAGATGTCACTTGTCAGTAGAGGTGGTTCGTATTTACGCAACCAGGTTTTTAAACCAGGTTCTCGCATCAAACTATACCCACCTAGTAAGCCCCTTCGTCCACGGAGCGACTCAAAAGGAACGCGACTGAAACTGTAGTCACTTATGAGTAGCCTGACTGCGATAACATTAGTATTTCAATGGCGGCTCGTCCACGACGCTACTCAAAAGGAACGCGTTTCTAACTAGTCTCCTGGCGACTCGAAAAGTTTTTTATTTAGGTATTTTATTTTCTTCTAGCCCAACGCGAATTATAATCTTTATCTTTATAATATTAGCTTCCACCCGCGGCTTTGGTCGCGGGGTACCTACGAAGATAAAAAGTAGCCTAAATGCTATTCCAGACTATAATCTACTATCTCTGTGCCAAAAGAGGCGTTTCATCAATATATGGAGCCTGGGCCTGCACTGTGTACATTACTCTAAAATATGGCTAAGCAATAAAGTAAACGTATTTAATTGGTTATTTTATTTAAATTGACTTCGTTCTAAGGTACATTATGATTTTCTTCGACAAAGAGAGCAACACATAGCGCTACAAAAAAAAAAATTTTTTTTTTTTTATACAACAGAGGTGGCAAACAATCTTACGGCCCACCCGATGGTAAGCGGTTACCGTAGCCTATGAGCGCTTGCAATACCAGAGGCATCACGCACGCGTTGCCGACCCCGAACCCCCTTCCCCCCTAAAGAGCTCTGGCAACCTTACTCACCGCAGGAACACAACACTATTTGAAACAAATAATGTTATTTGGCTGCGATCTTCTGTAAGGCGGAGGTACCTCCCCAGGCGAGCTGCTCCAATTCAGAACGAGAAAATCTCGCTGTGCCCTACCTCCTCCTAAATATGGCGGATGGACGTGCGTGAAATGTCATTTTGACAACCCACATTTATCTGACAAAACAAAAACATCAAATCAAACAACATGACATGAAAAAATATGTCAATATCATGTCAAACGCCAATTATAAACCAACATGGCGGCCTTCAAATAGTGTTCACATAGTAAAAAACTTACCAGAAGAACTGTTCTTGTACTATCGCATTTGTCTTCAAATTAATGAAATTGTATTTTTCTTGTATCTCCTATTTTTTCCTAATTTTTCTATGTAGTGTACATGGACCAGGCCCAGAATGAAATGGCTCCTTTCATCCAAATCCGTTTGGGCGTTATTGAACCACAAACATCCTCACAAACTTTCGCATTTATATTAAGTTAGTTATATTATTTATATTGAGTGGTTAGTAGGATAGAAATACTTAGTAAAGCAAGTACGATTCTCACGTCATCTATAATCCAACCCAGTGTTCACCAGTTCAACCTGAAGTCAGCTATCGTACCAGGGCCGTAAAATTATCGTATTATTGGGCTATTGGCCATCAGTGTAATCATCAAAAGAGACGTTTCATCAATATATAGAGCCTGGGCCTGCACTGTGTACACTACTCTAAAGTATGGCCAAGCAATATAGTAAACGTATTTAATTGGTTATTTTACTTAAATTGACTTCGTTCTTTCATTAATTTGAAGACGAATGCGATGGTACAAGAACATTTCTTCTAGTAAGTTTTTTACTATGTGAACACTATTTAAAGGCCGCCATGTTGGTTTATAATTGGCGTTTGACATGACATTGACATATTTTTCATATCATGTTGTTTGATTTGATGTTTTTGTTTTGTCAGATAAATGTAGGTTGTCAAAATGACATTTCACGCACGTCCATCCGCCATATTTTTGTAACGCTGTGTGTTGCTCTCTTTGTCGAAGAAAATCTTAATGTACCCTAGAACGAAGTCAATTTATATAAAATAACCAATTAAATACGTTTACTTTATTGCTTAGCCATATTTTAGAGTAGTGCACACAGTGCAGGCCCAGGCTCCATATATTGATAAAACGTCTCTTTTACTACGAAGTAACTCTTAGGAAGACTTCGAACGAAAACAGCGATAGTTCTTATTTTACTTTAGCGACTTTATTATTTATTTAATTTTCTTATGCATAAATCATTAACATTTCTTTTAATTTTAAAATGTATCATTGGTTATGATAAACCGCACTAATTGCATGGTCGTTCTCATGCCTAGAGCCACGCACAAAAATATCCATTTGTAATTGGCTGGATTATACGAACTTTCGTCTTGCTCGGGTATACGCGCTAGCCCGGTCTATAGCATCCTATTGGTCTGTGCCAGTGTCATTCATTGCTGTCAAAAACATATGATGTTGATGGGTAGTAGACTTAGATATGAGTAGTAAACTTAATGTGGTTTTCTTAGTTTTATTTTTCTTTTTATTACCTTATTTTTATTTACTTCCATTAGCTATAAGAACCATGCTGCATCTGTTCGTGTCGTTATTTGAAATGAGGAAGGAGTACCTAGTAGGTCTCGGCTTAGCAGCAGCGTACATAACCTACTATCTGATGGAAGCGGTGAAGGTGAGCGGTTTGCATCTGTTTGTTGGTGCTGGCGGTTGGTAATGCGGGTAGCGGTAGGTGGGTAATGGGTCGGTTGCGTTGGTTGCAGAAGCCGGAGCTGGTGTGCGGCGACGCGGCGTTCGCGGAGGCGCTGCGCGACGGCGTGCCGCTGCTGTCGGCGCGCTACTGGCCCACGCCGTGGTGCGTGGAGTCGCGCATGCAGACCGTGCTGGGCTCCGTGCTGCGCTCGCTGCTGCTGCCGCCGCTGCCCACCACCAGGTCTCACTCTCGTCTCACCATGCGTTCACATCCCATCCATCCACTATTGCATGACAGCCCCCTACTGGACCCTTTTGGCTGGATGACATACAGACTGTAATTAATGTGTGTTCTGAAACCTATACTTCTTTACTGTACTGATTCTTGTACCAGCATTTGAAAAGTCATATTTACCTAAAGGTTGACCCTTTACCAAGGCGCGTTGAAATGTCACAAATGTGAACCCACCTTAATGCACCCCACATAGTCTTAGTTATTATCAGGTGGGGCTCGTATTATTCATCATTTTTTAACTAATTAACAAAAAAAAGGAGGAGGGAATACTGCGGCATTATACAGGGAGTTTTTTTTTCAGGGCCACTTAGGCGAAATCGGAAACCGTGAGAGTAATCGAAAAGTGATGTTAAGAGTTACGGGCTCGATTTTGAAAAAATTAAGATCTGCATTAGAAAAAGTTGAAATTTTTTTTAGTTTTTCACAAAAAAAAACTTTTTTGATGATTTTTTTTGCATTTCTGTGTTCTATGTTTAATAATAAATAAATAAATGTATGACAACAATGTGTATAAAGTTGTTGGAACACCTTTAAACTGAAAATTCATAAATTAAACAGTATTTATTTATCGAATGTTTATTATTTCGGTCGGACTATGTGCAAGCAAAGCAATTAATAAGTAAAAATAACCTTCGTTAAAAAAATATTATTTTGAAGGTGATCCAACAACTTAAGGCACATAGTTATCGTATATTTATTTATTTATTATCAAACAAAGAAAAGAAAAATGCAAAAAAAAAAATTCAGAAACCTACATTTTCTGAAAAACTGTAAATAAATGTCAACTTTTTTTAATGCTGATCTTATTTTTTTCAAAATCGAACCTGTAACTCCTATCATCACTTTTCGATTACTCTCACGGTTTCCGATTTTGCCTAAGTGGCCCTGATAAAAAACTCACCCTGTATACCCATTATGTTTTGTACATCAATATCTGAATAGCTGGTTTGAATTTGATTAGAGTTTTTTTACTATCGTGTAGAGTATGCTTGTTGATATCGCGACTGTGAGAGACTATTTACCATTATCTTCTTTTTGTCTGCCCCATTATCCAATATTTTTTATTTATTTATTTATGTGGAGACCTACCAGTGGGGACCTTAAAATGGCCAAGCTTTTTATATTTAAGGTTCTGGCTTACTTCGATGCATGTTTAAAAACTCTAACTACAAGGGTTTTCTTTTCCTTGTTTATCGACATTCAGTCAGTCAGCTGTAAGCAGATTTTTAGAGTGTTCTTTAGGCGCGCTGGGCTCTACTGCACTGAGTAAAACACATTTGAGACTACCACTTTCTTTCGCTTTTCGTTCTAGTAGCTTCACAGGCAGTTGGTTTGGGTGCCATGAAAGTCTCTTTTTGTACGCAGTTTCTACAAGTCCAACTTCCTCCTTGACTGTGGCAATTTTATGTTTATTATGCAGTTCTTCAGTTGTTATGAACCAAGGTGCATTAGAGGTAGCTTTGAGTATGGAATTTTGAAGTTTCTGGATGATGTTTATGTTTGAGTCAGCAGCACTAGCCCAAATTAACACTAGAAAATAAGATCCTGATCTATAAGGTGGTATAGATCCCACCTTATAGATCAGGATCTTATTTTCTAGTGTTTATTTTGACGACCTCCCTATGTTATTCGTTTTCCATTTTTATCTTCTATCCGAGTGCAATCCAAGATACTTGACCCATTCTATGCGTGGTAAGTCTCTGTTTCCTAGTCTTACGGGTGGTCAGTTCCCCTGTCGCAGGGTGAATGTTACTTGTGTTGACTTCGATGCGCTTGCAGTGACTCTCCACTTGTCCATCCACTGTAGATTCTTTGACGCTATTTTTGGATCCCTTTTCTTCGCCAAGATTGCAGTGTCATCCCCAAATGTTGCCTCTGATACATCTGGTGCTTGTGGTATATCTGATGTAAATATGGTATAAAGTATAGGTCCAAGTTCAGAACCTTGGGGTACTCCTGCTTTAATTTCACGAAGTTTGGAGTAACTATCAGCTTCTATTACCCTGAACAGCCTATCCGAAAGATATGATTCCAGTAAGTTAAAGAAGTTATCGAGGCAAGAACATTTTTATTTTGCAGAGTAGGTACTCATTTGCGCCATACGCGATCAAATGTTTGTTGGTCCTCTAGAAAGGCAGCAGAGCAGTATTCTTTGCGTTCAAGTGTCTGGCGCACTGCGTCACATACCCTGTTGGTGAAAACCAAATTGATGATCTGGTATTATTTCCATATCTGTGGAGATGGGCCTCAATCGGTTCAAAATAATTTTCTTCATTAGTTTAGTCATAATGGGTAACAAAGATAAGGCGACAAAAGTGAATGACTTTTGTCGCCTTATCTTTGTTACGGAGGCCCTACGGGGCACGGACAGAATCGCCACTGCTTATTTGGTCAACAAATCGTACGAAGTGGTGACTTCGGAGCCCGAAGGTATCTCAAGTTCTTCATCTGGGCTGCCCACATACCATACACAGATACCATATACACAGATGGAGCCAAACAGAAAACGGGGGTGGGCTGTGGCTTTTACTGCCCTGAAACAGGACTCTGTAAGGCTCAGCCACTCAACTCAACCACCACGGCTTTCCAAGCCTGGCAAAAGAAGGAGCAAAACTTGTTCCTACAGAAGCGGACAAGAGCCTATCAAATCCACCAACGGTGGAAATCAAAAACAGACTGAGAGAACACTTTGAAAAGAGCACCGGAAGCTCTGGGAAAGCAGAAAGGACTGTAAAAACAGGCGAAAGTCACGGGCCCAGACAAGAAGTCCACCAACACCATTCTAAAGATGAAACGCAAGGACCTGCGAATGTTGGTGGGCATCATCACAGCTCACTGTGAATTAAACCATCACCTGTACGTATGGGTAACAAACTTATTGGCCTGAGAACTTAGTTCATTTTTTGGCTTGCCAAGTTTATATAGGAGAGCATAGGAAAGTACGAATCTCTGAGTATTGCATTGAACAAAATCGTTAAAATTCAAGGTTAGGTTAGGTGGTTAAGGAGAACACAGAAATAATAACGTACAATCGAAACAATAATCCGTGCGTTCCGCCGCAGGGAGGTGCTGACGCTGTCGGACGGCGGGCAGGTGGCGCTCGACTGGGTGGACGGGCTGGCGGGCGACGCGGTGCTGCTGGTGCTGCCCGGCCTCACGGGCGGCGCCCAGGCCGACTACTCTTGCGCGCTCGCCGCCGCCGCCGCCGCGCTCGGCGCGCGCTGCGCCGTGCTCAACCAGCGCGGGCTCGGCGGCCTGCCGCTCACCTCGCCGCGCCTCTACTCCGCGCTCTCGCACGGCGACCTGGCCGAGGTGCTGGCGGCGCTGCGCGCGCGCGCCCAGCCCGCCGCGCCGCTGCTGGCGGCCGGCGTCTCGCTCGGCGGGCTCATCCTCGCGCGCTACCTGGCGCACCACGGCGCCGCGGCCGGCGTGGCGGCGGCGCTCGCCGTCTCCGCGCCGCTCGACGTGGAGCGCGCGGCGCGGCTCGCCGAGGCGCCGCTCACCGCGCCGCTCGGCTGGCACATGGCGCTGGCGCTGCGCCGCACGGTGCGCGCGCACAAGGCGCTGCGCCCGCACTGGCGCGCGGTGGAGTCGGCGCGCTCGCTGCGGCAGTTCGACGCGGCGTTCACCGCGAGCCACTTCGGCTTCCCGTCGGCGGAGGCGTACTACGCGGCGGCGACGCTGCGCGGGCGGCTGCGCGCGGTGCGGACGCCGCTGCTGTGCCTGTGCGCGGCGGACGACCCGTTCCAGTCGCGCGCGGCGCTGCCGTGCTCCGAGGCGGCGCGCGCGCGGCGCGTGGCGCTGGCGGTGACGGCGCGCGGCGGACACATCGGCTTCCTGGAGGGGCTGTGGCCGGCGTCGCCCGCGCCGCAGCAGTACATCGCGCGGCTGGCGCACCAGTACTTCGCGGCGATGCTGGCGCGCCCGCAGCTGCTGCACCGCCCGCCGCCGCTCTGACCGGCGCCGGCGCTACATCACCATCACCAGTATTTGTGTGGAGATCGAGTTGTTTTGTTAAGTTTTAGAGATTGTTTATTAGTTTTAAAGCGCGAGCGAGTTGATTATGCGAGTCGAGCGACTCGAGGTGATATTGTACAAATCGCAGATAGTTAATGTACCTACCTACGTATATTTAAGTTAAAATGATGCAGATAATTTTGTCGCTTTAGCCGTCTTTTGACGAATTTTGTATTATTACCTAGTAAATATTATAATGTAAATTATGTACCTGAGGGAGAATTCACATGTACCATAACCGCACCACATCGCAGCGACAAAAGGTGTCTAGAGTCTAGGAATCTAGCAGCACTGTGAATAGGGTCGCTGCACCTTTTTGCATCTGCGATGAGGCCGGCCGCTAGTTTAGTCTTCGCCGGTGGTTGCGCTAAGATAAGAACGGCAATATGTGGCAGGTACGTGTAAATTATACTAGGTATTCATTTTGAATACAAAATATGCGCCCGACACATGGTGCGGTTGTGTTCGTGTGAAACAACACTAACACGCCCGGTGGTAGGTTAGGTTACGGGTGCTGCTTGCGGCGGCGCACGGTGGATCGTCCCCATACAATGGGTCGGACATATGCTTAAATTTTCAAAGTCGTAATTTCATAAATTTGAATATGCCATTCGATAGCTTTTTTAAATCTAATTAATAAATATTCTATTGCATTTTTGGCCTAGAGTCATAGTTCAGGAGTAAATGGCATAAAACTGATTTCAATGTATGGGAAGCAACAAACAAACAGGAATAGGGGGGCGTGTTTCCTAATTCTTCATTCTAGGGTGTATAAAAGTCTTCTTAAATCTATTAAACTTTCCTTCAAAGGCAGATTTCGCGTTTTTTGAGTTACATCGAAATCAAAAAAAGCGGCCTAATTTAATTTCGTGATTCGATAGCGTTATCAGACAGAGTTATAAAGAACTAATTTGCACAACCTTGAGAAGCTTCATATATAGTAATTGGGCAAACTACCCTTCCCAGGTTTGGTAGAAAAACCTAATCGTAGGTAAATAGAATATTTATTGCTTAGATTTAAAAAAGCTATCGAATAGCATATTCATGAAATTACGACTTTGTAAATTTAAGCATCCTATGTCCGAGCCATTGTATGGGGACGATCCACCGTGCGGCCGGCCGCATACAGACTTCACGCGTTGCCTGCTGAAGCACGCTTGGCTTGGCATCCACACGTTCGCAATCATATTAGTATAATCCATTTAGAAACAATATAAAGATGTGTGAAGAAGACATCGCGATAGGTACTTTTACATTAAGTAAGGTATTCATAACACTGGAAGTCAACGAACATATTGTAGATTGATCGCGAACGTTGGCGCATATGATATTTCCCTTTATGAAATTGACGCAGCCTGATCGACTGCCAACATAGGCACTAACATTGGGGCCAACGTTATTTAATCGATCGACACAGGACAAATAGTAGGTATTGGGGTCAACGGCAACGTTAGCGCCAAAGTGCGGCTCCGGCCTCATAGTGTAATTGATGTAGCACACGAAGCGCGCGAGGCTATAGAGCGAGGCGAGGCGAGGCGAGGCGAGGCGAGGCGAGCGTGTGAGCCGGCACGATGTGCTGCGTGCGACGGCAACGCGAACATACATACAGGTATCGAAGCGATATGTGATTTAAATAAGAGAATAGTTACATTGTAAGTAGGTACCTATATTATATAGTTTTATTACATATTATGTTACATAATAAATAAATTAATCATATCAAACATACACTCTTATCATTATCAGAGCACAAAACAATGATGAATGAACATGGCAAGTGAACACCTTCACGGTTGTCATCGTGACCTCTTACTATGAGTATGTACCTACTAACAAAGTCTTAACAAGGTACATAATTCATAATATTGTGTACTTACCCCCTGTTGTGTTCAAAGAGTTTTTTAACTTATTTAAATTAACTGTTTCTGGTAGAGTATATCCTACTACTATTATAAACTAGTTTCCGCCCGCGTCTTCGCTCGGGTGGTACCTATATAAAAAGCCTATATGCTATTCTAGGTAAAGAACTTTATCTATTCTAAGTTTCAACGAAATCGGTTGAGCCGTTACGCCGCTTACAAACTTTCACGTTTATAATATTAGTAGGATGCGATAGTTTTTTGTTATTCAATCAGGCCGTAACGGTTCAACTGATTTCATTGAAACTTGGAATACCTAGATAAAGTTATTTACCTAGAATAGCATATAGGCTACTTTTTATGTAGGTACTACGCGAGCGAAGCCGCGTGCGGAAGCTAGTATATACATAATTATTAATCGTAAAAGAAGTTTGACATCAAGATTATTATCTAATCTACAGAATAATTGAGTTTGAATTGATTTAATCCCTAACAGCTGATTTTTGCATGAGGGAATTTGAATTTTGATTTTGCATTTTAAATTTCCAAAAGTCATACAGCATACTTTATTGGAAATTGGGTGTGTAATAAGCCCCTCATATAATGAATCACCTTGTAGATAGTATCCTTTCCTTGTATCTGCTTTCTTTTTAGTGCTATGGACTACTACGCGCCAGTCGCTAGCCGGGTCGGCTGACCAATTCTAATTTGACCTGAGTGCTCATTTTAATAATACACATTTTTTCTAGTGGTGCTCAATATAAGCATTGTTTGAAAAAACTTGACACAATCTATCTATACCTAATCGAGTCATGCTTTGACATAATTTCATAAATGGGCCTAACTAATTTACACGAAGTAGGAAGGTGCTAAATACTAATTAAATAAAAGAAGGGGCTGCTTCTCCCGCGACGCCGCCATTTGGATGTTCACATGCAACTCTTTATCGATCCTGGATGAGCTTCCTTCAGAACTTCCGGGACCGGAGGGCCCTGACACGCGTACTCTCGCACCGACCGAGGGACCGGGGCTCATGGATCGAGGTCGAGGTTCCCCAGCGGCTGGCCGATGGCGGCCGCGAAGACCGCCACCAGCTGCTCGGCGGCCGCGCGCCGCTCGGCGCCCTCCAGCCCCGCCGTCAGCGTCGCGGCGCCGCCCAGCGTCCGCAGCGCGCGCGCGAACCTCTCCTCCTGCTGCTCGAGCTCGCGCTCGTGCTCGCGCTCGCGCTCGTGCTCGGGGACGGCGCGGCGCTGCAGGCCCGGCCACGCGTGCGCGTGCAGCGCGGCGCGCACCGCCGGCACGCCGCGCGGCTCGGGGAAGGGGCCGGTGGAGGCGGTGACGTCACGCAGCGCCGCGGGCTCGAGGCGGCGGCGCGCGCACAGCGCCAGCAGGTCGGCGGGCACCTGGGCCGCGTCGCACGCGAGCACGTTGAGCGGCGCGCGCACGTGGAGCGAGGCGGTGCGCTGCAGGCGGCGCTCGGCCGCAGCGCGGTGCAGCTCGTCGCGCGCCAGCAGCAGCACGTGCGCGCCGACGGGCCCGGAGCCGAGGCCGGGCTCGGCGCCGTCGCCGTCGCCGCGCGCGCGCACGCGCACTAGCGCCGAGTAGTACTTGTTGACGAGGCGCCACACGCGGTCCGGGCTCTCGTGTCCTTCGGGTTTCGCTTCCGCCGTAGCATCGTCGTCGATTATTTCTGTACGAGGATATTATTAAAGATTATTTGATCAACACGAATTCAAAGGTCAAATGACAGCGGGCACCCTTTATATCTTTTTTCCGCTAGGTGTCGCTAGCACAAGTAAGCTGTGTGATGTTTTATTGACTAAAATTATAAAAGTAGTTCAATTTCTTTTCTTTTTATACTGGTTGTGCTAGTAAACTAACAATTTAGACTAAAACCTTTATATTCTACCTAAACGATTTATTTTTAGAATTCATGGTAAGCGTTTGGGCCACCTGTAAGTGTATTATTATCAAAATTTTTAGGTATTTGTTTGTTTGGTTGTTGGTTGGTTTGTCCTTCTGACTGCACCTCTGGCATTCAAAGATCTTTGTGCCTATCCATCGCAATAACCCAACAAAAGACAATCTAAGGTTATTTACAATCAATTTTCTGAAGTTTATATGAGAAGGAAACAGCTTTGAACAGGCGGGGGTGGTACCCCCACACAGACCACAGACATTTGGAAATAATCTATATATATATATAAAGGAGTAGTCCACTCACTCACTGACAGACTCATCACAAAAGCTCGGAAAACTACTGGGCCGAGGAGTCTGAAATTTGACACAGACATTCTTTAAAAGATGTTACCATGCAATAAGAACGGATATTGGAAAATTCAACTCCTAAAGGGGTGAAATTGGGGTTGAACGTTTGTATGAATGTCCTATGTTTTTGAAGTTGGAGACATCAAATCGGGTTTTAGGTAAATTATTGAAAATAAAAAATATGTTTATCAGCATTTTTTGAAAAACAGCCCTTAGGGTGTGGTAATAGGGGATGAAAGTTTATATGGGAAGTTCTATGTTTTTGAAGTTAGGGACATCAAAATCGGCTATCAGGTAAACAGTTCAAAGTAATAAATACCTACTAAAGTTTTTTTGAAAAACCACTCTAAGGGTGTGTAAATAGAGTATGAAAGTTTATATGGGATTTTTTAATCTATTAAGTCTATACAATTGAAATTTAACATTTGTTAAGTAATGTTCTTTGAAAGTCCTTTGATTTTCAAGTTAAAGACATATAAACAAGTATTCATGTCACATATTAACAAAAAATAAGACGTGACCATGACGGTGACGGTAACGGGATGGTGACGGGACAGTGACTGGATGGTGATGGGACGGTGACTGGACGGTGACGGGATGGTGATGTAGGTATAACCCTTATGAAGTAGGGAAATAGCTGCATAATAAGTGTTAGTACTTTGGCGAGGATAATGGAAAATAGTCTAGGTTAGTATGAATAAACAAACGCGGACGAAGTCGCGAGCGGGACCACTAGTCAATTATAAATGTTTGATTTGAACGCCATGCATAGGAAATTATATGTCTAAGAATGGACATCGGAAAAATAGTTAAAAAGTAAAACCTGATATAATCTCGGCAGCTGCAGTTCTGGATTTTGCGGTCACTATGATGACCGGCAGCGAATCGAACATCTTTACGACCAAAGAGAAGAGATATATACTTAATAAAACCACTACGTTTTAACTATAAAATTCGAAATCATCGCCGGAGTAGGGCGTACTCAATTCAATTTCCATTTAATTATTCAATGAAGATATGTTTAAGTCACTACGTGACACTACACTGTTTAAAATTATTAAATTATTAACACTCTAGCATTTCTAATTCTCTAGCAAACAAAAGTACTCAGATTGAAATGCGAATGGATGGGTATGGTATCACCACCAGTGCTGCCAGCTCTGAAATATGATTTTCCCCCAGACTCAGTGAAAAATATCCTAAAAGAGACGTTTCATCACTATATGGAGCCTGGGCCTGCACTGTGTACACTACTCTAAAATATGGCAAAGCAATAAAGTAAACGTATTTAATTGGTTATTTTATTTAAATTGACTTCGTTCTAAGGTACATTAAGATTTTCTTCGACAAAGAGAGCAACACACAGCGCTACAAAAATATGGCGGATGGACGTGCGTGAAATGTCATTTTGACAACCTACATTTATCTGACAAAACAAAAACATCAAATCAAACAACATGACATGAAAAATATGTCAATGTCATGTCAAACGCCAATTATAAACTAACATGGCGGCCTTCAAATAGTGTTCACATAGAAAAAACTTACCAGAAGAACTATTCTTGTACCATCGCATTTGTCTTCAAATTAATGAAATTCTATTTTTCTTGTAAGCTCCTATTTTTTCCTAATTTTTCTATGTAGTGTACATGGACCAGGCCCAGAATGAAATGGTTCCTTTAACAATATTTTGCAAATAAGAGCCCCAACTAAGCGTACTAGACATACTTCTCTGTTTCATGCCCCATTATGTCATTCTAACTATGCCCAGAACTCTGTCATAAATCGAACACTAGATAGCTTTAACAAGCAATTCTCACCAATTGACATCTTTCACCCGAGTAAAGCATCCTTCAAAAAACAAATCATCTTAATTTTGCAGTAAGTTTGAAACATATATATAAACACACACACACACACACATAGAGCACCAAATTCGTACTATATCTCAACAGTATCCTTTTTTCTTTCTCTGGTCGTTTCTATTGTTTTTGCGACTATACTAAAAAGTTTTTTGTTACAAAGTAAGAATCTGTAATTGGCAGTATGCTTAGTATATAATAGATATCATAATTATTCTAAAGAGCTGTATATTCTATGTTAATAAATAAAAAAATGCAAAAGTTTCCCCTAAAAAGTGTAATGAACAAAATATTTAATCTTTTTTACAAAATAATTCTTTTTCTGTAGGCTTAAATTGCTAAATTTGGATCTGTCACACACTGTAAAAATGTTTTCCCCTAAAAAATACCCTAGGCACCAAGTAATACCCGAAATTTAGGGGAAAATACCCTAAGTTGTGGACGCTAGGGTCAATCAACTGAGCAGAGTATTCGTCCGGGCTAGCGCGTACACCCGAGCAGAGTATACGTCTTGCTCAGGTGTACGCGCTAGCCCGGTCTATGTTAAACTCTGTTAAAGTATGTTCGTCTGTAGTCTGTGGTAGTGTATTAAATAGTATTCCTCCTCCTTAATAGTCTGTGATTATATATATATAGTCTTTGGTTCTTCTGCTTCTGTGGTTCTTCCTATCAATAGCAATATAAATATTATGTACTAAGTAGTCTGTGATTATTAGCAATACATTCATTCAAATGAAAATTCTAAATGAAAATTTCCAATTCAATTTAAAAATCACGAATTTGAAACACCCTAACTTGCTACCTATTTAATCAGTACTTGCTGAAAATAGGAGATTCTTGTAATGCGTGTGACTAACAAATAAGGCAATGGATAACATCAGATCATGGACAGAGGAGGACGAGGCGATAATCGCAACGAACACAGATGCGACGGAGTGCAAGCGCTGCGCCGTGGAGCTGGGCTACTGGAAGGACGAGTACATAGCGCTGTTCGCGAAGCGCGCCGACCGCAAGGCGCCCGAGATCAACCGCGGCTACTATGCGAGGGTCAAGGCAATTGAGTTGTTCATCCACCAGTTCCTGGAGGTCAGTACCTACTCACCTTACCTCAACCATAATAATAAGATTACTTTGTAGTAGAAAAATAATAAAAACACTATATAAATTTGCTTGCTAAGCACCTATTAGGAAGGTACTCCTTACAAGTGTGGTACTTACTATTGGTTGTTAACTGTAGGCCTCATATACAAGCTCAAAGTCGCGCAACGGGCTATGGAGAGAGCTATGCTCGGGGTAACTGATGATCGGAGAGAATCCGTCAAAAGCTTATTTTTAACTGACTTCCAAAAGGAGGTTCTTAAGTTGAATGTTTTTTTTGTATGTATGTTACTCGATATCGCCCACAATAGTAAAGCGATGATTATTTCTCTGGTGTGTAGAGTATGATCCCGGGGTGGTCCCATAATAATTGAATTTCTGTGGGACTACTCATTATCCCGTAAAACTTAAAAAACCGTCATAAATTCGTCATCTTCTCTTGAAATCACAACTTGCCGATTTTTTTTGTGGACTAGTGGTAATTCCCGCGACTTTGTTTGCTTGCTGCTATTTTTATATAAACTTAGGGGTTGTGTGTTGGGAATTCCTTTATGTGCACCCATACTTTACAACAAGACACTACCCTGCCAATTTTATACTCTTAGGACTTTTGGTTAGGCCCTGTGTTGATTGTCAAAGAGAATACCTACTATGTACCTACCTAGCTAATAAGAAAGAACCTACATAATATTACTTAACTACCTACCTAGAACCACCCACTTTTAGAATTGTATATGATACCTTACCTACTAATGTTCTCATGTAGGTGACTGACTGTCTTTATGATAGAAACTTAATTTGGAGTCACTCGATTCTTGAGATATATATATTGTAACGGGGATTCCAAAAGAGACGTTTCATCAATATCATCAATATATGGAGCCTGGGCCTGCACTGTGTACACTACTCTAAAATATGGCTAATCAATAAAGTAAACGTATTTAATTGGTTATTTTACTTCAATTGACTTCGTTTTAAGGTACAATAAGATTTTCTTCGACAAAGAGAGCAACACATAGCGCTACAAAAATATGGCGGATGGACGTGCGTGAAATGTCATTTTGACAACCTACATTTATCTGACAAAACAAAAACATCAAATCAAACAACATGACATGAAAAATATGTCAATGTCATGTCAAACGCCAATTATAAACCAACATGGCGGCCTTCAAATAGTGTTCACATCGTAAAAAACTTACCAGAAGAACTATTCTTGTACCATCTCATTTGTCTTCAAATTAATGAAATTGTATTTTTCTTGTAATCTCCTATTTTTTCCTAATTTTTCTATATAGTGTACATGGACCAGGCCCAGAATGAAATGGCTCCTTTGCGATGCATACTCGAGATTACTCTGGACAAAAGTGCAGTAAAGAATTTTAAAAGTTTTAGCTCGCTTGAAGTGACGCGAAGCTCGCATGATGAAGCAAACAAAAATAAATTGTGCATTCCAAAATTTAGATTACAAAAAGTAAATGGGTCTTTTAAAGAATAATCTTATTAAGAAAGCGTACTATAAACTAAATGATTATATAAATGATAATACCGCATGGACTGAAGTCGCTCTGCCCCTCGACAGCTAAAATGCCATTTTGCAGTGTCTTTACAGTTTTTGCTTGCATCATATTTTAAGTATTATTTAATTTTATATAAGCATTAGGTACATATTTCATCAAGTGTAGCGTGTGCTGCCCTTAGATCATTGGTTGAAGCTCACATTTGTCTTCTTTTTTTTCACATTTTTATAAGCTCTTTTTTATTAAGGATTATAATTAGATTACTTTTCTTTTGAGCCTCACCTAGTTCGATCGGCACCACACTGAAGCTTTAAATTTCATTTTGTGAAATAGGATCATCGAAAAAAATTATAGGCACCAAGCCGTGTTTGTTGCCTGATTCTTCTAGGCTTGGTCGCGAGGAACAGGCATAGCTTCACCTAGTTTCTAAGACGTTTCAAAGTGATCCTAGTGATTTTATTGAAATAAATGCCTTTTGACTTGAAGCCGAGAGCTCTTGATGCTTTAGCGACGATTGATTCGACATGATCGTGAAATATGAGTTTAGAATCTGAGTAACTCCAAGGTCTCTAATTACATTGCTTTTCTGTAGCACCTGGCCTTTTAATGTATATGACGTCGATGTTATCAGCTTTTTACGGGTGAATGTGACTACTGAACATTTACTAGGGTTAAGGTAGAGTTCATTATGCTTACAGTATAGGTCGAGGCGCGATAAGTCAGCTTAACATTTAAGTACATTTAACTAAAACTAAATATTATTCATATTGTTGATGATGGATGGATGTCATACTTACTTTTGTTTTTTATTCGAAAGTGTAGGTGGCCAGTGTCATCCTCAGTAAGCAAAACGCAAAAAGAATAAAAAAATAAAAATAAAAAAAGCAAAACGACGTGAGTTCGCCAAGTTATATAGGATAGCCCCTAAATAGTTTTTTTTATCCTATTTTAAACTCTAATAATCTTGTAAATAATCAGGAATTGTAAGTATGTTTTTAGTTTTTGTAAAAAATATCTTATGTCGTTATTTGTTATGAATTTTTATAGCTTCTTTTTTTAATTATGGCTCCTGTTCCACATGTTTTAGAAAATAAGTAACATCAGGCTATTGGAACCATCTGCATTGTAAGAATTGAGGGGCAACTTTTAAAGCATTATAACTTTTGATTTTAATTTTATTAGGTACAATAAGTACCTAATAAAAATAACAAAACTGAGCTACCATATTTCTAGAACTAAATCTTGGTTAATTCAGTTAAGAGAATTGAAAATGCAATGGTCGCTCAGTTGAAACACACATAAACTTTTGCGCGACGTTGGCAGCCCATCTGCCAGTAATCTACGCTGGTTTTGAAACCTCAAAATTGCATTGTTTTTTCAGAGGTGCGACACAAAATGCCAGATCATAAACCTGGGCTGCGGGTTCGACACGCTGTTCTGGCGCTTGAAGGACACCACGCAGGCCATCGGCAACTTCATCGAGCTGGACTTCCCCACCGTTACCGCCAAGAAATGCCAGATCATTAAGCGCAACAAGCAGCTGCTGGAGAAGATAAGCAATGAAGGTAGCTAAAGTCTTCATCATCTTGCAGTTACTTTTGTCCATCTTTAGCACCACATTTTAATCATTTACTAAATTACGTCTCATTACAAACGAGACGAGGATAGGGCGCTGATGGTTTCCGGAAGCGGGCGTCGGATAGACCCTTCGCCCGGGAAGGTTGATGATGTCTCCGTTCGAATGTTCAATGGAGTTTTTATTTTAAAAACGCTGCTCAAGGAAAACATCGCTAGGAAAACGATCCGGGCAGGTTCATCGCTTGCGGTCCCCTTCATGCGGACGGATGTGACGCAACGCTCGTGTCGCAGACGGCGAGGTGATCATCCGGTCGGGCGACCTGCACGCGGACGGGTACCACCTCGCGGCGTGCGACCTGCGCTGTCCCGCCAGCGTGCGGCGCGCGCTCGCCGCCAGCGCCTGGAGCGGCGCCGCGCCCACGCTGCTGCTGGCCGAGTGCGTGCTCGCCTACCTGCGCCCCGAGCCCGCCGCCGCGCTGCTGGCCGCGCTGGCGGCGGACCACCCGCGCGCCGCGCTGCTGCTCTACGACCAGTGCAACCTGGGCGACCGCTTCGGCGAGGTGCTCGTGCGCAACCTGGGCGCGCGCGGCTGCGGCGTGTGCGGCGCCGGCGCGCGCCCCGCCGGCGCCGCGCACGGCCCGCCCGCCGAGCGCGCCGCGCGCCTGCTGCAGCTCGGCTGGCGCCGCGCGCGCGCCTGGGACATGACGCGAGTGTGGCGCGCGCTGCCGCGGCAGGAGCGCGCGCGCGTCGAGCGCCTCGAGATGCTGGACGAGGCGGAGCTGCTGGACCAGCTCAACGCGCACTACGCGCTCGTGCTGGCGACCAGCTGCGACCTGTTCGCGGACATCGACATCGACCTGTTCGACGCGGACGAGGACGTCGGCCGCGGCGAGTAGCGGAGCCTCCGCCGCCGCCCCGACTATCGTCCGGTGGATGGATCGCGCTCCCCGTTCGGCCAATGCGAAGCTTTTGCGCGCTCGGAATTATATATCGGTCCCGGTGAAGAGGAAGTCAAATTTTGTTAAGTTACTTATCGAACGATCACGCGGCGCGGGCGCACGGCTCTAGTCTACGCCTTTTACTTCGCCGATTCTCCGCGTTACGTGATTCGTCCGATGTTCTCGCGCACTAGAGGATCTCGATCGATAACATCATTATTACATACGTAAGTGTTAAATATATTTTATTTATGATAATAAATTCTGTAACAATGCAAGTTGTAGTTAATCGCTACGGCGACGACTAGGGGTGAAGTGAAACAACAGCACGAATTCGTCATTCAACGTGATCTCTTTTAATCGCCAACGCACCTTCCTAACAGTTTATACGCGGGGGCGTGCACGGAGCTCAATAAATACTCAGGTCCGGTTCAGTTTCACTAAACGCTACAAAACAGAGTCGGGCGCTCACAGGCGGTGCGGCTCCGAGGCGAGTTGCAGCGCGCGGCGCAGCGCGCGGCGGCCCTCCTCGTCGCCCGGGCAGAAGACGTGCGTGCAGTGGCGCTCCACGTGCAGCAGCGCGTCGCGGCGCGGCACGTGCACGATGGCGCCCGCCTCGGCCGCGCCGCGCTCCACGCGCGCGCCCGCCTCGGCGCCGCCCAGCGCGCGCAGCAGCGCCTCCACGTCGGGCGCGGCGGCGGGCGGCCAGGCGGCGGGCGCGGGCGCCGAGGCGGGCGGCGGCAGCAGCTCCACGCGGTTGTCGCGCACTTGCAGCGCGGCGGCGAGCGGCGCCGTGCGCAGGCCGGGCCGCGTGTCGCGCGGCTGCAGCGCGGCCGCGAGCGCGGGGTCGAGCCAGGCGCGCGCGCGCTGGCGCCGCACGGAGGCGCGCCGCGCGCCGCCGCGCCGCAGCGCCAGCGCGGGCGCGTCGCAGGCGATGTGCGGCCGCGCGGCGGCGCCGGCCGCGGGCGCCGCGTACTGCTCGGGCAGCGCCAGCTCGCGCGGCCGCAGCTCGCGCACCAGCTTGTTCGCCTGCGAGTAGTTGAGCGACGTGTCGATCGGGCAGTAGTACGTCTTCATGGCGAGCGGCTGGAACGGCGCGAGCGCCTCCGCGTGGGGGAAGTCCGGCTCTGCAAGCGAGGAGGCGGTTAGTGCGGGGGCGGGGAGGAGAGGGGGCCGCAAGGCTGCTGCTTCTCACCGGTGAAGATGATGGCGTGCGCGGGGTTGGATCCCCACAGCTCCACGAGGTGCACCGCGGCGCCGAAGCGCAGGCTCGGGTGTCCGCAGAACACCACGCACGGCTGAAACGAGGCAACGCTAGCTCACTCACCGTATTGGGTGTTATCCTGACGGGCAGGACCTACCTAACGTTGTGCGTCTGCAGCACGCGCTCTGTGAGCCAATGCCATAAGAGCGGAATTGATAATTGAAGATGCGGAAACTAGTCCATTCACTAAGTACCAAGTAAAGAGCGTTCAGTGTGGCGCAGGCGCAACGATAGCTACACTCAGGATAACACTAGTAAGACCAAAGACGGTGTCGAAACCAATTAAATATCTATTTCTAGGGTATTCAAGTATGACTGACCATTAATTACCAACCAATAAATAAATTTAACATTTTGTACGAGACCGTACGCGACACTTAGAGAGGATGCTGATTGATAAACAGATTAGAAGATACTGAGAGAATTTATTAATTGTACTTGTCGCTATTTGCTTAATGATGATAATGAATGATGAGTGCGGACCGATCGCTGTCCGTAGATGCACTGGCTAGGTAAGCCGCGTGCGGCCTACATAGCCAAAATTGCTAGCTTTGATACTGTTTGATGTGCATCAAACATGCTCCTGACTCCTGACTAAATGATAGATAGGGAACAATCAGCATCAGAGGATACTGATTGTTCCCTATCTATCATTTAGTCATTTTTGACTTTGTATGAGACCGTACGCGACACTCAGAGAGCTGAGTGTCTCGTACGGTCTCATACAAAGTCAAAAAGTGGTACGTACCTGTCTCGCGTCCCCCGAGGAGGCCAGCTGGTGCAGGTCGCTGGCGAGGCGCAGGCGCTGCGCGCGTACGTACCTGTCTCGCGTCCCCCGAGGAGGCCAGCTGGTGCAGGTCGCTGGCGAGGCGCAGGCGCTGCGCGCGTACGTACCTGTCTCGCGTCCCCCGAGGAGGCCAGCTGGTGCAGGTCGCTGGCGAGGCGCAGGCGCTGCGCGCGTACGTACCTGTCTCGCGTCCCCCGAGGAGGCCAGCTGGTGCAGGTCGCTGGCGAGGCGCAGGCGCTGCGCGCGTACGTACCTGTCTCGCGTCCCCCGAGGAGGCCAGCTGGTGCAGGTCGCTGGCGAGGCGCAGGCGCTGCGCGCGTACGTACCTGTCTCGCGTCCCCCGAGGAGGCCAGCTGGTGCAGGTCGCTGGCGAGGCGCAGGCGCTGCGCGCGTACGTACCTGTCTCGCGTCCCCCGAGGAGGCCAGCTGGTGCAGGTCGCTGGCGAGGCGCAGGCGCTGCGCGCGTACGTACCTGTCTCGCGTCCCCCGAGGAGGCCAGCTGGTGCAGGTCGCTGGCGAGGCGCAGGCGCTGCGCGCGTACGTACCTGTCTCGCGTCCCCCGAGGAGGCCAGCTGGTGCAGGTCGCTGGCGAGGCGCAGGCGCTGCGCGCGTACGTACCTGTCTCGCGTCCCCCGAGGAGGCCAGCTGGTGCAGGTCGCTGGCGAGGCGCAGGCGCTGCGCGCGCTGCAGCGCCGCGTGCGGGAAGGGCTCGTCGGGCACGCGCGCCGCCTTGCCGGCCGACACCCACTCGGCGAGGATGTTGCTGTAGGCGAGCGCCGCGTCGGCCGCCGGGCCCACGCAGTAGAGCGGCACCTGCGCCAGGCCCGCGCCCTCCAGGTGCGCCGACAGGCACTCCAGCAGGTCGTACAGCACGCCGGACGCGTACACCGGCAGCAGCACGCAGCCGCCCGCGCGCAGCGTGCCGGCGCAGTGCACGCACAGGTCGCCCAGCATGTGGTCCGGGTTGTGCGCCGGCGTCTGCGTCAGCGCCGCCAGCACCAGCAGGTCCGCCCCGCGCAGCGCCGCCTGGTTGATGGGGCGCGGGTGCGTGGTGAGCGTGCTGGAGCCGCTCACGTAGCACACCTTCTCGTGCGCCGAGCGCAGCACCCAGTTGGCGGAGCCGAGGCAGAAGCCGGACGAGACGGCGGTGGCGTCGAGCGCGCCGTACACGTCGACGCGCTCGTCGTAGCCCACCACGCGCACGCGCGCCAGCGCCCGCGCCGCCGCCGCGCGCGAGAACAGCCGCCGCCAGCCGCGCGGCCGCGCCGCGTGCGCCAGCGGCGGCGGCAGCACGTGCAGCAGCTCCTTCCAGCGCCGCGCCGCGCCGCCGCCGCCGCCCCCGCCCTCCTCCACCCACTCCGCCAGCTCCTGCAGGTAGAAGCGGCCGATCTGCAGCGTGGGCTCCGTGGCGTAGACCTGCCCCTTGAAGCCGGTGTCCTCGGTGATGAAGGGCAGCGCCAGCATGCACGTGTAGTTGGAGATGAGGATCACGTCCAGCTGCGAGTAGTCCACCACCTTGTCGAGCGGCGGACAGAACTCCGGCACGCTGTCCACGAACACGCGCCCCATGCACTCCTTCAGCTCCTGATCGCAACCGCAACCTAATTCAATACTCGGAACCCAACCGACATACAAAAGAGGCCCTGTTTTTTGGGATTGTAACTTTTATATGACTACTTCCCAAAAATGCTTAGTTTATATTAAAAATTCATGAATAACTTTTTCAGTTCAAGGTCTAAACTGATAAAGTCCTGAATCTTGATAAGAACATAAGAAAAATAAACATAATTATTCAGCCCCTTTTTGACCATTGTTTTTATGAAATTACTTGAAATTAACCTTGAAATTTAGATACTTAAGGAAGGTCAATTCACTCGCCATTGTTAGTGGCTACGCAACTACTCAAGAGGGGAGAAGTGGGTTAAAGGAGAAATATTCAGAATCAAAGGACCTGTGCGATTCCTAGTGAAGATGGAAAATGGACCAATAGTCACTCGACATGTAAACCAGTTACGACGCCGTGATTCTGATGACGCTCCAGGCCCTAGTAATGAAACGCGTGACCTCCTCGGCATACCAAGTCATGCAGTGGTAACACTCGAAGGAGACATGTTACAAAGCAACTAAATAAAGTACTTAAATGTTGTGTGTAAATATTAGAATAGGTAGGTAGTGGGTAAAATATTAGTTGATTTGAACTTTGAACTTTTGATAATAAATTCGTATATAACAAAGTGACTATGGGGGAAGGCATGTGATGTATTACATATTCAGTGTGTGAAATAGTGACAGTTCATTGACATTTATCAATGAATAGGCATGTGGGTACCTGCAGAAAATGCTGTCAACATATTCTACAACTACCTCTTTAATTTGTCCTTGGTAGTTTCTGCAATTTTTATCGCGCAAACCGCCATTGCAGAATCTTATCTAACAATGCAACCGTCAGCCATTACAACTCAATTGACACTGAGCGACTATGAGAACACAGTATCCTCCTAACTTTTTCTATGCATTGGTGCGATTCATACACTATCTAGGTAGTTTAAGATCAACAGTGAAGCAAATCCAAAAGTAGATTTTATATTATGTGTATGTGGGTTTAAAGTGGGTCAAAACATATTGATTTTCATACAGACAAATTCAATAGGGAAAATAAAATAGTTACCCCTTCTAGCAGAGGGTCATTCACATGCGGGGGCATGTAGTGTGGCAAAGAGGCGAGGCGCGAGCTGGGCACGGGCGGCAGCGGCAGGAAGTTGAGCACCGATTGGGCAGATAGCCCGCAGTCCAGCATGATCAGCAGCTCCTTGAAGGACAGCACAAAGCACGGCTTGGCCGCATCGCTGCTCAAGCAATACTGTAACATGTTACATATTGCACTTTTACTCATTACATACATTATAAACTTTTATCAGCTCAATAACTCTTGCCTTGAGTAAAGTAAACTAGTGAGGGAACTTTCAGATATTAAGCTGAAAAGAACAGATACTACACTTTGATCTTAGCCAAAAGGCTTCGCTATTTTAAGGAGCTGGGCTGGCTGGGGTAGGGTTAGCATAGGGGGACAATGCACAAAACACCCCACAGCGGGAAGTCAGTGCAGTTAGCTGAATAAAGTGAAAATTGAGAACTCACTGATTTCGCAGACAGGGCCTCAGTCTGAATGTTTGTGAGTTACTCACTTATCACTGGCTTACTACGATGTGCCATACAATTAAATACATACCAGTTTCATTTCGTTTGTTTCGAGTTTTCCAACGCCAAAGCGATTTTCCGGTAGGTTTGTGAAATGGAGACCTACAAAAAACACAATAAACTCGAAAATAAATTGTTGTTTATTGTTTGTTTATTAATTTCAGCAGTACTGTTTCCTTTAACTTCTTATTTTTGTGTTTTTGTAAACAGAGCGGTCACGGTTTTTGGCTACTGACTGGCTGTTTTCTGGTATATACAAAATTACTCTATGCTGGCTGTGGCTACTGGCTGGCTGTCATAATTCTGCCAATGTCCAATGATTCGGTATGGCTATGGCATCTAGGCCTTACCGCCAAACTTACGTTTATTTTTCGTTTGTTTAACCTTTCTTCTTCATTTTACTTCTTATTCATGGTCAAGTCACCGTCAAGTCAAGTCATGTTCAGTTTCAGTAAGATATTATGATGGTGGCTTTCCTAGTAAAATCTCGAGGGACCTCTTGGCGCTAACTCGAAAAATGACGATACACGCAATCATTTCACTTCACTTGTGCGGTTTCTCAAACAATATTACGCAAAACACCACCATAATCACTCACAATCATTATTATGCAATTTAACACTAGTTTTCTAAAATAAATTGAGAGCACAACTTCGCAAGTTCCCGCCAAAAAGAAATAATCGAAATACTTAAATAATGTAATATACAGTACGTGGTATCCACAGACTATGTAGGTAGAGATATACTACGTTTGTAGTACTTATCAGTACTTATCCCTAAAATCGGCTGTGCTCCCAAATAGTTTTTTATACTTTTTTAAACTCTCAAGTCATAATTTTCTAGCGGCTATAATTAACTTGTAAATATTCAGAAATTTGAAGTCGATTTTAGTTTTTGTGAAAAATATATATATAAAATATATATATATTCCGGACATATTCACACGGCCAACTGATCCCAAACTAGGCATAGCCTGTACTATGGTGACCAGAGACTGATATGTATAATAGATAAATATTTAACACCCAGACACAGAACAAACATCTGTGTTTATCACACAAATGTTTGTCCAGTGCGGGGATCGAACCCGCGACCTCTAGCGCAGAAGGCAGAGTTACTACTAACTGAGCTATGAGGCCTGTCATAATATCTATCATAATACCTATCATAAATATACCTATCATGATGAGCGCACGCCTTTCTTGTACAACGATCAGGACACACAAACAAATTCAAATTCTCTAAAGCCAGTCGCTGAGTCTACTATCTACAAACTTGTGGAGAGTAAACTCAGCGATGGAGACGTCAAGGGTGCCTCCCGTATTTTATTCTCTAGCGACACGATAGCTCCAAATTCTAATGATACTCTCACATCTCTTGAGAGTAAGCATCCGTCTGCAGGGCCAGATCTCCACCTCCCCGATCCACCGCAAGAGAGTGATGACGCTGTTGGCGCGACCAGCCAGGACGTGCTCAGTGCCGTTATGTCGTTCCGGAGTGGCTCTGCCGGTGGCCTGGATGCTGTGACTCCACAGCATCTAAAAGATCTGCTGTCTGGCGGTTCTGGCCATGCAGGTGAAGTCCTTCTGGGGGACATGACGGCCCTGATCAACCTGATGTTGTCAGGTCAAGTCAACAGCGAGATCACAGAGCTCCTGTATGGTGCGAACCTATGTGCACTCAATAAGAAGGATGGCGGGATAAGACCCATAGCCGTGGGCACCACCTACCGCCGCCTGGCGGCTAAAGTCTGCTGTCGGAAAGAAGCCGCCTATCTAGGCGACTATTTCCGACCTGTCCAGCTTGGCTTTGGTTCGCGAGGCGGTTGTGAAGCCGCAGTACATTCTCTTCGTACTTTTTTGGACCAAAATTATGGGGAGGTGATTTTGAAGGTAGATATAAAAAATGCCTTCAATTCTGTAGACAGGGGCGCCTTGCTAAAAGAAATTAAAGATAAAATTCCCGAAATTTACCCTTTTCTCTGGCAGTGTTACGGCTCACCTTCTAAATTAATCTATCGGAACAATGTAATTCGGTCTGCTGTTGGTTGCCAGCAAGGCGACCCTCTTGGTCCGGCCATCTTCAGCCTTGCCATCCATCCGATTATTCAACGACTCCGATCTAAGCTTAATGTTTGGTATTTGGATGACGGAACTTTAGGTGGAGATGTGAACACTGTTTTTGGCGATCTAAAACACATCATTGATGAATTCCGGCTGATACGTCTCAGGTCGGTTAAAGTAAGTAAAGAACACAAGCACTGATAGTATACATAAAATTTTATTAAACGGTTCTTCAATTCCCCGGTCACTGATTTTACGTTTGCTTTCGAGAAAGTCGGAGTAGGGTACTCTCCTCGGATATCCCAGATGAGGTGGCGTCAGGTAGCAACGCTCAAGGTCAGGAGGAGGTCATCCAGGGTGCGCGCCAAATCAGATACAGTGATTCGGCTGGTCGTCGACGACGGGAGCGGGAAAAAGGCCACACAGTAAGCCCGAACTTTGGACCCGATGACGGGTTAAAACACTGAATTTAACTTTATTATGGCTCACAAAAACGTAGGGAGATAAAATTAAATTAATTCTATGAAACTCGGGAGCTTCGTATGGAGGACGCTGTACAAAGTGACGCGTACGAGCTCCAGAGTGGTTTGCCGGCGACTGGCGGGGCGACCGAGCGGCGAGTAGCTCTGAGCCGCGTGCCGTGTGCAAAAAACCGTTGATTTAAAGAACAAAGGATGATTCACTAGTAATGTTAAGGTATATACGTTACAATACCCCCGCGCGCAGTGAAGGATTTTATCATACTACAAGAATAAAATCCGCATAGGAAAAAAGATCTGTATTTGGTTAACACTTTCATTCTTCATCTATCATACTTCACGCTTCCATAAAAACAGCAGTAACTATTTATTAAAATTACTGACGTATTCTAACAATTCAGTAGGTAAAAAGTTTCATGAACTTAAGACCTTCCAAATACTGGGTCCTAAAAACAAGGTGGTGATACGCACGCGAGTAAAACAAAAGGTAGGTAAGAAAACTACTTGTTAAGACCGACAAGTTTTAAATCTTTAATATGCCAGGAGCCTAAATTTTTGCCAGACATATCCTGCAGCACATATACAAGAGGAGACTTTTTGGCAATTATTTTAGCTTTAATAAATTTTGGAGCTAACTTTTTGGTAAATTTATTATCCTTGTCGCTCAAAAAGTAAGTGCGTTTCATAACCACTTCCCCAACGTTGAACTCTGCAAATTTACGTCGCAAGTTATAATGTGAAGTGTTCTTAACATGCGCTTGCCATAGTTTGGACTGTACGGTGTCAAAAATGTTGGACAAACAACCCAAATTTTCAGCGTATGGATCACGTGGTAGAAACTCAATATTACCGCCAAGATCATTATCGGTAAAATGTGTACCGCAAGTAACAAGTTCGCGACCGGAAACTAGAAACGAAGGCGTATAGCCTGTGGCCTCATTGACGGAGTTGTTCATTGCGAACTGCACCTTAGGAATAAACAAGTCCCATGATCTATGATCATCGTCTACGTACATCGAAATACAAGTAATGATAGTCCGATTGTAACGTTCCACTAAGTTTACCTGAGGGGTATACCTAGGGGTATAATGAACGTTAGGAATAGCGTATTTCCTAAACAGGGCATCAGCGACCTTGCCAGTAAACTGGGTACCATTGTCCATCAAAACAGTTTGGGGTATGCCGTGTACAAGAAATACGGATTCCTCTAAAATTTTTGTTATAATTTCTGAAGTAGCCCTTTTAATGGGGAAAATTAAGCAAAATTTGGAAAAGCAACATGTGACAACTAAAATGTAGCTATTTCGTTGTTTAGAAGTGGGAAGAGGTCCCATCAGATCTATAGAGATCATCTGAAATGGACGTGAGCATTGTTTTGGACGACCCATTTCTCCTAGCATCTGGTGATTCTGAGACTTGTAGGCTAAACATTTGTCACATGTACTTATAAATTTAACAACGTCCTGGTACATGCCAGGCCAAAAATAGCGTAAGGCAAGGCGTCGGTATGTTTTAAAGATACCCATGTGACCAGCAGTGGGCTCAGAATGATTCTCCTTGATAACTTCATCGCGAACTTCAGTGGGTACGACTTCTTTCCACGAGAATTCAGACGTGAGCTCATGTTTGTTTTTAGATAAACGATACAACGAATTATTTTTTATCAAGAAATTTGGAAATTTAGAAGGGTCATTTAAGCTACCATTGTAAATATTTTTGTACCAAGAGTCTTTAGTGTCCAAATATGAATTGGAAGTACTAATGGCACTAACTGGGAAAACTCTGGAAAGAGCATCGGGAATGACGTTATCGACGCCGCGTCGATGTTTCAAGTCGAAATTGAAAGCGGACAAACGTACACCCCAACGAGCTAGCCTACCAGTAGGATTACTAATGGAGAGGAACCACTTCAGAGCGCTGTGATCCGTATAAACGGTAAACTTCTGGCCGTTTTCTATATAGCAGCGCCAGTACTCGAGTGCCACGACGACAGCAAGCGTTTCGCGTTCGGTGATGCTGTAATTCCTCTCGGCAGCTGACAAAGACTTACTCATATAGGCGATTGGGTGTTCCTTGCCATCAATGGATTGAGTAAGCATTGCACCAATGCCGTAATTACTAGCATCAGTATGCACCTCAAAAGGCTTGCCGTAATCCGGACAGGATAAGATAGGTGCTGAGACGAGACACTCTTTTAACTTTTGGAAGGCGGAGTCAGCTTCTTGGGTCCACTTAAAAGAAGGGGTACCTTTCTTAGAAGAAGTAAGCTTATTTAAGGGTCCAGCTATGGTACTAAAGTCTGGGACGAAACGTCTGTACCAAGTCGCTGTTCCAAGAAAGCGTTTGAGGTCTTTACGACAAGTAGGTGTCGGGTAATTTAAAATAGCGTCAACTTTGGCTGGGTCTGTCCTCAAGCCAGAGCTATCGACAACATATCCCAAATATTTGAGTTGTGAACTGAAAAAATTACACTTCTCAAGGTTGATAGTAAGGTTCGCCTGCTTTAACTTATCGAGGACACGTAAAAGTAAGGTTACGTGACTGTTGAAGTCCTTCGAAACGATGATAATGTCATCTAAGTAGGCGAACACCTTGAGGTCAAATTCAGTAAACAACTGATCGACTAATCGCTGTTGTGTGGCCGGGGCGTTAGTGAGTCCAAAAGCTGTACGTTTGAAACGAAGCGTACCTCTGCTAGGAACGTAAAATGCCGTCTTGTCGCGATCTTCCGTAGCAATCGGTATCTGCCAAAACGCTTTCGACAGATCAATACTAGAAAGATAGCGTGCGTCTCGCAGATTATCGAGGATCTCCGAAATGTACGGAAGATTGTACGCATCGCGTTTTGTGACGGAGTTTAATTTCCGGCTATCGAGACAAAAGCGAGGCTGGCCATTTTTCTTGGTAACAAGTAGGACTGGCGAAGACCAAGCGCTTTCACAGGGTTCAACGACATCCAAGGAGAGCATTTCGTCTACTTGCTCAACCAAAATACGCTGCTTTTCGGGAGAAAGACGATAGTAGCGCTGACGAATTGGCTTGGAGTCGCCGGTATCAATGTGATGCGTAATAAGGCTGGTAACGCCAAGACCTTTGCGATCAGAACATATGTCTTCAAACTGTTTGATAACATTATCAGCCAGCTGCTTTTGAGACTCGTCTAAATTCGTATAACCTTGAATGAAGGTTTGGTGAGAAGCACCGTAAGTAAATTTACTATTAGCCTCACTGTTATTAGTGACAATGGTGCTAATATACCTAGGACAAAGTTCAAATTTACGCCAAAAGTCTATACCTAACACAAGGTTTGGCTTAATGCCTGGAATAACGAAAGCCTTCAAAATGTGAAATTGGTTTTCGAAAGTAATGGGAAGGTTAATATAGCCAATGCTCTTCAATGTTTGGCCACCCGCTGCTGTAACTGTAATACAATCTTCCTCAATAAGTGAGAAACCGTGACTCTCGAGTACAGAATGTGTACCATCACCAATAATTGTGACAGCAGCGCCAGAATCTAAAAGACCCGAAACCTTAAAACCATTGATCTGAACTGCCACGTAAGGCCTATCATCGAGATCATGAACTTTTTCGTCGAGAACTGTGTGAATGTGGTATGATTTAAAAAATAAACTAATAGTAAGCAGCCAGTTCTGCCAATCTTGATCATTAGACCTATCATTCACACAATTCTCCGAAACTAGTTTTTTGAATTGGGTTTCCTATTTTCGGCACATTTCGGGCAATCAGGAGACTTGACACCTTTATGACCGCAAACAAAGCAAATAAGCTCATCTTTGCTAGCGGTACACTGTCTAAGGTGGTGCGTGTCATTACGACAACGAGGGCAATAGCGCGGTCTTTGATTTGAAGAATCGATCGCGTGTACATAATTTTGAGTATTTTTATTTGTATTGTTATTTTGTTGACTGGGATTAGGTTTACCATTGTTATTGTTATTATTGTTCATCCTGTTATAATTATTGTTATATTTACTATAATAGGGACTTGGTTTGTTACTATTTGAGGAACCGGAATAGGCAAACTCAGGTGCCAGAGTATCTGAAGTCGGTCGTGGAGGCTCCTTAAATTGAGAAAGACGCGATTGTATACTCTCGTAGTTACGACATAAATTCCTCAACTCCTCAATAGTTTTAATTTCTGACACAGAAGATAATGTACTCGCGTAACAAGGGCGAATATTGTGGAGAATAATTTCTAATTTGTCTTCTTCTGATAAGGTTTTCGATAATCTCGAAAAAAGACCAGACATTATTGACAAGTAAATGATTATATTTTCTGATTCTCCCTGTGTGCGAGACCTGATTTCAGAGAGCAATCTGTAATCGTAATCAGACTGACCGAAATCGCGTCTCAGTGACACTGCAAGTTCGTCCCAAGTTGTGATCGAATCCTTAATACTCCTGTACCAGTGGATGGCATCGCCCGTAAATATTTCTGTAGCATTCTTGAGAAGCTTCTCACGCGAAATGTTCTTAGCCTGGCAAAGTTCATCTACACGTTGAATGAACGCGCGGACACAAGTCTTCCCATCATACTTTAATTTAGAATATCTATTATCATTGCTGCCTTCGCAAGTAACAGTGACGTTAACCGGCGCAACGGAATTGACAGACGTAGTTGGAAGATCGCTATTTGTTGTGGCTAGCGGATCTGTAGCTGAATCTTTAAGCGAAATAAGCTTTATAGTAGCCTTCTTATACAAGCTTACACATTGATCATAGTGCTCCTTCTGGTCGCCGCAAGCAATGCGATTAAGCCGATGATATAAATGGTTAAGCAAGTTTTGGGCACGAAGCAAGGTATTCTTGTCCAAGAACGTTGAATCAAGACTACCATTAACCCTTTCGAGAACATCCACTACACCGCTCAAGTCGTCTGCGACTTCTAAAGGGCTGGTGAGGATGTCTTCCGAAGGAAAAATTGGACCGCACTTAGCAATTTGCTTACGCAAATCCTGAACAGTAGAAGCAGGCGTTTCACCCCTAATAGCGACTTCGTACTCAAGCTCAGTTTTTTGAAGCGACATGAATTTAACCGGGTAAGCCATATTTAACAAGACAATAAAAAAAAAATATGTAACGGTAAACGTTGAACAATTCTTATCAGTCACAAAAAAAAACAACAAAATACTCCGTCTGTTACAAATAAAAAACTAAATGTGAGTAACGTTTTGGTTGTTTTTCTTTCTAAATTATAAATGAGAAAATGGAAATCTAAAAAAAATTGCAACCAAAAATAAAATCTACATGAATTGCAACTAATGTGTACGAACGAAAATTAAAAAACAGAAAATAATTAATAAAAAAAATATGTTCACAAAAATTTTATGCTGATTGTACTGCAATATGTTGATAGTAAATAAAACACACGGATCAAATAAAAACACGAAATAAATTACAAGGTTTAGGCAAATTTTTGTAGATGACTGTACAAAAAAAAAAAAAAATACTACTTCAATTGTTGCGTACACCTTAGTTGCTGGCAACCAAAATATAAAGCGAAAGAAAATAACGTTTTACAAACTAGAAAAACAAAGCACACAAACACCAAAATACAACAACCCCCCCGAAAGCAAAATCAGTAACCTTTGAACACGTAAGGGCGCCAGTGATACGTCTCAGGTCGGTTAAAGTAAGTAAAGAACACAAGCACTGATAGTATACATAAAATTTTATTAAACGGTTCTTCAATTCCCCGGTCACTGATTTTACGTTTGCTTTCGAGAAAGTCGGAGTAGGGTACTCTCCTCGGATATCCCAGATGAGGTGGCGTCAGGTAGCAACGCTCAAGGTCAGGAGGAGGTCATCCAGGGTGCGCGCCAAATCAGATACAGTGATTCGGCTGGTCGTCGACGACGGGAGCGGGAAAAAGGCCACACAGTAAGCCCGAACTTTGGACCCGATGACGGGTTAAAACACTGAATTTAACTTTATTATGGCTCACAAAAACGTAGGGAGATAAAATTAAATTAATTCTATGAAACTCGGGAGCTTCGTATGGAGGACGCTGTACAAAGTGACGCGTACGAGCTCCAGAGTGGTTTGCCGGCGACTGGCGGGGCGACCGAGCGGCGAGTAGCTCTGAGCCGCGTGCCGTGTGCAAAAAACCGTTGATTTAAAGAACAAAGGATGATTCACTAGTAATGTTAAGGTATATACGTTACACGGCATATAGGTTTAGAATTAAATTTTTCGAAATGCGATCTATCTAGAAAAGTGAGCTATCTATAGATCGTTTGTAACGGTCTTTAGATGGCTCAACTGTTTCTTGTGTATTTTGTAAATATTAACTTGTATTAGTTTTAAGTTTCTTTGTGTAAATAAATATTTTTTCCTATCATAATATCTGTATGACATATTTTGCATCTGCCATCTTGAATATCAAAATGGACATCATTTTCGTAATGAGCGACCTCAAATTACTCGCAAGCGATACCCATATAAATATTTCAGAACGATATTTGCATTCGCCATCTTGGATTTTAAAATGGAAAGCACCCAGAAATTACTCGGAAACCGAAATTTCTATTTTGTTTGATGTGTGTATGCAATCATACACACATTTCAAAAAAAACACACATCATTTTATCGTTAATCTATGCACTGAGATTGTCTGAAATAAAACCTTTTATATTTTAATTTTTTATTTTATATCCATTTTTTGGTATGACATTTGCATCCGCCATCTTGGATTTCTAAATAGACATCATTTTCGTAATGGACCCCAAATTGCTCGAAAGGGTTACCCATATCCAATTTTTGGAATGAAATTTGAAGCCGCCATCTTGGACTCTTTTTTTGGAGGTTTTATAGGTTGTTTTTTTTGTAAGGTGGCTATGTTTTTTTATCCGATACTTATCTGGAGGGGGGTCCTTAACAACTTTAGTTAAAGCGTCTACCCTGTCCTTGCGGTAGTTTAGGAGATACAAATAGGGGGATGTCAAGGGGAGGGAAAAGGGAGGTTATGGATTTTTTATCGTACTCACCGGAGCACCCTCTACCATCGTACCAAATGTTTACCCCCTCTCATCTGGAAGGGGGTTAGGTTTTTGATCTATTATAAAATCATCGGCAGTTTTATCACTGACTGACTGACATAGGTAGGTGGTAGTCACTAGTCAGTCAGTGATAAAAATGCCGATTTTCAGACGTGAATATCTCAATAACTGTTTGTGCTGTATAATATGAAATTTTGAGCTCTAGTTAATCTAGGAGATTTTTATAAATAAACCAAATTTCATGTGTCCACGGTAAATAGTTTTTGAGTTATAAAGGGGTCAAAAAAGCCTCCAAATGGTTCGTGTAATATAACACACGGAAGCTGCGTCGCCCGTTCTTTGAACTTGGGTGGACACGCTGCCGCGTGTCTTGATCATCTTAGATGCCTTAGACCTAACAACCTGTTGTTGTGTGTGACATTAGCCCACTTTCGACACATTACCTAACTTTGAAAAATGTAGTGCGGCCGGTGGTAGCGGCACCGACGACACAAGGGCGGGAGGTCAGCGGGCCACGATTGCCGATTCATTTGTAATGGATATGCGATACGAACCCATTGTTGTACCTAGGTACCTACTTAACTAGATAGGTACCTACCTCATTTTAATTACAGGTAGGTACTACAATCAAAATTAAAAGTAGTTACCTATTTACCAACTAAGGTAGGTAAATTATTATAAATAAATAAAGCTATGGAACCAGCTTTAGCTAAAATAATGTACAATTGAGTATGGAAATAATACAAAATAGTAGTTTAAGGCTGAGTTTAGGTGTGTTTGAATGATATAAAATATCCATCGCACGCGGTTCCTGCCAAAAAGTCTAGATTATACTCAATCAGTCAAATGTCATATGGCCAACGCATGCGTGCGTCATTATAATTATTTGCACATGACTGACTTGCATTTCATTGGAGAGGTTGAATACATAATATTATTATTAGGTAAGGTATGAGTTTCTTTTATGATAAAGAAAATATTTACCTGGGTACCCCCCCAAAAATCTCTAATGGAAGTCCCTAATCACATAAAATACTTCCTTGAACAAGGAGTCGTTTTTTTGGTTTATTAAACGAAATAATTAATGTTATCCACATCCATTACTAGAAAGAAAGAAAAAAAAGATTAGTACCCATTATCCATCTACTACCTACATTATTATTATTGTATCTGACCTACTTACTAACATATTCAGCTATAAAAACAAGGTTATAGGCTATATTATAATTATAATAAGGTAGGTTAATACTCACCTTACTACCATAGGCAGGCGGTAAGGTACTTGCAAACATAAAAATACGATCAGTGGAAATTTGCATAACGTAGGTATGTACCTACCTAACAAGCATGTTCGCCTGAGGCCCGTGTCGATTGGATAGAGTCGTGACCCTAAACACGCTATAAGTACGTAGGTAGGTAAGTAGTTATCTACTTACCTACACCTGCAGCCTGCGCCTACACATTGTCCGTATTCCTGTAGGCCGGCCGTAGGTACGAACTCGCTTTACTTGTATCTACCTAAGTACTTACGAAATACTAATGCAGTGGCTTGAGGGAAGTGGAGGAAGGAACCGGTCGAGCGAGTAGGTAGGTTAAGTACGAGTAGCACGCGGGCCACTCGTCGAGACGGACGCGCTCGAGCTCGCGAGCAACTTTCGGTCGAAGCCAAATCGTCAGCGTTCGTCAACCCCCCGTGCGCCATGCAGTCCTCCCCCCCGCAACAGCCCGGCGGCGCCGGCGCATGCGTTGCCGATGACGAGCCCGTGCGCCGGTTCACGCGGCTTGAGGTGGAGTCGCGCAACAGCATGAACAGCGCTGCAATCATCATCGACAACAAGGTGTACGACGTGACCGAGTTCCTGGAGGAGCACCCGGGCGGCGCCGAGGTGCTGCTGGACAACGCGGGCCGCGATGCCTCGCAGTGTTTCCGGGACGTGGGGCACAGCGACATCGCGCTTGAGTGGCGCAAACAGTTCCTGGTGGGCGAGCTGGTGGAAGAAGAATGGAGGCCGGTGGCGGAGCGCGCGCCCCTTCTGGACGAGGCACGGGAACAACTGACACTGGCGGGCTTGCTCAACGTGTGGGGTCCGCCTGCAGTGCTGGCGCTGCTGGCCGCCACGCTCTATATCTATCTGTTCTAACACCTTTAATTCTGAGTGGCTACACTAACTGTGATGATGATAAGGAAAGGTGATTTAATGATCCGGACGTTTGAGTTTTAGCGTTAATAATTACTTGTCTACATATGTAACTACTAATTTACTGTAATGTAGGTACTGAGGCAGGTACCTAACTGATGTGCACATACAATTCCTCTCATCTTAGGACCTACCTACTTACGTAAGGTAATTAGGTAGGATTATGTACTTACTTACCTAAATAAATAAAGTGCAAAACAACCGTCACCAAATCGAGCTGGCAAAGCGTTAAGTTTAGTTACCTTTTTATCCAACGCCAAAAAAGGGATGAGTCTATGAATTCGGGAACCACGTATGTATTTGTTATTTTTTAATTTTTCGTAATCTGCGCCCCCTTATTGCTCGAAAACGACACCCCTAACTAATTTTTGGCTTCATTTTTGTATCGGTATTTACCTATATTATATATATATTATAGGGTGTTTTTTTTGTATGGCGGCTATGTTTTTTCCAATTCAATCCGGATCCTTGAGGCTTTTAATTTTAGATTTTCAGAAGAATTTTGAGTGATTTTACCTATCTTCCAGAAAATTCGTTTTCAGAAAAACAGGTAAATTAGTGATTGCTGATGCGGGAAAAATAACTCCGTGCAAATCAGCACCAAAAATTACTTATTTATGAAGATCCGCTAGAATCGCTTATTATGCTCAGGCACCGTCTCGTAATTGTTAATTGTGAAAACAAAATTTACATTCCTAATTTTTAGGGGACTACCTACCTAGCCTACCTAGCCTAGCCTATTTGAGCCGTTATGACGACGCTTAAACCACAAACAACCAAATATAAATAATATAATATAATAAATAACAAACTTTCGCATTTATAATATTAGTAGGATTAGGATTCCCTAACTCATTTGAAAAAATCTGAAGTCTAGGATGTAGTCCGTCTGTGCGTGTCACAAAGCTCTTTTTCTCTTAGAAACTGTTTGAGGACCAACAACCTAATACAGCTGTGTTGTGTAATAGTCAAGTTTCTAGTTTGGCGCAATATTAAGATGCGGCCCTTCAAAGCGGATTTTCGTAATAAAAATCCCTGCTATAGGTACACCTACAGGTTAGTTTTTTTCAGGACCACTTGGCGAAGTCGGAAAATGTGAGAGTAATTGAAAAGTGATGCAAGGAGTTACGGCTCGATTTTGAAAAATATAAGATAGGTATGCATTAAAAAAATGATATTTTTTTGAGTTGTGAAAAACAAAAAATATTTTTATTAAGGATTTTTTTTTTGCATTTCTGAGTTCTATGTTTGATAATAAATAAATAAATGTCATCATCATCAACACTGCACCTATAGAAGTCCACTGCTGGACATAGGCCTCCCCCAAAGAGTTCCATGACGAACGGTCTTGAGCCCTTTCCATCCACCGACTTCCCGCAACCTTTACAATGTCATCGGTCCATCGGGTGGGGGGTCTTCCAACACTGCGTCGCCCGGTTCGTGGTCGCCATTCGAGAACCTTTACTCCCAACGGTTATCGGTTCTGCGAGCTATATGGCCTGCCCTCTGCCATTTCAACTTGCTAATTCAAAGAGCTATGTCGGTGACCTTGGTTCTTCTACGGATTTCCTCATTTCGGATCTTAATTTCTTCGGAAATAAATGTATGATTGATAAAACAAAGTGTATAAAGTTGTTGAAACACCTTCAAACCTGCAAATTTATAAATTAAACAATATTTATTTATCGGAGGTTTACTAGATATTTTTTTTGTAAAAAAATAACCGGTAAATAAATATTGTTTAATGTATAAACTTATAATTTTGAAGGTGTTCCAACAACTTTAGACACATGGTTATCATACATTTATTTATTTATTAACAAACAAGAATCCAAAAATGCAATTTTTTTTTTCCAAAAATTAGAAAAACTATATATTTCAACTTTTTCAAATGCTGATATTATTTTCTTCAAAATAGAGCTCGTAACTCCACACATCACTTTTCGATTACTCTCACGGTTTCCGATTTCGCCTAAGTGGCCCTGAAAAAAAACTCACCCGGTATACCTATAGGATTTTCGATTTTTTTCACAAGGGCCGTTGACGTACCTTACCTATGTGTTTATAGTTTAGCTACCGGAACCGGAAAAAAGGAACAGGCATAGGCCGAAATAAAAGGAATAGGCAGAAGCGAGGAACAGGCATTGCTTCACCTAGTTTCTAAGACGTTTCAAAGTGATCCTAGCGATTTTATTGAAATAAATTTTGACTTTGACTTTGGTACTTGTCGGTGACCTACAAACTCGAAATATAAGACATGATGGTAGATCTTTTAAAATCAAAACGAATACGGGTATCAAAAACATTAACTAATTATAATAAAAAGGTTGAGCAATGCATCTATAGGAAAATTAACACAGCTAGGCTTTTTAAATACCTACCTATTAACCGTTCGTGTAGATGGCGGCGCGGCGGCGCGGCGGCGGCGGCGTGTTCATTTAATTAATTTATTAATTATAACAATTTTTAAATCGTGTTTGAAATATAAACTTACTTCTAAAAATATATTATACTAGTGCTCCCGCTCGCGACTTCGTCCGCGTTTGTTTATTTATACCAACCTAGACTATTTTTTTCATTATCCTTGCCGCTATTTCCCTACTTCATACTACTTCTACCTACCATCACCGTCCCGTCACCGTGCAGTCACTGTCCCATCACTATCCAGTCACTGTCCCGTCACCGTCCCGTCACAGTCCCATCACCGTCACCGTCATGGTAATATTTTTTTGTTATTTATGTGACATGAATACCGATTTTTATGTCTCTAACTTGAAAAAAAGAGGACTCAAAGAATCTTTCAACCCCCATTTCATCCTCTTCGGGTGTGATTTTTGTAAGATGATTTCATTACAAATGCTAACTCTCTATAAGGAACCTGCGTGCCAAATTTCAATTGTAATTCCCATACAAACTTTCATCCCCTATTTACACACCCTGAGGGTTGGTTTTCAAAAAACCTTATATAGGTATTTTATTATTTCGAACTATTTACCTGATAACCGATTTTGAGGTCTCTAACTTCAAAAACATAGGACTTCCCATACAAACTTTCATCGCCTATTAACACACCCTGAGGGTTGGTTTTCAAAAAACCTTATATAGGTATTATATTATTTTGAAATATTTACCTGATAACAGATTTTGATGTCTCTAACTTCAAAAACATAGGACTTTCATACAACCATTCAACCCCCCATTTCACCCCTTTAGGAATTGAATTTTGCAAAATCCGTTCTTATTGTCCGTATATCCGAATGTCTGTGTCAAATTTCAGACTCCTCAGCCTAGTAGTTTCCGAGCTTTCGTGATGAGTCTGTCAGTACGTGAGTGAGTGGATTACTCCTTTATATATATATAGACTAGTTGTCCCGCTCGCGACTTCGTCCACGTTTGTTTACCTACCTTGACTATTTTCCATTATCCTTAATCTGTAATATCCTATTAAGTGTTAGTACTTTGGTACTAACACTTAATAGGATATTACAGATATTTACCTACTTTTACCTACCATCACCGTAACCGTAACTTTAACCGTAGCCGTAACCCTCAAGGCCTGCTTTTCATAAAACTCATATACTGATATCTTATTACTTATAGCTCTTAACCTGAATACCGATTTTTATGTCTGTAACTTCAAAAACATAGGACTTTGAAAGAACCTTTCAACCCCCATTTCATCCCCTTTGATGTCAATTTTCGTAAAATTCTTTCTTAACAAATCTTTACTCTCTATAAGGAACCTCTGTGCCAAATTTCACAATTGTATAGGCTTAATAGATAGAAAATTCCCATATAAAGTTTCATCCCCCATTTACACAACCTGAGAGTTGTGTTTCGAAAAAAAACTTAAGTAGGTATTTTTTTATTTTTAACTGTTTACCTAATAATTGGTAATATACATAATGTTTGTGCACTTTCAACAAATAAATAAATAATAACCGATTTTGATGTCCCTAACTTCAAAAACATAGGACTTCCCATGTAAACTTTCATCCCCTATTACAACACACTAAGGGCTGTTATTCTTAAAAATGCTGATAAAGGTATTTTTTATTTTTGACAATTTACTATGCTATATGGGCTATGATGCTACAGAGGCGGGGTGGCCGCTGGCGCCTTGCGCATTGCGCAATACTAATTGGACTTTGGCCGACACTGTCCTTGGCTGGACGTTTGTTAGCTAATTGTGCTCTTGGTCAAAAGTCATGGTCATGATACATCGGTGCTGTTCGCCGCATGAGGTATAATAGACGGCGGCGCGGGCGGCGCGCGCGGCGCACAGCGGCCATGACACTACTGACTGATGATGTTATAACTCGTTTGTTTATTTACTGCTGCATCACGATAATAGGTACACGTCGACGGCGGCGTCCTTATCTGAGTGGGAGGGGAGGACGGAGGAGAGCGAGTGGCGCGGAGTGCGGGGAGGGACGGAGGGAAGGCTAAGAGCGGCGCGCGCGCCTGTCCGCGCTACTCAGAGAATTCAGTCGCCTCTCCGCGCGCGCCTCCATCCGCCACCGCACCGCCTCCGACATGACGGACGTCAAGAAATTCACTCGCAAGGAGCTCAGCGAGAAGAACCCCAACAACGAGACGGTGTTCATAATCGACAACGTCGTGTACGATGTCACCAAGTTCCTTGACGAACATCCCGGCGGGCACGAGGTGCTCGTCAACGTGGCGGGCAAGGACGGCTCCGAGGATTTCGACGACGTCGGCCACAGCTTTGATGCCAAGGAGCTCATGAAGAAGTACGCGATCGGCGAGCTGGTGGACGAGGATAAGGTGCAGCTCAAGAAACGGCAGGTGACCTGGGACGACACCTCCTCCTCCACCGAGACGAGTTTCATGAGCTCATGGAAGTTCCCTCTGGTGATGGGCATCCTCATGACGTTCCTCTACAGCTACCTGTTCGGGTAGGCGCAGGCGCAGGCGCAGGCGCGGGCGCAGTGCACTCGCGGACTCATGCTATTGGTACAGTGCGCACTTGTGATGTGTCTCCGGATGGATGAGCGTTGCTTATTACATTATACTTAAGTAGGTAGGGACGTTATCTGCTAAGACTTTGTACCATATTACTTTAGTGATATAAGAAAATGTGTTATGTAAGTATTAAATATTTGTTACTAGAATGTGGTTGTATTTCGTTCGCGACCGCGAGTGGCATTTGGCTCAATGTAAAGTAGGTATTATAAATAAATAAAATAAATATTCCGGACATATTCACACGGTCAACTGATCCCAAACTAGGCATAGCCTGTACTATGGGTACCAGAGACTGATATACATAATAGATAGGTATATATTATTGAATTATATATTTATAGTATTGTGGAATAAGTGCGATTTTTTCGCACATTACGCGTTACCCGGATAAAAGTCATATTGTTAAGAATCGGTTCTGTCGTTGATTTATTTCGGAACAACAAATAATTACATGGTACATAGATGTTTTAATATTAGGGTACAAGTGGGAACACGAGGAAGTTGAGTAACCAACGTTTCTTACTGCCCATATAAGTAACAGATTGTTTTCAAAGATGCTTACTGAGGTGAGCTGAGCCTCAGGATAGAGAAATGGAAGAAATGCAATGAATAATATAATTTGTTCATCTGTAAATTGGTACTTCTTCAGATTATACAGCAGACTATATTCGGCCATTATGTCTCGCCTGGCTGAAATGATGATGACTCGCCTTTGTGAACTGCGAGCTATTCTTCAATGGCCTGGCTCCCGTCACCCGCCCAGCTCGCCCCACCTCACCTTTCTGTCTCTCTACTCTACAGTCATAGCATAAGTAGGTAAACACAATGGATTCAGGATTGTGTTTATGGTGCCA
Organism: Anticlea derivata; assembly: GCA_947579855.1. Classification (NCBI taxonomy): domain Eukaryota; kingdom Metazoa; phylum Arthropoda; class Insecta; order Lepidoptera; family Geometridae; genus Anticlea; species Anticlea derivata. The sequence continues at coordinate 14,783,721 of OX388259.1, read as the reverse complement.
TGATTGGCAGACTGAACTGCTGAGAAGGTACTAACAGTTTTTCGGACGTCCTCAGTGACATTGAACTGATTGAATTAAATAATCAAGTAGGTACCTACCTACCTAGTTGGTACAATTACTTAATCTCATTTACCTATATAATTTCCCTCAGATTTCCTGTTTTAGCCAAAATACCTAGGTACCTACCTACTTACCTTTATCTAGGAGTACCTACCTTCATGATACGATACTCATTTGATTGTGGAATATTATTGATAAAAAAGTTTATCGTATCATTGACTCGCAATTATGTACTCTACCCTAATATGTTATGTTGGTTTTATAATTATGGGCCAGTCATCATTTCTTGTAAAATTATGTACTAGCTACCTACTTTATGTTGCGGTTGTTATTGTTTCCAAGTCACTTAAAATAAAATGTTATCTTTTGATTTTTAGATAACTAAAGGTAGATACCTAATAACTAAGTAGGTAGGTAGGTACCTAATAATTATTTCACAAATCCACAAGCTGGGATGATGACGTAACCATTCAAGTTTTATTCCATTATCACGGTGACTTGCACAAGTCAAGCTATTAGGTACCTACCTAGGTAGGTTACCTCATATTATAGGTAGGTACTTACCTATAACTAGGTACCTATTAAATAAAACTGAAACACGCCTACAGAATTGATGAATGAATATACAAAAAGCAAGCAATGGGTAGGTAGGACCTACCTACCTATTTACCTAGAGCGAAGCGCTGATGGTGTCTGCTAGCCAGATAATGACAGGGGGACCTACCGAGAAAGTGGTCGACACCAGACACACATTCACATACAAATACAATAGACGAATGTTGTAACTTTTATTGTAGAATAGTAGTACCCTTGTTTGTGACAGAAGATGAGCCTTCTCATTGCATTGCGCAAGTGAGCACACAATTTTATCTCCGATAAATAGGTCAGGCGCTCGCCAAGAAGACTGCCGCCAGTTCCCCAGGGTTCGTTCATTGGAGCCACCAGAGTTTTATGAAAATGGTTTTAAATCGTAACAAGTGTTTCTTGTGACTATTTTTAATTAGAACAGAAAACAGGCAAGGAGAATAAAACCATTGGGTGAAGAATATTTATTTTGTGTGACAATATTGAACAAACAATTTTAAAGCTTTGATGTTCTTTAGGAAGGTACTTAGGCCTATAAGAGCGTATTTAAATGAGATGAAAATGATGACGATGATGATGTATAATAACATTCGCCCCTAATTTTATGTCAACCTGCCGCCGCCTGTTCATGCTGCACAACTTTATACACATTGTTATCATACATTTATTTATTTATTATCAAACATAGAACACAGAAATGCAAAAAAAAACATAAAAAATGTTTTGTGATAAAATAAAATAAAATTTCAACTTTTTTTAATGCTCATCTTATTTTTTTCAAAATCGGGCCCGTCGTAACTCCTGACATCACTTTTCGATTACTCTCACGGTTTCCGATTTCGCCTAAGTGACCCTGAAAAAAAACTCACCTGTATATTTATCATCTTTTTAAGTCATTTTAAGTAGAAGTACGAGAAGTTCGACATTAAGTTTACTAGGTAACTTAAACGGCTGAAAAAAATATTTTGAACTAATGAGACACCAAAACAGCAGATTACATTGAAAAATTCAATGTAAAATGTTGAATTTTCAAAATAGTCATAGTACAAATTTATTGCCAATTGGGTGTAGAATAATCATTTTCGGGATATTAGTCATAAATTAAACATAATAGGTATGAAGTGTGTAATATATGCAGTGCGAATGCACCTTTAATGAAGTTATAGTGTAAGCGCACCTTTATAACAGATATGCTGACGGAGCCACCTTGCATCGGTGGCCATATTAATTGTCTCATACAATATACGAAGGTGACTCAAATCGGTTGTGTTTAATTACATCAAAACCCCACATTTCAGGTATGTACCACTAGAGAGCAAGAAGCACCTAAATCCCTAATGTTTGATAGGGCTTTCATAACTAACGAACTTGCAGTCGGTTTTTTTTTAAGTTTTTATAACGAAATTAGTGTGTAGGTATAACATAGCGTGTAGTGTGTATACCTATGTAAATGGGGACGGCTGTTTACAACCGCATTCCAACTTCTATCACCAGCGCACAATCCGATCAGTCTTTCAAAGTTAAGTTGAGATCGTGGCTGATATCCTTATCTATTTATCATGAATTTAAAATGTGTGTGATTATGAATTTATGATGTTATTTAATTTTAGTTTTGACTTCGACATTAATTTGAATGTTTTAATTTGAATTTTTCAATTTAATTTTGAATTTATTGTTTTGTCATTGTTTTAATTGTGTATGTATTAATTACATAACACATGCTACCTGCTCATGTTGACCTGTAACTCGTAGGTATATGTTATTAATAAAAAACTATGAACTATAAACGGCACTCAAGAGACGCCCTGCTGCGTTGACACGCGGGCGCACTTCCGCACAACATGCCGGCTCATTGTAATGTTGCCTATGTTTGTACCTACCTACCTCTACTCAGGAATGAAAAGGGCGATCATATTATTTTAGTAGTAAACCTAAAATAACCGAAGGAATACAATTATAGCTCTACGAGTTACTTACCTAGGTATACTAGTGTGAATTTGGTAGATCTATGCTCACTCTAAATAAAATAAATTTTCGTGAAATGAGCGACATTGTGTGGACTGGTTTTGAATAGAGTGCGGTTGCTAGACTATTTTGGCGGACGCAGTCTCGTAGGCTCATTGTAGAAATTAATCAAATTTGGAATCACGAATAAATTCGGTAGTATCAGCGTCGTAAAGCACCGGTTCCGGAACGGTTTCCGATCGGGCCCGCCCGGCACTACGTGCGTCACGTGCCGTGATATTGTTGTTTTAATGAGTTGGTTTGGTGTGTGAGCCCCCCCCCCCCCCCCCCCTGTATCCCAGCGGGGGTGGGAGGGCGATAATGAGGGACCCACAATGGCAAATTATGTTATCCACCAAATATAAATTATATCAAGTTGAAGCAAAAAGCCTCCTCGAACTTAATCTTTATTTTAATCAGACTTTTTATTTCACCACCAACTCCATCATTTTTTAGGTACATTAAGAATGATCAGGAGAAACCATGACACGACGAACAAACTAATTGATAATTATTATTTATTTTTCCATTTTAGGATAACTTACAGCTAAGAAATATATAACAGAAAAAATACATGAACCAAACATTATGCTGAAGGCCAAATAGTTTCCATAAATTATACGGCTTTCTTCTTGAAACTTTTCTAAATGTTGAGTAGTAGTTACCTACCTACCCAATATTAGTGTCGTGTCTGCTCGCAATAATGATTAGATAATCACGGGTATCGTCGTCGCGTGCGCGGAAAATCGGTTAAAACTCAATATTTTTTCATTACTTCGGGAAATTGATAGTTAGCAGGTCGCGGCCGGAGTGGCATGGCGGCCGCGCAGCCGGCTCAGCTTTATGGCGCCTGGAGCTCGTTACCAGAGATTTATTGAGAATTTAGTGGGAATCGAATGTTTTATTAGGTTTTGAAGCGATTGGTTTTAAATACATTGAAATAGGCTCGGAACAAACAATATGAAGAAGTGTCGGTACCTAATAATAGCCTTCTGCTTATATGTGTTACAGTACAGTACGGTCCAGTGGCATTATGACACATTGACTGATACGCATCTATAGTTTGTTCATTGCGTACTTGAACTACAGTGCGTGTAGATCACTACATGCCCCTGATATAAAGCTACTATTTCCCCCGCGGCTTCGCCCGTATGGTACCCGGATAAAAGTAGCCCATATGTTATTCCCGGCTAATTCCTACATACCTCCTCGTACATGTATGCCAAATTTTATTCCAAGCCGTTCAGTGGTTGCGGCGCGAAAGAGTAAGCGTCGGATGCGCGGGCCCCCACGGTGCAGGCTAGTCCCCAGCTCTTGCGACCTAAATGTAAACTAGATCAGATACTATTACAGAGAAATGAAATAGAAAAATCCGAAAATGGTTTAATCTGAGCAGGCCATTTCCAGTTCCCTTTGATTTTTATATTTAATTATTTTCCGATAGTATCCCATCTACTATTATCCAGTGTCAGGCACCGGGAGCGACCCGGGCCCTTCACCACCACTGCCACTGTTACCAGAATAAATCTTAACCTATAGGGGAAAGGTTTATTCAACAAAACTAAAATAGACTTGAATACTTTTATTTAAACAAAGAAAGAAAGAGAGCCGGCTGAGCTAGTCTACGGGTACAAATATAGTTCCTGGGTCTCCTGAGATGAATTGCAATTAAGATGAATGTAAATAAGTGTGTGTGTGTATATAAGTGAGGGCGCCAACCGCAGTATGAACTGGAACAGCTACGGTACTGTTTATAATTAAGTTTACCGGCCAAGGGCCACCATATGATAAGTAAAGTATGAGATTCCTATATAATGTCCGGGGAAAATAACTCCTCGCACTGGGACGCTGGCTCCAACGGGTCCACAAACTGGTCCGTGAGCTGAGCAGACTCCAGGGGGTTGATGGGGTAGGTACAAAAGAACCTCCTGCACAGCTGTCCAGGAGGTCTTGAGAATAATATAGAACGCCTTACAACAGCACTTCGAGAATCCATTTTCCAAAAAGACGCCACGCGGTGCCGCCGGGTCAAAAGTTGGAAATAAAACGCCAATCAAAAACTTGGTGATATTTACCGCTGAGTTGGATATCAACAGTTATTAGCCTTTTCTGCGCTTTTGGGTCTGCTTTTACCTAAGTCGTAAAATGATAATAGCTGTAATATCCATAATTTTTAATTCGTTGATTCATATTTCAGCATCGAAAATACTTAAATTTTCCTCCTGCCGGTACTTGGCGGCTGAAAGCAATTCAATTAGGCGGTAGGTATCTCAAATCAAGGCCCGTTATGAATGATGCAAGAATAACAATCGGTATTATTTCAGAGCCCGCAGAGCACTGTGGGAAGCTCGCAGGTACTAGGGGCGTACAGTCGGCGAATATACGAGTAGGTAATTTGAAAATTTCTCGTCATAACCTGCTAAGGTAATACAATATTACGCGCCAATGAGACCTGAAAATAAATTAAATGTTTTTTTTTGTTTTGTAGCAAACCCAGCAGTTGCACGCACGTAACGCGCGACGTGTCGCCCCGAACAAGCAGGCGCAATTAAAACAACTCCAAGTATTAAATATTTTATTCGAAAACAAACTTATCCCATTTATGTATACATTATAGTTTTATGTTTTACATAGGTACATATATCTCCATCTCACACACCTCACAGTGACCGCACTCTACTTAAATAAAGTTTATTGTAAAATTCTCTTCTATCATATTATTTACAATTTATTTCTATACAAAGACGTTTTGTTACGAATCTTTTATATTACACAATTACCTACCTACCGAGTATTTCACTTATCTATAAACGTTTAGAGAAATGTATACAGGGCGTCCCACGTCAATGCCACATGGAGGGAAATTACCTTGAATATTATAGATAGAACATTTTACTGAAAGAAGACATTATTTGAATTTAAAAAACAATTTAAACTGCATTCATAGATATTTAAATAATTACATGGTTGAACCGGAAATCGAACCCATTACTCGAGAAAAATAATCACCCTGTAGCTTTATCATACCGATCGAAAGGCTTCATCTTATGGATTATTTTTTGCTAAATGACATAGTGTCACAAATAAAAGGAAGACCATGAATTTTAACATTTTTAATACAAAATTAATCAATTGCTCAAAATGAGTCCCTTCCTGTTGAATACAAAGTCTCTCTTGATTATTTGTGCACTCTTTTGATTATGTCGTCCCGGTCGATTTTTTGATCTTGTTGTGGTGGATATTTAGAATAATACGTCTAAGTTATGCTTGTAGCTCGTGGACACTATCGTACTGGTTCCTATTAGTAATCGTACTTTATGATCATTTCAGTTGTTTGTCCTTACGGTTATGTCAGCTTTTCATTTTTCTGAACAAAATTTCACATCAAGTGTTAAAATTCATGCTCTTCCTTTTATTTGTGACACTATGTTATTTAGCAAAAAACCATCCTTATGATGAAGCGTTTCGATCGGTATGATAAAGCTACAGGTGACTATTTTTCTCGTGTAACGGGTTCGATTTCCGGTTCAACCATGTAATTATTTAAATATCTATGAATGCAGTTTAAATTGTTTTTTAAATTCAAATATTGTCTTCTTTCAGTATAATGTTCCATCTTAAATATTTAAGGTACTTTCCCTCCATGTGGCATATCCGTGGGACGCCCTGTATATCGAGATAACTATCTTTATGTGAAGCGCGCCGGCGCGGGCCGCGGGCTGTTTATTAAAATGTGATACAAAGTGGTGCTCAATACTTCATTAGCACGCGGGATAGCACCGTTCTGCGCCCTTGTGCGTGCACTGCACAGTTGTTTATAAAGTGTCGGATAAACACAAAACTGACATGACCGCACCAATATGTTAAACGGACCGAAATTCCAATATTATATTGTAAAATAATTAAATGATTATAGGTAGGTATATCGAAAGCTTCGATTATGTTTAATTGAACGCCTCAATTGCCTCAGCTCTCTGTGTACAATAAAATTGAGGTCTGTTCGTTCAAGGACAACTGATCTGGAACTGACGTCACTGAGAGCATTAGGCATAGAGCGGACATCATACATAATATTGAAGACAAGTGAGCCGGCTCTCCAGGAGAACGATCCGGCCCTGTGGATTCGAAATCAGATGTAAATGAGCTCTAACTGCAGTTTATCCAGCCAGACTACATTAATAGATCGAGTGAACTTGAACAAACCAGCGCGCGTTGTATGTTTGTATGTCTATTTGTTAGAGCATAAATTTCGAACCGTCAATCCGATGCATGGAATTCAGTAGGTCAACATGTTATACTATCAAGATTTGCTGGTAAGAATATGAGTTAAATCGGCCGAGCCACAGTACATTTTAGATGAAATATCGCATGTCGTATGAACACTGCTTTAAACTATCTGCAATTGTACTAATAAAGTCGATTACCGAAGTTCAGAAGTCGGTCAGTTCTATTGTATGTCGTCACGTTTGTCCCGTGTCCGGCCGGAGCGGAGTGGCCGGACACGGCGCCGGCGCACAGTAGGTCGAAACTGCTAAAAAGCGGACATTAGATTTTTTTTCAATATTTGAATTTTTTTTTATGTCAGTCGGTGGAGCTCAATAACCCTATCAGAAACTATTCTATGACATTTGTCATAAAACCAATTCACACAGAAAAAAAAATAAAGTTAAAAAAATGTATGGAATGACATCTATCAAAGTCGATTTCTTCGAAATGCTTACCGATACAGCTTTGAAAACACCTCGCTGCTATAGAATAGGTTATTATCTATCGTATGATATCATAAACAAGTGCATCCACTTGCCCCATTTTCCGATAAATACCATTTAAAATGAGTCCTTTTTTATTATTTTGCAACGAATTAAATGTTTTGTTGCACGTTTTTTAGGTAAAATATATACCAATGTCCGCTTTTTAGCAGTTTCAACCCACTGTGCGGCGCCTCGCCTCGCCGTGGGATTGTTTTCGTCAGCATTACGTGCTTAAGGTAACGTGTTAGTGCGGGGGGGGGGGGGGGCGCTCGCGGCGACAATCTAAACAAGTGATTGTTAAGGGGAGTTCCATGTTGCGATCGGCGGCATTAATTTAGATTTTTGTGAAATGTTAGCAGTGTCAACTAGTAGGTGTCATCGTTCACTGGAGTCGAATACAATAATTGTAAGTCGCAAAATATCTAACGATTTAGTAAACTTATTTCGATCTTATTAATAACTAGTTAAACGATTATATTTACAATATTCGAGCAACAGACGCTAAATCTTATTAAATTTCATTTTAAATTTCTTATAGTTTATCTCACAAGGTTGAGTTTATCAAACGTTAAAATATCAAAAAGAGTGATCAAATAAACTTAACAATGTGATGGTTAATATTTGGTAGAGCGCTCTTCAATCATTCAGACAACTAGTAAGTTATCAAGTGGGAGTTATTTATCATAAAATATGATGAATAAAGATCAAGATAAACTTATCACATACGATAGCAGGCGCACACTCAGGAACTACTATTCTATTCTATACAACTTCCATGTGAAAGTCGTAGCATGCGCTACGATCGTCGTAGCCCGCTACGAACCACGGTTCAGGGTTCTGGACGCGCAACGAACGCGCGTGACGTCACGGCTCACAACAAACAATATAACATAGAAACAGGTTCAACATTAATCACAGTGATTTGACGCTACAGTTCACTCGCATAAAAACTTAGCGACTAATTTAAATAGTTTGGCGAAAACTAAGTTTTCGGTTCATAAAATTTTGTAAACGTGTTCGTGCACTGAGTTCGTTTGGTTCGTCGCACTTTGCCGGGGCGGGGGGGTGCCGGGGCGGGGGGGCCTACCGCGCGCGCGGCGGCGATCAGCTGGCGAGGTGGTGGCGCAGCAGGCGCTCGTGCAGCAGCACCGCCGCCAGCAGCGCCGCGACGCAGCGCGAGCTGTCCGACAGCCCCGCCGACCCCGTCTGCATGGCCGCCGGCCGCTCGCCTGCAACAGTTTATTGGTTTACATCAACGTTTGCGAACGAATGCATTGGGATAAATCGTTTAATTCTATCCATATCTTTCTATAAATCAGCCCAAGGGTCTGCGCTCATTAATGGGTAATTTCGTTTATCAAACTTGCTTGCTTGTCGTGTCACTGATTCTTTATTGGTCATCCTGTACTAGGTCAGTGACCAGACTGAGGTGCGGTGGCCTTCAAAAGAGCCTGAACGTTGGTGAAAGAATCAGTGAAGTGAAAGGATTAAAGTGCGCCTCTTAGAGGTTACTTTCATGCACAAACAAAAACATAATTATACAAAAACACCGTTCGCGATTTTGACATGTATGTACATAGTATAGACTGAAGGTGGATTCGACCAAACGCTATGTTATGCCAGAGTAACAATTCCTGGGATAACTTCCTGGAAAACAGGCTTACTCTAGAGTTATTAGTCATTTTATTCTATAAATAAATAAATAAATATTCCGGACATATCACATATTGTCATCTGTTCCCAAACTAGGCATAGCCTGTACTATGGGTACCAGAGACTGATATACATAATTGATTAATATTTAACACCCAGACACAGAACAAACATCTGTGTTAATCACACAAATGTTTGTCCAGTGCGGGGATCGAACCCGCAACCTCTAGCGCAGAAGGCAGAGTTACTACCAACTGAGCTATGAGGCCAGTCAATGTGGATAAGACTTAGGTATACTAGTTTAGACGTATCCATTGTTAGAGTAATGATAAATGTAGAGTAGTGTAGTGTAGGTACCGTTGAGCACATGCACGCGCACGCTGGCGACCTCCGCGTTGCTGGGCGAGCACGAGTAGCGGCCGGAGTCGGCGGGCGCCGCGTCCTGCACCAGCAGGTACGAGGTGGTGGCGGCGCCCTTCTCCGTCACCACACTCACGCCGCCGCGCGACGAGTCGTACGAGATCACCTGCTTCAATGCACACCGCACTTGCAAACACTCCACGCTGCGCAACGCAACCTCCATCTATCTATCCTCTAGCGCAGCGTCGAGTACTCGCACAGTGCCAATATCAATTGGGAGTTTTTAAAGTGCGCGTTTAGTAAAAGTCGTCGTCATAACGCAAAATGTGTAGGTTCACGGTTCACGACACATCGCGATTGCGTTACACGTCGCAGTCAACGAAACGTGTTCCTACCTAGTATTTACCCTAAACATTTATAATAATTATATAAATATCATTATTTCTTGTAAATTATATAGGTAGGTACTTTTAGTTGCCTGAAATAAAGATTATATTATTATTATATGCGTTACGACGACTCTTTTTACTAGCTAGAGCTAGCTGACACGCGCAGAAAATAGGCCTCATCTGTGACGATGTAAACACATTAAAACTTAATTCATAAAAACAGCAGTAAAAATTAAACCCATATTTCCTCTATTTGGATTACCTTCCTATATAAATATTTCAGCTACGGGAAAATAAAGAACGACTTGGGAATACGTTTAGTTCTGGAATTATTTCACAACTTCCCTTGCATAGTTATCTATTGCTTTGTTGTAAGCACTCTCAGCGAGCATAGACGAAAACAGCACTAAGCTATAGATGATATACGCCAGCGAAACCTCTCGACCCTGTGCCACTAAGCACGATTTTATCCTAGCTCTACACGAAGGCCAAAGCCTAGCTCTAGTGGATATTAGGGTTTGATTCAATTAAGAATTTACGTGCGTCGGGAGTGTAGTGCGGCGTCCTGTAATAAGTTATTCGCAACCGGCGTGTAATCGGTTGGAAAGTAATAAGGCGCGCGCACACGGTGCGTGATGTGACGCGCACGCACGTGACGTGACGACAAGCTAATTAGAATGAGCGAACTTTTCGCGCCACGGGCCCCGTCGACGCAACGTGGCGCGACGCGTGGCCTACTTTGTGGTAATAAGCTAACTGTCTTTAACACCTGGTAATGAGACTTACAAGGCCTTTTACCTAAGTGCCTACCTACACAGTCAGTACAGTCATGCAAACGACGCGACAACATGGCCGTACAGAATATTCATTCATAAATATACCATCACCGGCTGCCTGTAGAAGTCCACTGCTGGACATAGGCCTCGCCCAAAGAGTGCTTAATAATAAATGTATAAAAAGCAAGAAATAGTGACTCCACTCTCGCTCTAGCAGTGTCAAAGGGTGCGCTAAGCAGTAATATTAATTAATACGGCAATATTGCTTTATTGCCGAACCTGCTTCACGCGGCTAATTAACGTAATTGCTTTATTTTACATTTAATACGGTTACGGCGCTAATAAAACGACTTTATATTAGGTAATTGTGTTACCATTGTTGAAGTGGCAATTTTACAGGGCTTTGTTTAGTCTGGTGCTGGGAAAGGGAAGATTACTACTGCTATGGACATTTTATTTTACATGGATATCATTCACTGCAATGTTGTTTCGATTTAAGTTTTGCGACGATATCGTTAGATCAACTAGTTATGGTAAGTCGGAAGACCAGAATTCAAGAGTAAGTGTTTTGTCGAATATCACAGTGTTTTACAGGCACAATACTTATATTATACGTATGGATATTGATCCCCGTTAATTGGATACCGTAATTTTCCAACGAGCTATCTAGCTAGTTTACCGGTTTTTTGCGTTTGCTCAAGTTAGTTCCCTCCCACAAATGTAACCAGTTACTTAGGTTACTCCTCAGTATGTCTGAATCTAGTCCTATCCTATGTCTAAAGTTATGCTTATATTACTAATAAAAGGTTGCCAAGCTGAATATATAAATTTATTAACTTCAATATATATTTATTAACTTCATTAAATACTATTGACTCCATAAAATACTGGTTACTTACAAGTTTCAACTACAAAATCAGTGCAACAACATAAACACGAAGTGAAATGTACGCCGCAATCTTCAGCCTGCCAGCCCTTTACACTTTCTTATCATAGTAAAAGGTAAACGATATTTGGAATAATTACTTTTCGTCCGCTCACCTCGTCCTCGTGGTACCAGAATATATAGGCGGGTGGCTCCGGGGAGAACTGGATCAGGCACGTCAGGTTGATGGTGGAGCCGATGTCCACGTGCAGGTCCGGCCCTCCGAGGATCCGAGCTGAGGGCACTGTGGACAAACACCTTATTTACTATGTGCTTAACGTTCAAAGTGCATTATTGCAGTACTCCGGCATTGTGGCTTAACAAAGGCTGATAAAACATTACCGCTAAAAACGAATATTCCTCTTGATTCATCCGCTATTAACTGAGCCACTTCGAGTATGATGTTCCGCGGCGTTCTCCCAGCTTGCATGCATATGCACGGTGCACGCCTTGCGACCCTCATGCGAAGGGAGGGGGGGGGGGGTACGTAAAGGAAGCGTGGCGGGGGGGTGGAGGTTAGAGTGACACATTTGCAGTGCGGCGCCCTCGTTCCGCGCTGAATGCACTTAGTTTCAAGTGCACGCCGGCGCTTAGCCCTGAATAACGCGTGAATCCGCTTAATTGCCGTCAATGCAAATGGAGGTAGTTTAGTCAGCTCCTCGCGAGACGAGAGCCAGCAGGAACAGAGGCGCAAATGAAATATAGCGTCCCAATTTTTTTTACTAGACATGCCAACCAGGTTCTGACGGAGGCCGCAGCCTGCTACTTATCTGAAAATGCCTGTGATAACTTACTCGTATTTGTATCTAAATCTTACACTCATCTCTACTTACTCATCATACTCTTACTCATCTCTACATCTCTACTTTTCTCATTTTCATTTATGGATCAAAAGGCAATGCAAACGATGAAATGCAAAATAGTTTTTTATTGAAAAATATCCATAAACACAAAGCAAACAGTCGAAGGATGATTGAAATGATGGACGTGTCTCATCTCATACTCACGTGAGCTTATTCAGAAATGCCCACCAAGTGCACCCCACCAGCACCAGTGAAGATTGTGATATCGTAAATATCAGCTCAATGTTTACGATTCATTGATTTAATTGAGCTGATATTTATATCAGCTGATATAATGAAATCAATGAAAAGTCAATCAATGACTGGCCTCATAGCTCAGTTGGTAGTAACTCTGCCTTCTGCGCTAGAGGTAGCGGGTTCGATTCCCGCACTGGACAAACATTTGTGACTAACACAGATGTTTGTTCTGTGTCTGGGTGTTAAATATATATCTATTATGTATATCAGTCTCTGGTACCCATAGTACAGGCTATGCCTAGTTTGGGATCAGTTGACCGTGTGTGATATGTCCGGAATATTTATTTATTTATTTATATTTAAAAGGCAATAGAATATAGGCAATAGATTTCTTGAGCTATTCATTTACCAATCGTGCTTCCTATCAGGTATCAAAACAAATGCTCTGCTGGTCACGTGATTCGCCACGCGCTCCCGTCAAGTGACTGTCGATAAAGATTTAATTTCCGTCTGGTTCTACCTAGCTCCAACTTATGAAGATGTGTCCCGAACGCTCCGAGAATACACAATCAGTTGCTAAGCAAGTGACCATTTCAAATGTTAAACGCTAGCAGATGTCGAAGAAGACAAACGAGAGACTAATGCTGCCATAGTCAACGCCAGCGCCGCGCTAGTCCCTTATTTTGCTTTGAACTTCGTGTCGTTTCTCGAGTGTCGTTTTGCGTTAACGATTGTCATTTGTCTAGAGATTCTAGCTATAGCCATTCGCCAGAGACTATGCACAATCAGCGAACGTCATTATACTCACGCAAAAAGGAAATTGTTTTCAGAATTGCCGTTTAGGGCGTTAACTCGACATTCGCTGTGATTTAACTTCGCGAAGTAACTGTTGAACTCGGAGTCATTTGATATCTCATCAGAGGCTTCATTCCACAGAGGTCCCGCTCGGATAGACACAGAGATACATTTGAATACTTAGAAAATAAATGGATAAAATGCTCTCAACAACAAGGCAACGATAGTAAACGATAAAACGTATACTCCGTTACCATAATGGACACTAGAGTTTGAATAGGTACTTTTGCTTCATGTGTGCTGGTAGCTCTATTTATTCTAGAGTAAATGCAAATAACATAACCGCGGATGTCGTAAGAGGCGACTAAGAGAAAAAAGCTAGGGGATGGGCAGCAGTGTCCCTCATTTCAACAACAATAGCTCTAACTGCGCTCGCCAACCCGCATGCCCAGCGTGGTGTGTATGGGCAAATCCCCCCACATGATAAAGAATCTGCTCTGTCTGTGGGGGAGCCCATGTTCAGTAGTGGACGTCGAACGGCTGAAATGTTGATGATGAAATGCAAATAAATAGGAGCTCTCGAGAGCCGCGGCCGTGGTCTAGCCCGGTGTAGCTGGCAGTGGTCGTAAGAGACACACAGCATAAAAATCCGTTCGAAAAAAAAAAAAAAAAAAACTCGCGGCCTTGGTCCCGTGACTCGCAGCTACTAGCGGCCGCATGTGCGTACACATACATCTTCAGTACCTACTAATAATACAGTGCAATATCAACGTAAGCATTTTAAGCTTCGAAGAAGAAAATTATACTAATAATAATAACGCCCGACAGTCTCATACATAGTCCTGACCCCACACTAGGATTCCCTGTATCGTGGGCATCAGAAACTACGAGTAACATGGTACCACAAGACCCGGAACAAATAATTGCAGATCATGCTAACATTTGTCCCGCAGCAAACTCGAACCCGCACCTTGCGTCTCAGACGGGCACTCGCCCACTGCGCCATCGTCATTATGCTCTAGGAGCCTATATTGAAAATCTTTTGCACCGACAGTCTAGGGCACGAAATCGAGTAAGCTTGACGATTTACTGGCGGAAAAGCGGCCAGAGTGGAGGGGACTGGTGCAGAAAAACGTTTACGCATTTGAAGACGAACGAAGGCGCGTAGGTACTTGACAAGAAACGAGACCAGCTTAAAGCTAAACCGCCTTCAAATATTAATTATAATTACAGCAACGGTGTTTTGACATGCATTATCTGTTATAGTCAAAATGGCAGAATCGTTGGAGGACCTTGGCGCAATGCTCAGAGACCTCGTAACGTTTCTCAACAGGTGGGTCTTAAAATGAACATGGGCATGACTAATATCATGTCCAATGCTCATGTTTCACCAATGCCGGTACAAGTTGGGAACGATACCATTCAAGTTGTAGACCACTATGTCTACTTGGGTCAGACGATTCAACTAGGTAGGTCCAACTTCGACAAAGAGGTCAACCGACGAATCCAACTCGGATGGGCAGCGTTTGGGAAACTTCGTCATATCTTTTCGTCGCAGATACCGCAGAGCCTCAAGACGAAAGTCTACAATCAGTGCGTGTTGCCAGTGATGACTTATGGCACTGAGACTTGGTCGTTAACTATAGGCCTCATATACAAGCTCAAAGTCGCGCAACGGGCTATGGAGAGAGCTATGCTTGGAGTTTCACTGCGTGATAAGATCCGAAATGAGGAAATCCGTAGAAGAACTAAGGTCACCGACATAGCTCTCAGAATTAGCAGGTTGAAGTGGCAGTGGGCAGGCCATATAGCTCGCAGAACCGACAACCGTTGGGGAGTAAAGGTTCTGGAATGGCGACCACGAACCGGGCGACGCAGTGTTGGAACGCCCCCCAACCGATGGACCGACGACATTGTGAAGGTTGCGGGAAGTCGGTGGATGGAGAAGGCTCAAGACCGTTCGTCATGGAACTCTTTGGGGGAGGCCTATGTCCAGCAGTGGACTTCTACAGGCTGATGATGATGATGATGATGATCTGTGCACGCACTTTCAAAGCTAAAATTGGTTATATAAGTCATCTAAAAACACACATGGATTAAAATATAAATTTAGATAAATTAGTTTGTAATATAATATGTTAATTTGTAATATGCATAAATTATGTCGCCGTAGTCGAAATCGGCTTGGACGATCATCATCATCATCAGGTGTGGTGATGGTGTGACCCAGCGATGGTGACCTGCCTTTTTCACATTTTGTTGGTCGATGGTGAAGATATTGATTTTGTTTAGTTGCCATTTTAGTCGAGCGGCGTGGCCCGATTCGGTGGTCTGTGAAGGACGGTGGTAATCCCGCGGTGGAGTTGTAATTCCCTGCACAAGCGCAGTCGCTTCTTGTTTGTTGTTGCAGCTTATTGTTACGGCTGATTGGCTTGTTTGTTGTAATGGAGTCTGCGTCTGAAGTGACGGCTGCACGATACCGGGACTGGTCGCAGAACATCCGCGTACAGGCCACTGTTGACCTGTAAGTATACTTGCAATCCGTAACCCTTTCTTTTGGTTTGGTATTGATTTCTCCGGAACTCTGGATAGTGATAGTTGACGCCTAATTTGGGTTAATTTATGTATTAAATAATAATAAATAAATAAAATACAATAAACATTCAGGACATATCACACACGGTCAACTGATCCCAAACTAGGCATAGCCTGTACTATGGGTACCAGAGACTGATATACATAATATATATATATATATTTAACACCCAGACACAGAACAAACATTTGTGTTAGTCACAAATGTTTGTCCAGTGCGGGAATCAAACCCGCGACCTCTAGCGCAGAAGGCAGAGTTACTACCAACTAAGCTATGAGGCCAGTTATTGATTTTTTACATAGTGGGACACGAAATAAAATAATTGAACACCATCGTTACTGTACCTCTTAAATATTTTTATTTGGACTTGGATGTTACAAGGCAGAGACATCAGACGGTATCGATAAGTCGCTCAAGTAAAGACAATCGCACGTAAAAACATGAATTCAGCTCGAGCCGTATAATAATAATTGAATTGGATATGGCGCTGGAGCCGCCTGAAGCACGGGCCATTTCAGTTAATTCCCTACTTTATGACGTCATATTTCGCGGCACAAGCTTCCACTCCCGACACAAAGAATAGAACGCCATTTGGACCCACTTTGTGTAAGCGAATTGCTTTAATGAGAGCTCGTCGTTGCTGTATCGTTACGCATTTTTCACGTTCTCGCTGTCTTGAAACGTTTGGATTGCTTTATTGCCTCGCCTCCGACCGACGGCTCCACACACCCACCACAGATAAACTTTAATTCTGTTGCGATTATAGCGTCATTTGTTCGTGTTTGTTTTGTTGCCATGCGCGATAGGGACCTTGTTGAAGCTTCCACTCCATGCTAGTATGCGCCATAATCCGTTACAACACTCGCGTGAATGATCGGCTTTTTAGTGATACTTTATCACTCTGGATAAACGTTTTCATATTTTCACTGCTATTTGACATTTTATAAAACAGTGTTTTAGTTATTTGCGTCTTAGTGGCTGCGGCAACGAGATGCATAATTCACTAGTGCTCACAAATTGTGGTGCCAAAGAATAATTGAGCACCTCGAACCTCGGGCCGCCGCCGCCATGCCACCGCACTTCGTTTGGCGGTCGGCCACTCGGTGGCGGTGGCGGCGGCGGGGCGGGGCGCCAGTGCCAGCGCCGCCGCCGTCGGCGCACTTAGCCAACGCAAATTGGTTAAATCGCTTGGCTCTTAGTTGCACTAACCGGTCCCCAAGCGGCGCGGTGTAGCGAGCTCGATAATGAGGTATTATCCGAGTCGTGTCGTGCCTCTACCGATCTACGGCTAGAAGCGTGCACGTAGGGTTAACGTACGAATAACTATCTACGGCACAAGAGTTTAGAAGCTCACTAATGGGATAAGCAGTATCTCCTCAGAAAAGCAGTGGTTCTATAAGACGGTACAGACATTGCTGCATGGATAAGATCTTATACTGCATCTTCAGTCCAGATTTGTTTTGCTCGCTTGTTACCGACATCAGACTGGCATTGTTTTCACTGAGTTTGATACTCAAAATAGATTGTTTGACTATTAGAGGATACGTGCTTTACCTACTAAGTACTTGGTGCGAAAATGTGCTAGTCGTAGCCAAATGTTTTACTTAAACTATTCCAATATTTCTTCTGCGACGATCAAATCACAATTGCTCGTTAAAACCAGCTCCATCTACGAGAGCATAAAAATAAATGCGGCCACTAGGTGCCAAGGTGCATTTTGTATTCCGGCTGCGTCGCCAGAGGGCGCGCGGACAATCGCAACACGGTGGAACCGCCACCGCACCGCTGCGCTGCGCTGCTGGCTGTTTGTTTGTACTAGTTGTAACATTATCTGCGTTGTTTGCTTCCCTTGTTATGTTTAGTGCTGCGGCTGATTGAGATTGACGGAGCGAGGCGATAGCTCCGCAGCGCACCGGCTGACAACATTGACTGGATTGCCTGATTGTTGTCTTTGCTTATGTATGATTGTCTTTGTGGATACTGCTTAGGTATGCAAAAAAGAACTGCAAGTTTTATTGTAAAGAATCACTGCAGTTTTTGATAAAACTGTTTCTTCATCTCAATTTGTCGAAAAAGTGGGAAGTTCTGAAACTTGAGCCCATCTCCAGTAAATGAGGCATACTACTCATGTTTTTTTCAGGGTCGCCATCAACTTTAATGAAGATATAGATGTAGTGATGACGTAAGTTGAAAGTCACAAAGATTTATTGTTCAAAATTTTAAATATCTTGTGCAAATCAGTTTAGGTATCAGAATAAGACCTCATGTTACGCCTAAAAATCACGGTCGCCATATACTAGAGTTCCAAGCTATCATAGAGCCTTCATATTTCCATCTCCGTACTATGAATGGCACCTCAAGCGGCTCGGTCGCTACAAACGCCAAGAGTTATCCACACCAGCCACACCAGCCACACCCCCTCCACACCCTTTGTGCCATTCATAATACTCGCTGCAACCCTTATGTTTCAGGGATGTCCCGTTAAACTCTTCAGGCTCGTTATGGCTCATATTTTTGTCTTAAAAGTTATTCTCATAAAAAATAACAGCCATGCAACAATGGTTTACATTTGATTACATTCTAGATGGATTTATTACCAAGTTCCAGGTTTTACTTTGCTTAGCTAGCAAGAAGAAAGACAGAGCATTGATAAAGTAAATTGTACATTTTACCAATCTTTTGCCTCAAACAAACAATAACATGTTGTATCACAACTTATATAAATTAAAAGTACCAAATTTAAGGCACTTTTAAACCTTTAAGAAAACTATCAAAGATGTGTTCGAGATAAAATCAAAAGATATATACTTAGTAACACGAAGTGAGATTTAAAATTAAATGAGAGACATCATTTATGAAAGGATACATGGACATGGCTCGGAGGTCATAAGTAGTAAAAAGGCGGCTATAAAATTATTGCTGAGTATTAGGGATCGGTACAAGTGCTTAGATACCGTGTAATATCTGGTTTATGACGTCATGAAATAAAATTAGGGAATTGCCAGTACGTTACCACCGCGCGTATAAAACACCCTTCTTTAGATGATTACCTAAAAGGGATACGTGTTCGCGGAGCCTCGGTTTATTACAGCTCATTTATTTGAATATTACCTTCTGATGCTGATGAGATTATCAAGACTGTGAGGAAAAGTACTTAGTCGTCGAGGTAGAGGCTAACTACCACTATAAGCGTTCGGTATACACCTACGTAGGTACTACCTAATTATCAGAGTTTATATCTTTCTAACATTGACCTAGGAACGTGCCCGTCTACTTCTTCTTCTTGTCGTGTCATAATTTTTTCTTGGTCACCTGTCAGGTCAGTGACCAGTATGGTGACCCTGAAAACGGTCTATGACCGCGCGCCTCTTAGAGGCTCCTTTGGTGCACATGTGACATGTCTTCCAATTATTAGGTTCAAGCACACGCCGGCTCCTCGCGATGATTTGAAAGCACTAGTATAGCGCACATACATTTTCCGAATGAAAAATTCATTGATGCACGACAGGTTTCGAACCCACGACCTGTGGATCGTAAGGCGGGGCCACTACCACCTCTCCACCGGTGCTCTCTCAAGAGTATATAATAGTATACTGTAAATACAAGCAGAATATCTAAGTGATGCGTGCGACGCAGTGTTGGAAGGCTCCCCACCCGATGGACCGATAACATTGTGAATGTTGCGGAAAGTCGGTGGATGGAAAGGGCTCAAGACCGTTCGTCGTGGAACTCTGTGGGGGAGGCCTATGTCCAGCAGTGGACTTCTACAGGTTGTTGATGATGATGATGATCTAAGTGATATGACGTCATAATACTTGATAATACTAAATTGATGATTATTAATTTTAAAAGGACCCTAAGGAAAGGAAAGGTTGACTGGGTTTTAAAGGTTTCTATAGAATACGTATTGGTATGTGGCAATTCAAACAATTGCAAATATAATTCTTTGATTTTTGTTATTGTCTCTTAGTTAACCCGAGCTGCCCGCCTGCCCTTCCCCTAAAACAACCTTGAAGTCCTTAAGCAATCGTTTTTCAGCAACTTGAATAGTTGAGTAGAATAGTTCAAGTCACGTAGAAGTTCATCTAATTAAACTAAAACGAAATATCTAAGTAATAGTCCAAGCGTTTATTTCAAAACACGTGTAGGCGCGATCCATCACGCCCTCCAGGTTCTTGTATTCAAGTGTTTCGGAATTATGTGGGATTTTGTCTGTCACGCAATGCTCCGGCCCTCAACGATTATATGAGATTACGCATTCTAGTGGCAAGATGAAACAAACAAGTCGACGGCATTAAAAGTTAAACTGTACGAGAGAGGCGCACTATCAGCAAAATGTCTACTGCCGAGCCAAATGAGCCCGTATTCTATTAACATAAGGTTAACGTTCACTTAACCAGTTACCTTTGTGGGGTCAGGGATGTCAGATAAAGCGATTCACGAGAGTCTTTACAAGTTTCCCACGAAAAACACATTTACCAAATATTTTTTGCTACGGCGTAGCAGCGTAGCGTTAAAGCTACGGCGTAGCACCAACATACTTTATTTAGTGACACTAGTATTAGGTTTTAGTAGGAATATTTTGTAGGCTTCGTTCCGGCAGTGTATATCGTTTTACACACTCGAAAGCAAATTACACTTTTGTGTGTATACACACTAGTATGTATCACATTTATGTGGAAACTAAGGAAACATTTAAGTCAGTAACGACTAATATTTGATAACAAGGCAACCCTACCACTAGGTATATTTGCGAGAGCGCCTCGGCGGCGCCGCCAGCCGCCCGAAGTATCATTGCTTCACTGAGTCAACACCACACCCACGCCTACGGAGCCTGTGTGGACTCGAAGGTTATTGTCCATGTCCTAAATGTGGGTAAAACTTGGCAATGCAATTATATAACTCTTTTAAATAATTAAAATTAAATTAAAATTATTTATTAATCAAAAAATATAGAACACGAAAGTTGGTAATTACGCAGGAAAATATACACTAATTACAAGTTTTAAAAAGTTTGGTACTCAAGGAGCCCACACAATCCCTAACACCTAAACTAGGCCTAGCCTGTATTATAGGTATTAGTTTTTTCCATGGTGTCTTCCATAATGATATGATTAAAGAGATATATGATTGATAAAATCAATACAAACAAAATATCAGTAATCAAAACTCTTCAATTTTTATCAATCTCTTTGATTTTTATCAATCCAAACTTTCAGTGAACGTTACTTAAAACCGAAAGGTTTTTTTTTATTTTTTATTTATTTGAGTCACCAACATTGTGAACACCAATTCATACAACACAATACATAATAATTAGTAACAAGCCAAGTATCACAATAATTTTAGGAGACAGACAGCGAGCTATTATGAATTGAGCGAGAGCGAGGTAAAAGTTAAAATAATGATAATAATAAATTTTATCACCTAATTAAACCTAATTTTACAAATAAAATAACAATAAAAATATATTTTTAGAGCTTAAAATGTCTCTTGGCCTGCGTATTAGAGGTTCACTTGTAGAATAGAGTAGGTACAGTGTAAGTGCGCGCCGAGTGCCGACATAGTACCTACTGACACACGAGCCGCTCCATTATTCATCGATGCACGTGAACAGCAGCGCGATGAATCACGGCGCGAAGCAGCAGCGCGCCATCCGTCATGTTTCCAAAGTCGCCGTCCAACTCCCGGAAATCAGTTCTTTGGTGTTATTGAACTGGTAAGTTCGTCGGATTTTGTCCTGTTTGTGCAAAAGCGCCGCAGGGGTGGCGACAGGGGCGAGCACACACAACCAGTTCAACTTTTAAGATTCAGATCTTTCTATGCTACAGAATACCTACATACACTTGGTTATGAAGCGAGGCCCTGCTCGATATTATTTTAGTTATTATTTACAAACTCCTTGCGCGCCGCCGCCGGTGTAATTGTAAGAGCAGAATGAAAATCACTATTGTACAGAATTTTTTTTTCGGGATAAGCGCCTAATAAGGGAATAATTGCCTTTATGATTTCAGGTTTGATGAAGTTGGAAAAGGGCTCGCTAGAATCTTTGAAAAAAGCTAAGATCTGTTTGAAGTAGCAAAATTCAAGCGAAGCGACGCCATCGGATCATACTTGCTTGCACAGACCAATAGGATGCTTGCTTGCTACCACAGACTACTATGGAATACGAATAAACAACACACCACAGGCTAGAGAGATACTACTTTATTTAATACTTTATTATTTTATATAATATCTACTATGTTCCTACTTATAATATATAATATAACTATCCATTTATTAATACATACCTACTATAAATATTATGTTTATCGATGTTCGTCACGTCACGTCGCCCAGGCCCCGTCTGAAAACCAGCGCCGCACCGTACATATTATGTTTGGTGCAGCTTTATGCTGAGACGGGACCCATTTGCACCACACAACGCATACCTACTCAACCTATCTACCGCCTCACCTACCTACATGTTTTTGTTTTTCTTATTGTGTTTTTTTTTTTGTATTACTAAATTTAAGTATTTTTTTTTCTTTCGTTGTATCTTCCTACCTACCTACCTACTTACTGCGTTGTGGGTCAAATAAATAAATTTTCTTTCTTTCTTTCTTTTCTTTGACCTGGAATAGCGTAATCAAGGTTTATTATCACCCGCACGAGGGCGGCGAAGCATCGGTGGAGTGAAAAAAAGAGACACGATTAAAATTAGTTTTGGTCCTCGAGGCTCCCATAAAACTGCCATCACTTCGACAGGTTCAGACTTGACCCAGATACCCCGAGGTGGGATTTATTGCAGACGTGACGACTCAAACGACGACGCGACAAAGAGACAACTCGCAGCAATGTGTAAAGGAAACTAAAAAATGCAAGGGATCGCTCCGATGCAATGCGGATGGCTTCCTTTGTGGCACGTGACTTACGATCAAGCTACTTTTAGGAGGCCTATGTCCAGCAGTGGACTTCTGCAGGCTGATGATGATGACATTTATAAATGGCATGATAGGACCAATTTATTTAACTGAGAATTAATAAAACCGTACTAATAGAGCCTTATACCATTTATGTACTTTGCCCAAGCTCTTTGTGATCGTGCAGGTCCCAGCTCCCAGCCATTTATTCTGTGTATTATTAATTCTGCTCAAACTTGAAACCTAATTATCTCACATAGAATATTTAAGTCGCTTGTTAAATGTTTGGAATTTGACGACCTCATCGAACTTTTACCATTTTTGTTGTTCCAGTTATTAAACTTAAAGTCCAAATTAAAATCCGTTGCGTGCCGTGCGTGCCGTGCGTGTAGTGCGTGTGGTGCGTGTGGTGCGTGTGGTGCGTGTGGTGCGGGCTAATCCACGCGTACCTTAGATGTTAGTGCCATGAGTTTTTTGTATATTTCATGAATGTGTCTGAATTTTATCCGGCAATGCATTGTGTGTGGAGTGTTTTGGTATCACAGGGCAAAATTTAGACCCATGTATCCTAATAATAATATAAGTGCGAAAGTTTGTGAGGATGTTTGGATGTTTGAATGTTTGTTATTCAATCACGCCGTAACGGCTCAACCGATTTCGTTGAAACTTGGAATATATAGAATAGGCAGTCAGTAAACTTGATCCCGGATTTTCTTGCTTCAAAAGAGTACCTAACTAATGCCGGCAAATTTCCGTAATGATGCGCAAAAAACACAATACAACGCCAGCGGCCCCTAATGAGGAGCGACGTCTTTTTAATTGTAAAAATTCGCATTTTCGCACAATATTGTTGAGATATTACTGTCGGCCTATAAACTTTGGCAAACAAATACAAGTCAAAGAAGCTGAAATATACGCGTGAAATATACATTTTCATGTTCAAACGGCCGTGAAACTTTTAGTAGCGCTGCGATTGGCGCGTAGCGTAGTTACAAGGTCTTCAATTCAGGGTCTGTCCGCGGACTTTAACGAAACATAAGAGCTTATTACACTACACGCTGTTCAGGCTTCCTAATTATGATACTGAATGAGCAAGTATGAAACCTGTAAAGGTTGTCAAGTAAATTACGTAATCAATTGCAGGTGTACCATCCCGAAAGGGGCTTATTATATCCGCGATAAATATACGAAATTAAAGAAAAAATGATCAGATTTTAGCATTTCGTTTTTTAAATTTTTTTCCAACGTCTACTTGGGCGCGAGCCGCCGCCCCGCCATGCTGGAAGTGCCGCACTGTAGGACCTACTTAAGTTTGCCCCCATGTCACTCGCTGTCTATCTGCTCAATAATGCTTGTCTGCGAACAGCGTGGATATTTTTTTCAATCACCTACCGAAACTCCTACAACTTGCACAGGTAGTAATAGAAACGAAATGTTTAGATTAGTACCTATCTAATTGTACCTATTTATTATAATGTACCTACTAATAACATATGGCATCGCTTTAGGGATAAAAAAACCTGTTATGATGCTATACTGTATTCTAAATAAATATGTTGAATTTCCAAAAGTCATAAAACAAGCTTTATTGCCAATTGGGTGCAGAATAAGCCCTTTTCATAGCCTTCCTACATACAATAACCTCGTATAAAATAGTTGAGATTTTGACTACACATAACAACTAACTAGGCATAGTAAAAACGGTCAGGCAGGTCGGCCGTTCTGATGGTAGACACAGCGAGCGACATTCAATCTCTTAGCCAAGAGCACAAGCGACTCAAAGGTCGTGAGATCACATAGCTTCCGCGGTTTATTTGAATGTAGCCTGCCGTGACGTCACGAGCAGCCGTCCTTTGTGCCGGAGCTGGTCGGAACCTGCGGTTTCATAAAAATAAACCTTGGAGCACGGCACCGCTGCGTCACGCCGTCTCCGTGTTTTCCACTAAATCCGCCTAATACTGCAATCCCTCATTCACCACCTAACTATGCGAAACTAGCTTTTATTCCGATAGCAGTAAGGGCCTCACAGCTCGCACGTTCGGTTGTAGACTCCCGCCGTGATCGCGTCGCCCCCTACAGGATTCGACATAAATTGCATCCATTTTCTTTCCTCCCCTTTGTACTTTTGCACTTTCTCGTGGAATCGTATAAAAGGTTACAGCTATAGTTTTATATTGGATCCGGGACCTCCGCTTTCAATTCGATATGGAATGATTTCCGATTTCCGATTTCCGCGGCCCGGGGGGGGGGGGGGGGGGGGTGACAGGTACGTACAAGCTGCCAGGATGTTGGCTGTCTTTCCTTTTGATCTAAATTCAGACTGTAATGTGGATAAGTAGTGCTACGGATTACGATGGGAACTTGTTGAGCAATTTGTTGCTAAATACGATTTCTATTGGTAGCATTTTCACAAAACTATTACGCTTTTATTGCACCCGTGGGAATCAATTGTTATGTTTCTCTCCTCGTTTTTAACATAAGAACTATACATTAATGTGCTCTCCCAAGTCGTGTAGGTAGGTGCTTCCCTGCAGAGTTCCGTACATCGCTAATTCCCCGTTAATCGTCGTGAGCCGCATAAATTACACGCAGACAAAATAACGCCTTTAATTAATATCCTCCATCCGCTAATCCGACTTGTACAAGAAATAACAGCACCCCTATTCGCTAACTCACGGAAAGCCACTTTCCGAAGTTGGAAAGTCGGCAAAAACAAGTCAGAGCGGCCTGTTGAAACGTTTATGAATAAGGTTACAGGGATATAGGTAATAAACGGAGGTAAGATGCAAAAAAGTTTTTTGTTATTTATTAACATTTCATTTGACGGGATGAAGCAAAAAGTCGGCTTTCAAACTTTCTAATTCAGGCACAATTCTTATGAACATGAAAAGTTTCTAATTTGCCCCTATTGAAGCTTGGCCGTGCTTTTCAATGCAACGTATCTGACTAACGTACGAACTCTATGTTTTCTTTCTTTACAATAAATTGGCCAAGACCGAGTTGACCACGCACAATGAAGGCTTCCGATGTCAGTACGGCATATAAGTATCCCCTTTAACACGAAAGGACACGCCATCCAGCTATTAATGCAAGAACAAAATATGAATTTAGTATGGAGCTTTTATGAACCGATTATAAACTCGTAAGCTAATAAAACTTATAATAATTTCTATGATAATTTTCCTTGTATATTAATTATTTAAGCTACAATTTTATTTTATTTTATTTTTATTTATTCAGGACAACAAACAATTACACTTAAAAGTTACATAACAAATCTTATAGAATAGGTGGTTCTTAAAGTATAATCAGCCCCGTTGTCCACAAATTAGGATATACTTAAAAAGGGCGTTGTGTAAGAGTGTGACATATTTGTAGGTAGGTATTTAAAAGACTACAATGTTTGAAGATAGGCTAACATAAATATAGTGAGTGATGTGAACACATCATTCACATTATTTTAAGTTTAGGCTTAAGTTGAAATAACAATATACCAAGAGTACACTTGGTATATGGTATATATATAATTTTGAACCCTTGTTCTTCTAGATATCTATTCTTAGTCTTAGGGGCTGGTCCCGGGATTCCAAAATCTTTGTTCTGGGGGATTAAACATTTTCATACGTGATCCCAACCTATTCCAAGCAAGCAAGTAAAGTACAACAACAATCTACTTGCGCTGCTTCACAAGACTGTGAACGTTTGGCCAACGTATATTAAAAACAGGTTGTCTATGTTATTTTATAAGTACTTTTACAGAATGGATGAAATATTTGTAAAGTCCGTTGCATGACCGTCATTGTTGTTGTTGTCATTGTTGTCACCATTGTACCATTCGTTGGTAAAGTGCTCACATAGGTATTATATGTATTATAATGAAGTAGTAGATTAGTGATTTTTATTGCATTAAAGATACCTGATAAGATGTAGCAGCATTGCGAACCAGCCTACATTAAACCATCAAAGTCACTGTAACTAAAATGACTTAAGTAAGTATAACTATTTAGAACTGCTTCTAAAACTAGCCCGCATCATAAGCTGGGAACGTTCTCTGACGGTAAAAGCTTTTAATAGCTGAATGGTGCCGTAAAATCTGCGTTTTATATTCATTAAAGCCAAAGTCAAATTGCTCTATCAAGGCCCAGGGGGGCCGTCGCAAGACCACTCATTGATGGCAACGAGCGGTACATGACGATCATTAACCACTGAAGGGCGTGGAGTATGTTATGGCACTCAAGCGTTAATGCGGCCCCGACACGACACGACACGGAAAACTGTGTTTTATAGAAAAAAAAAACACAAGTACTCTTTGTATATTTATCTTGATGACGAGAAAACTTACTGTCATATGGTAGAGTTCACTCACACCTATGGCTTGTATTGACTGAATAACACAGGAAAAAATAAGGTATAATATCCTATATACACATAGGAGTATAAACTACACTATTACATTTCTGCCTTTTCCATTCTATTGAATTATTAATTTAGTATTTTTTTAGGCTATAGGCAGTCAAAAGTCAAAGTCAAAAGGTGTTTATTTCAATAAAATCACTAGGATCACTTTGAAACGTCTTAAAAACTAGGTGAAGCTACGCCTGTTCCTCGCGACCAAGCCTAGAAGAATCAGGCAACAAACACGGCTTGGTGCCTATCATTTTTTTCGATGATCCTTTTTCACAAAATGGAATTTAAAGCTTCAGTGTGGTGCCGATCGGACTAGGTGAGGCTCAAAATAAAAGTAATCTAATTATAATCTCTAATAAATAAGAGCTTATAAAAATGTGAAAAAAAGACAAATGTGAGCTTCAAAAAATGATCTAAGCACACGCTACACTCGATGAAATATGTACCTAATGATTATATAAAATTAAATAATACTTAAAACATGATGCGAGCAGAAACTGTAAAGACACTGCAAAATGGCATTTTAGCTGTCGAGGGGCGGAGTGACTTCAGGCCATGCGGCTTTATCATTTATAATCATTTAGTTGATAGTACGCTTTCATAATAAGATTATTCTTTAAGTACACTTTAAATCGGAGAGTAACAAGTATTTTGCACCAAGCACTTACAAAGAACGTCACCTACACAGGAAATCTCATATTTTGGGCTGTTCTTTCGCCACAGGGTTCACCCTGGCGGTAGAGAAGGGGGGGGGGGGGGGGGGGAGCTCGTAAATCCAATAAACCGGCACTCAACACGTTTGCTTCCCCGCGCTAACGCATACACCGCGCCTGCTAACACACTTCCGCACCTCACGAGCTGGAGATGGAACGTTCGATGGATCGGATTATATTTTGAGACAGTCTAGGGGTACCTTCTTCCGCGTTATATTTTTCAATGTCATTATAACAGTCGAGATTATTAAGGAATGTAGGGCAATGTGTCGTGCATCAGACGCATCTGGAGAGTTGCCTTATGCTCTGGGCTCAAAACAAACTTCGGCGTTCTCTAGAAAGTCTTGTGTAATTGTAATTTATCAAAGATAGATCCCGAATTCCAAACAAACTCCAAAAGTGACCTTTTTAAAGAGTTCTTACAAATGTCTACAGAATTCCAACGCCCTTTGCCGAACGGACCACTCAACGCATCTTTGCAATGGCGCTAAATTTTACTTCATTTAAACACCTGTTCAAACAGAGTAACCTCTTTGTTTAGCCCAAATTTAGGACAGCAATGTTCTACAAAAGCGTTGCGAATTTCACAAGCTATAAATTACATAATCCTTTCGTAGGCGAAGCTGTCAGTATCAACATGCGAGTAATCCCACCGTCCCGCGAGACGCACCTAAGACTATAAAAAAATAATGTGTTTCCATACGGCCAGAGTATAATCTTACACTTTATCCCAAAAGGGGTTATCTAAGAGGAGGATTTGTAAGCAAATAGGGTTTTTTATGGGTTCCCTATCCTTCAGGTCACATCCGCTCGGATGATCAATGCCGCGCGCGGCGTTTAATGACGTCAGCGCACTCACGCCGCGGAGTGCGGCGGCGGCGCGAGGCAATGATGAACTTCGGCACTTGACTACGATACCTGGGCTGCGATTAAGTCGTTTGTCGATGAGGGTCACTAATCAGATACACCGTTCCTCTCTGATTGGTGACCCGTCAACCGTTTGGAACTACGAGTACCTGTCTACACCCAACCTTCATAAAGTATGTAAACTTGTGGCGCATGAAGTGTGAAAGCGAGGCCGCTATTTATGAACTCGTGGTGGTGTGCTGTGTACGTATAATGTAGTACCTACCTACATCCACAGTTGGAATCTTTTCCAATTCGAAAGTTAATTTTCATCGCGCCAATTCTAATTTGGGCCGTCGCGGGCCGTAAAAGAAATACGTATTTCTGGAAACTTTAAATGGAACAACGAAACTTTAAATAAAATAGGAAATGTTGAGTTATTCGCAAACACAAATTCGAATTCCGAGGAAGCCAATTCTTGCCAACTGTTCAACTTTGACTTCATAAAAACGTTCGACGAGAAGATCATCTCTACACTAATATTATAAAAAGGCTATACTTAGGTATATTATTTTGATATAAATAACTCTTCAGCCCGAATTCTCAATAATTGTCAATAAAGTTGGAAGAAAACCGTCTGTTCCGTGTCGGCATCGTCTGGGCAATTTTAGTAACTTTAATGAAGTTTTTTCTTGTCCTTTACAGCAATGTACTTACAAGATCGCATATAATATAATTAAAATACAGAGAAATGAATTGTGAGTCCTATACGTAACTATTATAATCTGTGGCGGGCGGCCGCTACTGGTAGGTACTTCAAGAGAAAAGGTACGAACATATTTGAGCACGCGAACGAAGTCACGGGCGGGCAGCTAGTACCTACCTAATAAGATCGTCGAGCATGTGGCGGAGTCTGAAATATAATTCTCGAGTATGAAATATATTATCAAAGGACTCTCTTAGATCATTTTCACAGGGACGCTCGCTAAAATTGGTTTTTACAAACGCTCGCAAGTAGTATTTTTTTGCATAATTGTGAATAAATAAATTTAAAATAAATATTCCGGACATATTCACACGGTCAACTGATCCCAAACTAGGCATAGCCTATGGGTACTATGGGTACCAGAGACTGATATACATAATAGATACATATTTAACACCCAGACACAGAACAAACATCTGTGTTTATCACACAAATGTTTGTCCAGTGCGGGGATCGAACCCGCGACCTCTAGCGCGGAAGGCATAGTTACTACTAACTGAGCTATGAGGCCAGTCAGTATTGCTTGTGTATCTGTGTGCTCGACAGATACTGTACCTACGGGTCTGGCAACTAGGATGTCCGTTAGGTCAATATTGTCCCTGTAGTTCTCAGTGGAAAACCAGCACGGCAGAATGGCAACATGCGCAAGGCTTTGCTGGGTTTGTGGAGATCTGAGATCTCTCTACCATTCGTGGGGATAAAAGTCGAATGTTTTTTTGTCTAGTTTTCTGTTTTTAGCTACCTAGTACCTACTACGTACGTACGAAGAACTAAGGTGATCGACATAGCTCTCAGAATTAGCAAGTTGAAGTGGCAGTGGGCAGGCCATATAGCTCGCAGAACCGACAACCGTTGGGGAGTAAAGGTTCTCGAATGGCGACCACGAACCGGGCGACGCAGTGTTGGAAGGCCCCCCACCCGATGGACCGACGACATTGTGAAGGTTGCGGGAAGTCGGTGGATGGAGAAGGCTCAAGACCGTTCGTCATGGAACTCTTTGGGGGAGGCCTATGTCCAGCAGTGGACTTCTACAGGTTGATGATGATGATGATGATGACCTACTACGTACTAATGATTGGTGTCTATCAAAATTATAAGCAGGCGCCAACTTCAAATCAAATCAAAAGGTGTTTATTTCAATAAAATCACTAAGATCACTTTGAAACGTCTTAGACACTAGGTCAGCTATATATTCGCCATGAAATTAAGACCCCTTTGCCTATCGATCGTCGATGGGCACAATTAATCAGCTCTTTATTTCAGTAGCGCTATCTCTCAGGTAGAGCGGACGCTGTCAATTTCAGCTGATTACCTTGAACCCCACCTTGAGAGATTATAAGGAAATAAGGAAACAGAAGTTGATAAAGCGAAGGCAATTTATGAGATGAAAAATGGTCGTCCTCTCGAGAAGGCTTAATTTTTCGCCTCAATTACTCTGACCCACTTTCTTATTGCTTCACAATCACTTCTGGGACTTATTATATTTTTACAAAGCTGCCGTTTTAATCAATTCATTATTATTGAGGTGTTAGAGTAACTATCCATTGCGATTTAGAAGGACAACAATCGGAAAAGCTTCATCGGCATTGTTTTTGCTGTATAAGACCATAGTCATTGATGATTCATATCTACTTCTTCGATAAACAAACAAATATCATGCCATGAGTACCTACTCGTATGTAGGTAGCTAGCAGCTATATCTATAGCACATTTATCTAAAGTAGGTAGGTAATACAATGTTGCCAGATAAATAAAGGGTATAGAACCGAGGACAACCAACAAGCCACCAGAGTATTAGTCCGCCAATTCATGGACGAGATAACACGTTGCTAAAGCTTGTTTTGTTGACCCTACACGAAGTATTTTCACAAACAAGAGGTTTCATCTGTTTCTTCTCAGCTTGCAAAACAATTTCAAACCTTACGGGTCTCGGAAGAAGTATTAGATTTGGACTTGGGACGTGCGAAATACCTATACCTCGAAAACTCGATTTTGTTGGGAAGTTGTTCTTTCTAACTACGCATACATGTACTCGTAAGGTGGCTAATAAAATCGGAACCAACACCTAGATCTGCGCGCCCAACGACTACTTGGGCGCGCGCCGCCGCCCCGCCATGCTGGAAGTGCCGCACTGTAGGACAAACCTACTTAAGTTTGCCCCCATGTCACTCGCTGTCTAACTGCTCAATATCTTGTCTGTGAACAACGTGGATATTTTTTTCAATCACCTACCGAAACTCCTACAACTTGCACAGATAGTGATAGAAACGAAATGTTTGGATTAGTACCTATCTAATTGTACCCATTTATTATAATATACCTACTAATAACATATGGCATCGCCTTAGGGATAAAAAAAAAACCTGTTATGATGTTATACTGTATTCTAAATAAATAAATAAATCTGGCAGCGATATATAATACTAAAGTAAACTAATAATATTGTCAAATAACGCTTCCTACGCTAAAGGTATCCATACGCTATCCATACAAATTAAGGGACGGTTTCCTTGAAACTGAAACTCGCGGTGATTATCGCGGGCAGAATCTCCAGGTAATACTCGCGTTCATAGGTAAACGCTCAAACAAAGACAAAATCACTTGCAATGATCGTACGTGTAGGTAGCATGATTCAACTTTCGTGCCTCCTTCCGAGAATCGCATCTTTGATGTGAGAAACTTACGATACAGCTCTGTGCAATCAAAGAAAATAACACTGGAACATATATCTACGTTTCTCATACTTGTAACCAACGCTGGGGTCGATAGCAGCTTGAAACAACCGCTCATTTCTAGTTTTCAAGCAAAATAACTTCTAACTTTGGCTGTTTGCACAAAATGTTCAGAATACAATAAAACGGGAACATACTAGGAAGATATCGTGCTATTAGTAACGCACAGTGGTAGGTACCCACTGCGGTGCTCTGTGGTCGACATAGAACGACCAATGTAGCAAGAAAAATGGCGAATGCGGCCGGCAGTAGCAGTTTCGGCGAGTTGTTCTTTGGAACAAACTTCATATAGCGTTGCGATGCAAAAGTTTGCCGAATGTAAACGAGTGGCCATTACGTAAATCCGCCGCCGTTGGGGGGCCTTGAGTAGGTGAGGAGAGGGAGCGGGAGCGGTCAGCGGCACTTAGCCCTTACTATCGTGGCTGGCGGAACAGGCGGTTCATCTAAATATGCTTTAGGCCAAGACGGCGTAACACCGATGGTCAACGGTCGCCGACGCCTTCCGCCTAGGCAGCCAAGGCAGTAAAATAAACGCCCGTAGCAGTAAAGAGTTCGCAGATCGCACCCGCTAGGAAAACCCTGAGTAGAGGTTTCCGCTCCCGCTCGTCACCGAAGTCGCCACTGCGCTTCAGAAACTATTGTTTTACTGCACCGCAAATATGCTGGAACTGCTAAGGATTTTGTTAATACCCAGCACGAGACGGCTTCAGCTCGGAGCCACGCACGCGCGACTCAAACCATTAGAGAACCGAACTTATAACCGACATTGTGTTTTCACAATAATACTTGTTTAATGCCGTGGTGGCCCCGGCTGAAGAATAGGCCCCTCCATATCTACCTATCCGCGGATGTCGTAAGAGGCGACTAAGGGAAAAAAGCTAGGGGATGGGCAGCAGCGTCTCCTATTTTAACAACGATAGCTCTAACTGCGCTCACCAACCCGCATGCCCAGCGTGGTGAGTATGGGCAAATCCCCCCACATGAAAAGGAATTCGCTCTGTCTGTGGGGGACATGCTGGAGGCCATGTTCAGCAGTGGACGTCGTACGGCTGAAATGTTGACTTGTTTAAATAATTTTAAGTTTTTACAATAGAATAGGTATTTGTTACAAAAGACGGTCAAGAGCGTGAAGTATTATATTGAAAGTCAGAAAAGTTATTGAAAGTTAGTTAATTTTATCTGCTACTAAGGCTTCAGAACTCGAAGCAAAATCTGAAAAATAAGGGACGTTTAATAATTCCAAGTGTGTTCACTCGTTTTAATATAAGTGCAGTTAAAAGGCGCAGGAAGCGCGCGCTGCAGACAGGTATGATTTAAGCATCTCTCGGATATTACAAATCTCTGTCAACTTAATTTATGTTCCAGTGGATTTACTAGTCCAGGAACAGACGACGGGGACGAATCACTTGTTTGAACGAACACGCTGCTAGATGGCATTTAGCTCAAACGTAAGCCACGGGAGTCAAAGGAGCCTTTGGTTGGACAGAGTGATTCCCTCATGCGAATGGTAGTAGCGATGGCGTTCACTAATGTTGATTAGTTTCGTCGATTGCCAATGGCATCTTAGCATGGATGCTTGTCTACGTGCGCTATGCCTCGGTACACAAATGGAAGCCCAACTTGTGCAATTCGCAGGTCAACTACCAAGAACTATAAACGAAACGTATTCCATTCCCTATTTCTTGTCACAATCTTATTCGCAATGGCTTATAGCACTGCAATCTCATCGCTCTCGCTGAAAATTATTCAAGCAATTTGATTCCGAATTCCGAATGCAAGAGTATTACAACTACAAATTCTTGTGTGAACTTTAAAAATGCAGTTTTATGTCGCCTCGGCAGCTCTCGCAGTAGAGACTGCTGGGTATTCTGTGGCGGTAAGAACCGACCTCTTGCACTCGGCTCCCGGCCGGTGAGTTATCGCGGTCATTCGTTAGGCTGAGGCGCACCGAGCGGCTGCGAGAGCACCCCGCCCGCCCCGGCCGCCCCGGTCGGCCGGCGTGGCGCCCGGTGTGACCGCGCCCATACATTACCGGTTCTAATACTCTAGTTAAGAGCCTATAATTTCAAAGATATTGTCGTTCTAAAAGCTGTTATTCGATGACCTATCGCGGCATGGGACGGAACTGGATTCACGGAGCAAGTTGATATCGCTTCCACATTCGTTCTGCATATAAGGTACTATTAAATAACAGAACTTCAAGTTGTAGGTACGAGTATGCGCGCCGGTAACTATTCCCTATCTCTCATACTGTGTTCTCTGCCTTTCGTTCTCTCGTTTTTTACGAACGAGAAAACATTATATTCTGTTGAGTAGCAGTTTTAATATGTACCTAACTAAGTATTATTTCATTTTGCTAAGAGTCAGCGATTACAGAGATTGTGTCCTATTCTGTTCGTTATTAACAAGGGGTTTCTGATAGAAATATGCCAACAAAAAAGTATTTTCTAGTGTAAAAAAATGTTTATTTAATTTTTTGGCTAATTATAGGCATGTCGCTTTAGATAACTCGACGACCTCGGTGGCGTAACGAGAGAGTTTCCATCTGACGTGCAAGGGATGCGGGTTCGATACCCGCTGCGGGACAAATGTTTCCATGATCTTCAAATATTCGTTCCGGGTCTGGGTGTTGTGGTAACATGGTACTCGTAGTTTCTGATACCCACGACTCAGGGAATTCTAGTGTGGGGTCAGAACTACTGTACTGCGACTGTTGAGTGTTGGTTAGTTATTATTTATTTAACTTTACCTACCTACAACGCTATAATTTACATAGAGTAGGTAACATAAGTGCAAATGTATTAAAAAGACACTTGCGTTTTAGACAGTAAAAAAATAATTTAACATTTTCATGAACAGATTGGGACAAAGCGAGAGAATGGAGGAAATTGATGATATAAGGTTAAAGTGTCATTTGCAGCCTTCCGCGGGGTCCGCAGCCATCAGCCTTGAGGCGGCAATTTCCTTTGAGTTCGTCAATTTCGGTTTGTGTCAGAGTAAACACAGTTGTTGCTACAATTTAATTTATGGAATCGGATTTGAATGGTGTCGAGACCCTGTGCTTGTAGAGCAAACATTTTGACGGGATTCGACCTACGATCCTGCAACACAGCCTTTTTTAAGAAGGTTTTTTTTTTTTTTTTATACCCCCCTAAAGAGCTCTAGCAACCTTACTCATCGCAGGAACACAACACTATTTGAAACAAATAATGTTATTTGGCTGCGATCTTCTGTAAGGCGGAGGTACCTCCCAGGCGGGCTGCTCCAATTCAGAACGAGAACATCTCGCTGTGCCCTACCTCCTCCTAGGTTACGAAGAAAACAGTGTATTATATAAACTTTTCCTCAACTAGTTCATAATTACTCTGTAGTAAGTACACGATAATGTACAGCTCACCGGAGCCTGAAAAGCCTCACCTAATTTCCTTCTATATTTTCCTTAAGACGCCTCGGGCCTAGGAACAGTTCATCAACATTTTGCCATTTTTAGGTCTTCTTTATAAGGCGTATAGAGTAGAGAATTGATTAGCATGTGCTGTGCTTCCTTTTAGCTTAGCAACGATTCTTCCAGAGAGGCTGACGACGGAACTTAATGAGTGAAACATTTTAGAACCCGGGGCTAATGATGTACCTGGGGCGGGGCACTGGGCGCTGAATAATAACGTCGATTTATTTAGTGCCAACAAAAATGTACGTTATACAGAAATGTAACGGTATTGATAGATTTTTCCTTGCGTTTTCCTTGCACTTAACCGAAGCTAATGTACATCCTACTAGTACGAAAGTTTGTGAGGATGTTTGGATGTTTGTGGTTCAATCACACCGTAACGGTTCAACCGATTTCGATGAAGATAGAGTTCTTTGCCTAAAATAGCATAATTACAACTTTTTATCTAGGTCCACGCGAACGAAGCCGAGGCCACAAGCTAGTTATCAATTATTATTTTTTATGAACATTTTGTCGGATTCCTACTTTCTTCCAATAATTATAATTACCTGTATTATTATTTATTTCAATACTATATTTATCTATTCATGCAATTTTACTGCAAACGATCTGACACGAGCTGCTCATTGCCCTGGCGTGTGTTCCTGCTACACGACGCGACGCGACGCAAATTAAATAAATGTATTCTCGCAATCTGCATTTACTTCAACATCCCTTGATCGCACGGAGCTAAGATTCATGCATTAGGTATATGTGGAAAATAACAGCAGCATCTATGCACCAAACTAATATTGTCAAACACAACTAAATGCCTGTAAGCGGACAAAAAGCAGACAATGAAAACTCTACCATAAAAGGCATGCAATGCGTGATGTCTGTGATAATATTATATCACAGCTGGCCGTATCGAGTGCGCCGGCATTTCCACTGAAGTTAAACATGTACAGAGATGCCATCCAACTCCGCGTACACAGAATGTTTTAATGTTTGGTCTGCTTCACCAGCCAGCGCTTAGGGTACCTCCATCAGTTTATATTTTATATTACATAGTAAGCCATACGTTTTTCCTTTCGTCAGACTTAGGTACCTACTCCCCTCTTGGTAACTGCACTCTAGAAGCCCAAGATACAAGCCTCGCGCTTAGTTTGGTCTTCGCCGGTATTTATGATAAAATGTATATAGGTAGTACCTTCTAGTATAGTCGTATTTATATTAAGCCTTGTAAAATTTCTTTTTTGGTAAATAAAATTATTCTTATTCTTAGTTATTCTTATTCTTATCAGTGGATTGTGTATTGTAGCCAATTTTTGTGGCGAAATTACAATGCATCTTTGAAGATCTCTGGTACAACTTGGACGAATCGGCGTTGCATGTTTGTACCTATGTTTATTTGTTGGGTATAACTTTCGAACCGTCAACCGATCTGTATGGTATTCTGGGTCAACAGGTTATAGGTACAATCAACTTCGGCCAAGAGGTTGCTAAGATACAGGGGTCCAAAAGGGAGGTTTCGTAGTTCAGGTAAGATTAGTTAGAACATGCTATAGGTGCGATTTTGAAATTTGATTATAGTTGTCGTTCATCGAAGCACGTAGCGTATTCGGGAGTCAATGAACAATAAATAAATACAATCACGCCTACCGTGAGGGGTAGGCAGAGACCACGGCTAAATGAACTAATGAAAATCATCATCATCATCTTCCTGTCCTTATCCCACATCATGTGGGGTCGGCACAACATGTATTCTTCTTCCATTTCCCTCTATCAGTCGTCATCTCAACACTCACTCCTTTCTTCACCATATCCACTTTCACACAGTCCATCCATCTTTTCTTTGGCCTACCTCTACTCCTACATCCATCCACATTCATATCTAACACTCTTCTTGTCACATGACATTCTTCCCTCCTCATGACATGCCCATACCAAGCTAACCGATTACTCCTCAGCTTTTCCGTCACTGGCGCCACTTTCAAACTTCCTCTTACATACTCATTCCTTATAAATGAACTAATGCTGCATGTTATCCTAATATGTAGCGGCATTATGCTGAGACCATGCCTGTTTTGGCTAACACGCACGGGAGACTAATTAGCACTTATATATATTTTAAATGACATAGATACCTACTTATGTGTTGTTGTTTGTACTGTATGGTATCTGTGTTAAGTCTACCTATCTCCCTATCGTTAATCTTTATTCTATTGTTTTTTTGTCTTCTGTCTGTGTTTGTCGAAATAAATTTATTTCATTTCATTTCATTTTCATTTAATGAACATTACTTTTAATTTATTGACTGCCTAATAAGTAATCATTTTTATAGGTTAGCTTTTCCTGTTTCTTCGTATACTTAGCAAACATTACAGCACTACAGAATGGAACGGTAGGTTCGACAGTTCCGTGCTCCCTCCCCTTCCCAGAGGCGTGGATAGGTACGTACTTATTCACAGGCCACAGGTTAAATATCAGTTACACAGTAAACCAGTTTCCTCGTTAGCTCACACGCTTTCATGTTCACACATCACACGATACAGAACTTTATGAAATAGGTTTAAGACTTAAATTGTAACCGCGCGAAGAGCGAGACGTTATACCCACGTGTTCGCGTACGCACTTTATACGGCGATCGCTAAGTGGTTCCGTACATTAAATTACGCAATAATTTCTCGGCGGAGGGAATATTAATTTATTCTATGTTTTGTTGATGACGAATGAATTAAAATTATTGCGGTGATAAAGTTTGCGTTATTTTCGCAGTTTATAGCGACACGGATAATGATAGAGGGCGGAATTACGGTTAAGTTTTATCTATTATCGACTATAATGCTTATAGCACTAGTTTATTCCCGGAAACGCATCAATTTTTGATATAAATATTGGATATACACAAATTTTTGATTACGGAATACCTATCCGTGTACCTTCGTACAAAAAGTATTTAAAGAATTAGTAAATTACACACCTTTTAACAAATTTTATTTCAGTTCAGTCAAGTTGTCATTTTCAATCACGTAGGATTTAGTTCTATGGAGGAGGGGGTAGGGGTACGCGCGAGATGTAACAGTGAATAATTTTAAAACAAACAGTGTGGCAGGCACATAAATCAGCCGCACACATTACCGCGCCGCGCCGCGCCGCCGCCGCACCGATTAGCGTCGAGAGCTCATTGTGCTCACTCTACTCATTTCACTCATTAGGGATGCCAGACAAACCGTGCGGACTTAGCCGGAAATTTAAATCCATTTTACATCTTTGTCCGGATAATATATTATACAAGGTGATTCATAACATGTATACTATCCCGAAAAACATCAATATTTTCATTTTATTTTTTTGATTTTTTTTCACAAACATTCTCAAATTGGCTGTTTTTGGTATTTTTACTATCTTTAAAACTAATAACTAAACGTACAAGAAGTTCGGAATCAAGTTTGCTACCTAAAACAGCTGATTTTCGCATAGAGTTTTTTCAATGAAAAATGTGGAATTTCCAAAAGTCGTAGAACAAACTTTATTGCTAATTGCTTGTAGAATAACCCCCTTTCGGGATGGAATACTATGAATCACCTTGTATAGTCCCCTCTCAAAGCTCATTTTTGATGAAACAAATAGTTTTTTACATTGCCAATCAAAAAAAAAAGTCTATAGCTGGGAACCACAAGTACAGGCGGTACGGACATACGATATGGACTGATGAACATACAATATGGACAGACAACGAAGTCTCAGCATAAGGTTCCGTCATACCTTACTTTAACGGACGGAACCCTAAAAACTAGTATGCTGAAACGATCCAGTGCACATTGCAGCTGGTCTGTTCTTTATGATTTTGTCAAAACGCAACTGTTTTACTTGTTTATGGCAAGTGGTCGTTATAAGTAGGTAGTTAGATTCCGGCTTTCAGGAATGTCGCTTGCCGCCGTGTAATGTGTTCATGAGGCTCACTCGCCTGAAACCTTATTAAATTTAGCCACTCTGGTGTTTAGCCGCATCCCATGCATTAATGTAATGTGCACTTCGCTACTCGGCATCTCGTTATGGCTATTGAGATTTAGCTGAAGTATTTTACTGGATACCATAATGGGTTATGATAATG
The DNA here is from genome assembly GCA_947579855.1 of Anticlea derivata. NCBI lineage: Eukaryota > Metazoa > Arthropoda > Insecta > Lepidoptera > Geometridae > Anticlea > Anticlea derivata. The sequence goes on along the minus strand of OX388259.1, from coordinate 14,743,874 downwards.
TCTAGCTTTGGAAATAGGAGGAAATGTATTCAATCTGAATACGTTTTTATATTTTATGGATAACTGTTTCAAATGCTGATAGCTTTAAATGAAGCTTCAAATTCAATGTTTTTTGATTCATTTCAAAGTAGTTTTTTAAAGATTTTTTATTGAATAGACTCCGACATCTCATGTCGGAAAAAGGAGATTTTTATGGGTAACTAACTAAGCCGAACTAAGATTTTAAAATACCACAAAGCTCCCGATCGAATTTCTGAAATTCCCCGTCGAGTCGGACATGTTTGGAATATTATAAAATCTTAATTTTTCTTATTTTGTAGGTTTACGCTTTAAAAATAAATAAGCCGAATTGAGTTCGGAAGCCAATATACGTGGTTCAACACGCGCTTGATACAATTTATAATTTTTCCACATGAAGCTTCTTCTTTTAGACTTCGTAATGCGAAGTACCTAATTCAACGCTAATTGAACGCGTCACATGTAACTGAACAAATAATATGTCCCAAAGTTTATGGACATCCTAAGTGCTTCTGGACGTTAAAACACACTTGGAGAGGGTAGGGTTGGTTGCTATAGATTGGTAACTACTGCCTGATTTAAGCATCGATACGTTGAACAACAAAACATTTTCCATTGCGATATCTCTACCGAGGTACTCGTGAGCATGGCTAAAGACCGACCAAGTCGTGCCGATCGGATTCAATCAAACAGAAAGCTTCATGCTATAATCACATTAACTAGGAAAACTCTACCCAGGTTTTGCGTCACTAGAAATATGTACTTTCTTCCGCCATTTGGTTTAGACCTTTCAGTGAATTATGAAAGTGTACTGCCGACACCTTCGTGCCTACCCATTGTACCATTAGCTATAATGGCTACACCCGAGCCGAGGGTAGCGCCCTCCAGACCTGTGGAACGCCTTGTCCAGCCATTATCGACCAGGGGTCCGTTGGGGCCTATTGATATTGCGACTAGGACCCTATTACCCTTGGCCTGCTGACCCCATTGATGCACTGATTTATCAGATCATAAGTTGTTTGCAGTCCACTGGAACCCTTCGAAGGGGCTTGCCTAAGCTTCGATGAGCAATTCGCATGATTTCATGGTGTGTTTCTCTTATCCTTATGGGTTTTATGACGTTCGCTCGTCCATTTGGGCGTCTTTATACGCACATTTGTGCGGGTTTATTGCTTGCTTTGCTTGTCGTGTCACTGATTCTTTCTTGGTTATTGGGTATTGGGTCAGGGACCAGGTTGAGGTATGGTGGCCCTGAAAAGGGCCTATGACCGCTGGTGAAAGAATCAGTGTAGTGAAAAGGTTAAAATGCGCTTCTTAGAGGCTCCTTTCGTTCACATGTCACAAGACTTAAAAATTTTAGGTTCTAGGATGTCCTAGAACCTATAATTTAGTTAGCGGTTTCCTCACGATGTTTTCCTTCCTAAAAGTATACTATAGGGCACATAAATTTTTCGTATGGAAAATCTATTGGTGCACGATCGGGATTCGAACCCACGACCGGAGCGCGGAACCTCTACCACCACCACCAGTACTTTATTATGCAGTGCAGTGGTTTATTGCTGCTTTGGTCCTATATATATATTTTGGATCTTAAGAATGATCAAATAAAATATAAAGACGGTCAAGTGCGAGAACTCACGCCCTGAGAATTCCGCATCATTGGTCGTGGGTTCGAATCCCGGTCATAATGGACCAATGGATTTATAAAAATTAATAAAAATTCAAAGTGTAGGAATTGGCAAACTTATATTTGCGGTCGCGTAGTCATTGTATCACATTGACCGCAAATATAACTTTGTTTCCTAAAAAAATTCGAAATTTCTCTATTTCAGAATTTTCCCATTAACTGTGTCACAAAAGCTCTTAGCATTCCAAATTTCTGAAATGTGAGGTAACTGGAAGTTCCCTAGAGGTTCTTCATTTTAGCCATTTCCATACAAAAATTATACATTCATTGCCATATCTTTTTATTGCATTAAGCTAGAGCTTTGATTTTTATACGGCACCATAAGCCCATAGACTTTAATAGGTGGTATGAATTTCAAGTTGATACCTTTAGCCGTTTTTGAGAAGGGTCTTGACAGACGGACAGACAGACAGACAGACGGACAACAAAGTTATCCTATAAGGGTTCCGTTTTTCGAAATGAGGTACGGAACCCTAAAAATGAAATGTACTTGGTTGTAAAAATTTTCTCAGCAGAATGAACTGACTGGCCTCATAGCTCAGTTGGTAGTTACTCTGCCTTCTGCGCTAGAGGTCGCGGGTTGGATCTCTGCACTGGACAAACATAAGTGTGATGAACACAGATGTTTGTTCTGTGTCTGGGTGTTAAATATTTATCTATTATGTATATCAGTCTCTGGTACCCATAGTACAGGCTATGCCTAGTTTGGGATCAGTTGACCGTGTGAGTATGTCCGGAATATTTATTTATTTAATGATGTAACAGCTTACAAGTCTCATCGGAGAAGCTCTGCATCTACGAGTAGGTACCTACAGGTGCTGGTCTGTGAGTATCCCAGTAAGGTAGGCTATAGGCTCGGGAGATTAAACCTCTGCAGCGGTGTGCGTCCTGTAAGTCGGCGAGCTCGTTGCGGCGGGATTATGCCAGTACCGAGTTCTGCCTCGGATATTATTCCGAACCGTTTGGCATAGCTACAGCTCCATGCGAGATCCATGAGATTTGAGCATGAAACAAATACTGAAACTAATACTACCTTTTTCAAAACTAAAAATACTCGACAAGAGTCCTGAATTTAGGTTAATAAGTATCTACAATAAAATTCCTGACATTATATAAAAAGAGCTAAAAGACTCCGTATTCCATAACAAATTAAAAATTTCTACTCTTAAATAAATGCTATTACTCGGTGGAAGAATTCCTATCTGATAAGTTTTTGTAATAAATAAACGACTGACGACATCATAAATAGATACCTAGCTTAACCTGAATTGTTTTTAACCAATGCTATTTTTGACTGTTTATACTACACTGTTATTTGACATTTAATGAATAAGTTACCAATTATTATTATTATTTAAATGTATGTGAAACAAGACATTTGCAGCGTCCCACAGGGTACATGTACTTACTTAAGCTACCCTTACACCTAAGCTGTATCCATGTACATGTTGGCAATAAATGAAATGAATGAATGAATGAAAATGATTACTTGATTTTTAATACATTTTTGGGTGCATAGTGTGAATTTCATGATACCGTTCTAAAGTATTTTATTTCGGAAATTAACTTTCTCGTTTCCTGCAAATAAAACACGGTAGGTAGTTTAAAACGATAGTAGAGAAGTGGAAGCGGCGAAACGTGCAGTTGGCTTAGTTTTAACGCAGGTTTTAATATCAGTTTAGCAGCGAGTGGCGCCCCCGGCCGGCGCACCCGGCCAAACACCGCCCGAATGAAATTTACTCGCTATGCTCCTGTTTTCACGGTAGAACGGAGGTTCAGCACCGGTTCCGACGGTAGTCAACCGCTAGTGAGTAGGTTTACATGTGGTTAGTTTTGAAAAACTTCATTAGAGGGAAGGAAAACATCACATGACCTTCTTATGCATCATTAAAAATAAGAAATTGGATAATAAAAACTGGCTCAGATAATCTTCGATTATAAGATCATCGATCAAGCTAAAGAGAGCGCTGGTGTAGTGGTGGTTGAGACCCCGCCTTCAGATCCAAAGGTCGTGGATTCTAATGCCCGTCGTGCACCAATAAATTTTCACTTCATTAGTTGTATAAAGAGGTAAACATTTTTGTATGTAGGGGGTAATCTTTGGAACGATGTGAAACAGAAAAGTATGGAATAGGTTGTTGACCTCTCGTGTAAAATCTTTGGTCGACCTTTTTGTGTTAATAATAGGCAGGTTAGGCAAGCATATTATATTTATCGTGAGTGGATATTAAGTACCTACTTAAGTAATTGTTGTAAAAGTAATTGTAATAAACGTATTTAAGTAATTGAAGAGCTGAGAGCGAGCCACCTAATTAAGGTGACTTGTATTCAAAAAAGGGCATGACTATTACATGGGAACATTCAGGCCTGACCTTTTGCTACAAAGATCTGATCACATTAAAATTAACGTTAGCTATTAAGTTTGTGCGATAATTTCGAAACGAGGCAAATTTGGTTGTTATCGAAATCAAAGGGGAGGGGAAGTAGAGAGCAGGGGTGGTAAGGGGGCTGTCTTAATTAGCGGATTCTGATAAATTGGATTTTGTAAACGAGATCAAAACAAACACTCTGTGTGAGGTGGTAAATTGAAATAATAAGATTATTATTGTCAGTAGTGGGGCGTCTGCTGGCACCTGGAATTAGATGCCAACCGACTGGTATATTCCAGGGAACGATCAGAGTACTCTTAAAATAGTAGAATAATTATAATCGAATACGTTTTACATTGAAATATCGTAGAGTAGTGTCTAGCAGTAAAAGGTTAATTTTAAGCATTGCTTAAATTTAAATAGCTTTATTATGTAAAGGGGTAAATTGACTGTCTAATTACTAACTACGAATTGTCAAAAAAGCTCGAGTGTTATCAGTGAGTGTCTACGAGATGTACGACGTGTACGAGATGAGATTGACGTCAATTTAATAATGCTATCTACTGAAAAACGACTGTTACCTAAAATTTATTAGTAAAAATAAATATTTTGGATAAATATTCCGGACATATCACACACGGTCAACTGATCCCAAACTAGGCATAGCCTGTACTATGGGTACCAGAGACTGATATACATAACGGATATATATTTAACACCCAGACACAGAACAAACATCTGTATTAGTCACAAATGTTTGTCCAGTGCAGGGATCGAACCCGCGACCTCTAGCGCAGAAGGCAGAGTTACTACCAACTGAGCTATGAGGCAAGTCAAAAAAATCGAGTTGAAAGAAGACATGGGAGCTCGATTACATCGCATTTTCATATCCATAAATTATTTGATTCCTTTAACTGAATGGCTGAGACAAAAAATCCTTTCTTTTATAGAACCTGTGTCCGGTAGATCAGGAATTTAAGGCATTATTTTCCGGTAAAAGAGGTGAAAGTACGGTTTTTGCACGAATTCCGTATTTTTCAAACAAAGCAAAGGGATTGTTTTTTTCATTAAATCCCAAAACAATGGAAACTATACCTACCGTAATAATCCTGGGAAAATTGGTAGTAGAGTCGACGCTGACTGCGTGCCTCGCTCCTAATATCGTTTATAATCATTTATTTTTCTTTTTTTTATTAATGAAATAAAATCCACAGCTCTTAGATAATATGGTACAACTTAACTAATTCACTTTACTTAAAGCCAATAAAGGTTTTTTTTTTTTTTAGCTAATACATTTACTAATTACGACCGTCACTGATTTGACATATCCTTCCTTGCTTTGTACCGTATTGTTCCAACACGCATACACCCCCCCTGTTGGTAAGTGGTTACCTTAGTTTCACCTAGTTTCTAAGACGTTTCAAAGTGATCCTAGTGGTTTTAATGAAATAAATGCCTTTTGACTTTAACTTTGACTTAGCCTATGGACGCTTGAAACACCAGAAGCACCTCGCACTCGTTACAGACCCTTTGAAAATTTCAAAACGCCCTTTAGAATAACCCCATTCTGTAGTCCCTAGGAACATCCTCAGCATAGCAGATCATTCCAAAGCCTGATTGTTCGCGGGAGGAAGTCCCTTTGAAGCCGCCTGGTGCCCGACCAACCCTGAGACACAGATCGTGGTTCGTTTGTGCTATTTTTTTTTGTAATTTTTATCTGCGATCAGTTGTTTAACTATGAGCAAATGTTTTGATTTGAGTTTGGTGTCGGGCAGAGTAACTCTCCTGCACTCTCTACAGTAGGCACTCTTCTTTGCTTTCAGTAATTGAGCTGAATTACATCTTTTCTCCTGAGCCGGTGTGTGTATGCGGGTGTTGCGAGTAGCTGTGCCAGCTGATTAGGATGGTCTTTTAGCTTGTCTTGGTATGCTTTGGCAGTTCTTTTGACTTCTTCAGATACTGTGTTGACTTGCAGCTCTGTGTTTCTTATGAACCACGGGGCGTTAGATATGTTTTTCAGCAGGCCATTTTGAAAACGTTGAATGAAGTTTATGTTGGAGTTACAAGCTGTACCCCATAGTTGGATGCCGTGTGCTATTTGAGAATAGCTTTGTGAGCAAAAACTACAAACTTTGAATATTCGGTACATAGTGTTAAGTAACTACATTTTGAAAATAAGCCCGCCTCTTTATTATAGATCAGTGAGTGCTGGCAGTTTTTGAAATGAGACGGAACCAAAATAATACAACCAAGAAAGAAATCTATTCCACAAAATGTATGAAGTGCTTCCTCCAGCACTCCTTGGAAACAATCCCGCGGCTAAGCAGCCATTAAAACGTGCGCCACGTGCGCCCGTAAACCCCTCAAACAATATTCTCCTTCGGCTCGCATCGGTAATCAAACTCCAGATACGTGAGATATTACTTACCATTATGACTACATAATCCGGTAACCTTGACTGAACGAGCTACGAACCCGCATCCATAAATATTGATGCGTTTTCAATGCTACGCAGGAAAATTGTTACGACTAATAAAAACTCTTATTTTTACGATTCGCCGCTATTCGGCCGCGTGTTGATTATTTCATGGAGCGGAGGGAGGGAGGCCCCCCCCCCCACGTGCCCCCGCACGCCCCGCGCCCCGCGCCCGCCCGCAGGCGCGCCTACACTACAGGCAGCATCGATGCGGGCCGCTCGCTCCTGCACTAGGCCTGCTCTTCGGACGGACAGAGCACTGGTCAAGTTGTGATAGTGGCCCAGCCTTCCAATCCACAGGTCGTGGGTTCGAATCCTAGTCGTGCACCAATGGATTTTGCATTCGGAAAATTTATATGCGCTATACTAGTGCTCGCAAACGGTGAAGGAAAACATCGTGAGGAAACGTGCCCTATAGCCTAAAAATTCAAAGACATGCGACATGTGCAAGAATACAGTCTCTAGGAGACGCACTTTAATCCTTTCACCGCACTGATCCTTTCACCGACGGTCATAGGCACTTTTCAGGGCCGTCATATCTCAACTTCCTTATCTCAACTCTCAACTTTATTATGTAGATTTTTATATAATTTTTATCATTTGGAAATGTGACTACTCTATTGCATTAGGTTTATCCAGTAATGATAGATGTATTGTATGAATAAATAAATAAACTTGGTCACTGACCTAATACAGGATGACCAAGAATGAATCAGTGACACGACGAGTAAGCAAACAAGCATCACCAGTTTGAATCCCGAAATCTCGTTAGCGACTTGAAACGTTCAAACTGATGCTAGAACTCGTCCAACGGTACATACCATGAACAGAAACTGCTCATAGCACAACTTGCGGCATAAATATATTTTTTTAAATGTAATACGGAGGCGAACAGGCTTACGGCCCTCCTGATGGTAAGTTAAAGTGGCAGTAGGCAGGCCATATAGCTCGCAGAACCGACAACCGTTGGGGAGTAAAGGTTCTCGAATGGCGACCACGAACCGGGCGACGCAGTGTTGGAAGGCCCCCCACCCGATGGACCGACGACATTGTGAAGGTTGCGGGAAGTCGGTGGATGGAGAAGGCTCTAGACCGTTCGTCATGGAACTCTTTGGGGGAGGCCTATGTCCAGCAGTGGACTTCTACAGGTTGATGATGATGATGATGATGATTGTAAATGGTTACCGTCGCCTATTGACATCACCAACACCTGGAGTATTGCTAACGCGTTACCTGCCGAAACCCCCTCTAAAGAGCTCTGGCAACCTTACTCACCGCAGGAACACAACACTATTTGAAACAAATAATGTTATTTGGATGCGATCGCGTAAGGCGGAGGTACCTCCCAGGCGGGCTGATCCAATTTAGAGCGAGAAAATCTCGCTGTGCCCTACCTCTCTCAATTACCACCTAATTCGTACTCGTATGGAGAGCCTTAGAGCAGGTTACCGTTCAATATGAGCAGCTAGTAGTCTATAGCGAGGCTGTATCGATGCATTAATATTAATAAGACGGATCTGTAATAACGTGAGAGAGACGTTCGGCGATTACCTGATGAACGTGTATTTGCAAGTCGATGCTGGAAGATCGAGAAGGAACACCAGCCTCTCTTGTAAACATGTCAAGGTGATCCCGAGATTTGAATACAGCCTTGTATACTACTTTTCGTAATTTTCATTAAAACGGGCAGGATATAACATCACGTGTCACTCTCGGAGTAAACTGATTACTCCGTGATCATGGGGCATGAAACTGTGCCGAAATATCGGAGAGCAAATAAGCTCACAAATCATGGTAAATATCCCGAATTAGTAAAAATAAGTTCAAAACCATGATAGTTTCAATAATTATACTTTTCTTAAGTAGTAGCGTTTTTTACGCAGACTCGAGTTTTTCTGCCAAAAGCGAAACCGGGTCCCATCATGTATTTTTACCCCTTATTTTTATACGCGGCCCAAATAAACGGAGGCCTTAACCCATCATGTGTTTAAGCGGGCCGTCAATATTAATAGTCGTCAAGCATCACGGCCGCATCACCCTTTACATGTATCCCCCCCCCCCCCCAGTCCCCCAGCTCCCCGCCCCCGCCCCACCTGCTCCGCCTGGGGGCTGCCTGCCGCCGACAGCTCTTATCAGGATGGATGGCGCTCAATTAGCGCGATTCGTTCAAAAGCAATGTTTTCTGATTTCGATACCTGTTTTGGCCGTCGAGAGGCGAAGTGGAATCAATTTGAAAAGGGTTGGATGGAAGCGTGAGGCCCAGGTCTGGCCCAGGAACCATCGCTGTTAACTTTGAATTTAAATGAGTTGTAGCGCTCTCACTATTATTCAAAGCACAGTTATGAATAAATTTTGTAATATGACAACTGATCACTTTTCCACTTATTTTAAGCGCAACTTCGTAAATCTTGCTGCTAACCACTAATTGAACCCCTGTGACATCGTTTGTATGAAATTATTTTCATACAGACAACCCACGTCCGGCCTCCACCTCTTAGAGGTTGAGTTTCGTAATTCCAAATGCGCCCCTAGTAGGGCCCCCCAAACCAGCCTCCGAAATGGATACTGGCGTACAATAGCAATTACAAATTTAAAATCCTGTTCGTAAAAGTTAGTAACAACAACAACTCGGTTAGTGGTTAAACTAGATATGGCTACGGCAGAACTCACAAACACACAGTTATTGACTATTCTAATTTTCTAAGAAAACTTTTTTATTATTTGTGACGTATTTAGTTAGACTGGCCTCATAGCTCAGTTGGTAGTAACTTTGCCTTCTGCGCTAGAGGTCGCGGGTTCGATTCCCGCACTGGACAAACATTTGTGACTAACACAGATGTTTGTTCTGTGTCTGGGTGTTAAATATTTATCTATTATGTATATCAGTCTCTGGTACCCATAGTACAGGCTATGCCTAGTTTGTGATCAGTTGACCGTGTGTGATATGTCTGGCATATTTATATTTATTTATTATTATTATTTTTATAAACGGTCAGATTCCTTTATTTTTATCGAAACCCCCAAAATGGATCCTTTTTTCCGGATGGATTTTTAAGCTGTTGGTCTCTTACGACGGATGCTGCGAAAGCGGCCTATAGCTTCCCCATGGTCCAGTGAGTTTCATCATAGGTGCTTCGGAACAAGTATTTAGTTTCCTAAATTGAAACTAGGAAATGGGAAATGTAAAACTTGTCCGGGAAACATCCTCGTTAAATAAATCAAGCCGCTCTCACAGCGTTTTTAGTGCCTAATGAAGACAAACAGCGCAGTTAACGGTTAGTGGGCGACACACAAACAGACAAACAAAACAAGTCGGACGCACCTTCCGCGTCGGAAAACATCCGCTGGTAGATCTCGTCACAATCTGTAAAACAACACCCGCTATAAATGGAATAACAAACGTACTTTCAGTAATTGGATTGTGATTGAGTTGAAGTTTGGGGAATGGCGGCCCGTTCTCAAATGTTTCACAATTTTACACGCTGAGGGACACTTCATTATGAATTAGGTACCTACTCCTGTTTGCCTCCCTTGTTACCCAAATACTCAGATTGAAATGAAATATATTTTAGATTGATCATTATCATTATCATTTAAGGCAATGGACGTTCACTGTTGAGCATAGCTCACCATTCCTACATTACCAGAGCGACCGATTTATTGCGGCCTGCAACCAATGTCTCCTAGCGACGTTTATTAGGTCATCTTTCCATCTAGTGGGGGACCGTCCAACGCGGCGCTTTTTGGAGCATTAGTTAGTGAATTCAATAAAAAGGTACCTGTTTTATGTAAAAAAATATGTTCGTTACATAGGTCATCATCATCACCTTCCTGCCCTTGAACCACATTATGTGGGGTCGGCACAACATGTTTTCCTCTTCCACTATCTTCTATTAACCTTTATCTCCGCACTCACTTCGTTACAAAGGTATTAATGTAAAAACAAAACTAAATAAATGACTCGTCTTACATCGGACTTTCAGTTTCCAGCTTAAACGAAGCTATAAATAAATGCCACTGCAAACTTGTGCAGCGCGAGCGAAGCACTCTTTCTACTGGAATGGCTCAACAACACTCGGGAGAATCTAAATTACTGGCTGAGTTTACACCTACTGTTCAAGTGGTGCAGTATCAGCTAAAGTGCCTTCCCGTTAGCACCGCGCCGGGTCAGCCAGCTCAACTCCGAACACAAATTGAATTCATAGTTTTCCGAACTGTTAGCTTATGCATGATAATCACTTACAGCTCGAACCCGTAGTATTTTGATGACTGTGAATAAATAAATAACACCCAACAGTCACATACATAGTCCTGACCCCACACTAGGATTCCTGTGCTATGTAACAGAAAATAAGAGTTCATGGTACCACAAAACCCAGACCCGGAACAAAATGTATTCAGGTCATACAAGCATTCGTCATGCAGCTGGTATCGAACCCCACGCCACCGAAGTCTGTGAATGCGTGCATAGGTATCGTCTTCGAGTTTTCGGTCCTAGGTCATACCAGTTCCCGTTCACCGATTTGATAGCCATTATATTTTTCACACTTTTAAATTGAAATTCGGTCTCTAGTGGGGTTCGCTAGCTTCACATCCGAATTGATCAATAAGAATTGCAAAGTATTAGTTTTCGTTCGACGCTCGAGTAATGACTTTATTATTACACTCGATGACTCTTCGCGTAGGGACTCTACGGGAACATGACTACTAAACCATGCGAGATGATGGGATATGATTAACTCGTCGTGAATGTGTTTTATAAACGGATGAAATAACTAGAAATGCATGTATTAACAAAAGTAATTGTATTTTTAACCGACTTCCAAAAGAAGGAGGTTTTCAAGTCGGCTGTATTTTTATTTAATTTATTTTTTTGTGTGTATGTTACTCGATATCTCCGCCAATAGTTACCCGATTTTGATGATTCTTTCGCTGGTGTATAGAGTATGATCCCGGGGTAGTCCCATTTTAATTTAATTCCTGAGGGATTGCAACTTGTCCCGTAAAACTTAAAAAAAACGTCATCTTCTCTTGAAATCACCACTTGCCGAATTTTTTTGTCGACTGTGGTATAGAATGTTTATCCCCGCGACTTCGTTCGGTTGCTGCTATTTTTACATAAACTTTAAACTTCGGGGTTGTGTGTCGGGAATTTCTTTCCGTGCACCCATACGCTACAACAGGAAGCTACCCTGCATATGATCTAATTTGTGCCTTCGTCGAGATCGGACGTGCCCAATAATTGCTCAGATTAATAAACAAATATAAAATTGACCTAGTTCTGAGTCAGCAGATGTTGTAAGTTATGAGTGCATTACATTATTGGAGTTAGTTCATTTATTGAGTGTGTTTTTTGAGTATGGCCTAATTCACTACACAAAACGGAAGCAAAATGGACAGCCCTTTTGGCCGAAGTAAGAAAATGGCACGCAGTCCACCGCCTACCCCAGCCGCTGAGCCGACGCCGCCGCCGCCACCGCGACCGTCAAGGGAACAAGTAACTACCATTGAAACTGTGTCCACGGTGGAGATCCAGAACTGGATGACAACCATTGAACAGTGCCTTAGTGAAGTGTGCTCAATTGCTACAGAGGGGAAATTAAATACGGACCAAAAACTGAGAATAAATAATTTGTGCAGAAAGATAGGACATGGCTCATCCCAAATGGCTGTTGAATACCAAAGCCTGAAGCAGAAGACCATCCAAGCCCAAACCTACCTTAGAGTTCACCAAGAGAAGCAAGTTCTATCGGAGCGCTTACAAGACCTACAACAAAGCATCCAGGACTCGTCATGAACATCCGGGAAAGCTTCATTTGCAGACATGGTGAAAAAAGCACCAATAACTATGTCCGCCCTACTAATGTTAGCTCTGTCGCTATTTATCCCAAGGATAAACTAAAGACAAGTGACGATACTAAATCATTGGTACAAAAAATTATCAGTCCTAATGAAATGAAGCTGCATGTGAGAGGACTTCGTAAGACGATAAATGGGGGTGTCATCATCAGCACGGACACCAAAGATGACATTGAGAAGCTGAAAAACTCAGTTCATCTCACTGCTTCTGACCTAACTCTAGAGGAACCTCGCAAGCGCAGACCAAGAATTGTGCTGATTGGAGTACCATCAACTATGCAGGAGCAAGAGGTCTTTAAAAGTTTGTACGAGCTAAACTTGGCCGATAATCTCACAAATATGTCTAGAGATTCATTCCTGGCATCTATCAAGCTAAGCCATAAATCCGGAAAGAAGGGAGCTGAGACCTGTAACTACGTAATAGAGGTACCCGCCATCATTCGTAAAGCCCTCATAGTCCAAGACAGAGTCTTCGTGAATTGGTCTTCCTGTCATGTGAGAGACTTCACTCTGGTGACCAGATGTTTTAAGTGCCAACAATTCGGTCACGCGGCCAAGACATGCAGAGCAGAGGCCTTCACATGCGGACATTGCGGCGATCTAGGACACCAATCAAACGAGTGTCCAAAGACAGCAGAACCAGCAAAATGTGCAACGTGCCTTCGATTCAAAAAACCTAGCAACCACAAGACAGGTGACTTAGATTGTCCTGCCAAAAAGGTGGCCGAGCAAAGATACATTAACTCGGTGGATTACGAAGGCACCTAAGAGCATCGTGTTTTAGATATTGGCCCCTACATTATTTTAAATTTCCATAAAATGCCCTTGAGCTACCATGACGGTAAAATATTATGCTGACAAGACTGCTCTACTTTTTCACCTGATTCGGACAAGACAATTGGCTTCAAGGTCACCTACTAACTGTAAATGCTAAGAAAACAAAATACATAAAATTAACGATCAGCACTTAGTTACCCAAACAATATAATTTGCACACCAATGCAATGGCCTTAATAATTCGTGTAACTGCCCCTACACAATATCAATAACTAATAATATCTAGGTACTTCTTGAATTTATATTTTTCAGTAACCACATTCTAGTTTTAAGTAATATAATAGGAAAATTGATGTAAGTTTGTATAAAGACCTAGTCTCGTGCTTGCCTACGTTAAATAGTTAGCCCTAAACTGCATAAATTATATTCATTTCATCATACAGATTTTAAGTTTAATAATTTTAAGTTTATTAATTTGAATATTTATAAATACCTACTTTAAGTTATTAATGTTAGCCTTTTTTTTCAGCCTGAGATACAGGTTTTCCTAGTTCAGGCATAGTGTATTTTTTTTTTTTTTTACCTTTAATTATATAATAATCCGCAATGTAAATCCTAGCACTAAGGTAATGAATAAATATTTATTATTATTATTTATTATTATTATTATATATTTCTTACTTTTAGTAGGCACTGCGTTGATTTTCAAAGAGAATAAAACCACTACGTTTGATTGTCAGTCAGTCAGTCAGTACCATAAGAGTTATTATTGATGATGAATGGATGTCATAGTTAATTTTGTTTTTTATTCGAAAGTGCTGTCCATCCCTAGTCTTGTTTTCCTTCGTCGCCTCTTTCGACATCCACGAAAGAAACATACCTAGATGAAAAAGTAGGTAAGTTATTTCTAAGTTTAGTTTAATTGTCACGCCTCACCATCTTTTTTGCACGCCCAGGATGACTGGTAGAAAATGCTTTAGCATTAAGTCCTCCTTACACTAAGTTTAAGTGTGAAAGTATAAATAAATAAATGAAATTCATTCCAAATTCTGTGTAGCTGCTACGGGACACAACTGATATGCGTCTAATTTCATACCATGAACTAGGCGAGCGACCACAGTATATATGTTGGTCTCTTGGTACACCTGGGATCTCAATTTTCCGATCCCGTGTTATGGTACGGAAGCCTCAGGGTGCGGGACCTACTCACGCTTGACCATCATTATTGTAGCTGGTGGTACCTTTACGGCTACTATAAAGCACGGCAACTGTATACTTAGTTTAGTACAGACAGCTCAGACGCCGCGGCCGTATAGCTACAGTGGAAACTTCTAAACATTTTATTTTCATTCTGCATTCTGGCTCGTGAAGTCAAATTAAACAAAGTTAAATTAAATAAACGTAGCTAAGATAAGACACGGAGGGCAACTTAATGAGTCCGAGTTGATATTTAAACTTGTTAATCTGGAGACGGTTTGAATAGGACTAACAAACTTCCGCTTCGCATTTAAAATAAAATTCTCTAATTTTTATGCAAATACATCTGTAATGGGTACTCCATTGTAAACGGTATTGGAAGTCGGACGGGTATAAATTGAATCCATTATCGCGAATGAGAATACAGAAATTAAGCGTTATCGCATCGAACAATTTTAATCAAAATTCGCTCACGATGTAAATAAATTCCCGGTTTTATTTTGCCGTAAACAAAATTTTAATATCGTAATCAGTTGCGATAAGCGGGCGGGGCCGTTCGATTATGGATCCGGCGCGTCGCCGGCAGCGGCGCGGGGACGAGGCGGCCCGCGCGCGGCCCGGAGCGGACTCGAATCCCCGAATCCAATCCAACTGATTTTAATGAGGTCACTGAAATAGCGACGCAAATGAATCGAGCTCAATAAGCTAAGCCTAATGGAAACGTCCAGACTACGTACTTTTATATAAATCTAGATGTTACCCGCTTTACCCGATGTTAAAGCTACCTCATAACTTTAACTGTGCCTCCTTTAGGGATGATTTTACAAGAATTTTGAAACATGTGTTTCTTTATTTTTTACCAAAAACCTAAATAAGAATTTCCAGATCCCAAACTTGAAAAATTGAGGATTGCCCATACAAACTCTCAACGCCTATTTCACCCCTTCAAGATTATTTTTGAGACAAAGGATAGCCTATGATCTTCTCCAGGATATAATTTATCTCCTTGACAAATTTAATTACGATCCGTTCAGCAGTTTAGTTAACAAATGTTACATTTTCACGACTAAACTCTACTAAGTGCTCTGTTTATTTAACCAGAGTTACCTTCGCTGAGAGGATAGTATAGGTGCTGGGCGAGCCTACTCCATCTCAACATGTTCCAAGCACTACAGCGTCCTGTAAGTGAGTAAAATTTCCACCTGACGCGGTATAAATGAAGGTCTTACATAATTAGGAGAGTACTTCGTTAACGTAATCTCGACTTCCGTTCATTTCCTTATCATCCCGGCGCTGAATGATGGTGTGTGGATACGATTCAGAAGTGGCGATCAGGAGGGATTTACTTCATAACCAGTAATCAACGCCCTGCTCTTATACAGGTTCGACCGCGTCTCATAGAAAGCAGGTTACCGGCGCCGATTGTGACGAAATCCATTGCCAATCCCTATTGTATGTAAGCTTATCACCTGACGTTGTACATGAAGGTGTAAGCAATTATGTGTTGTCTGTAGCTGCCTGGGGAGGTACCTCCGCCTTACAGAAGATCGCAGCCATATAACATTATTTGTTTCAAATAGTGTTGTGTTCCTGGGATGAGTAAGGTTGCCAGAGCTCTTTAGGGATGGGGGGTTCGGGGTCAGCAACGCGTGCGTGATGCCTCTGGTATTGCAATCGATCATAGGCTACGGTAACCTCTTACCAACAGGTGGGCCGTATGCTTGTTGGCCTCCTCAGTTGTATAAAATATACATATATATATATATATATATATATATATATATATATATATATATATATATATATTATGTCGTAATTGCAAGGATTTTGTTTCGTACAGATCTATCGTAATAAAATCTATGGTAATCCAAAAATCAACTTGTTTCACTGATTCTTTCTTGGTCATCCTGTATTAGGCCAGCTTGAGGTCCTGAAAAGGTCCTATGACCATCGGTGAAAGAACCAGTGTAGTGCAAGGATTAGAGTGCGCCTCTTAGAGGCTCGTTTCGTGTGCATGTCACATGTATTCTTGTGGATCAGAAGCCGGGTCACTACCACCACTCCAACATGTCTCGACCAAAAACCTACTAATAGTACGTATGAAAGGATCTGTGGGGTTCTACTGATGACTCTACCAACCCGCTAACTTCAACAGAATGAGTGCCGGTGCCGACCTGCTTCGTTTGTAATTGCGGCTTCACTTCAGCCGGCTCGCGCTGTAGCCCCGCATTAATGCCGGGCACGCGCTGCCCCAATAAATATGTTAAAATGCTTCGTGACAGCCGCCGCCATGTTCCGCGCCGCGCCGGCCCGTTGCCGCCTACCCGCCGGCGCTCATTCGATTGCACGGAACAAAGTGTTGTGTCATATGCGGCGAGAGCTGCACCGGTACCAAGGCGCATTTAGTGGGTAGTCCCTTTTGATTTGATCTAAGCGTTTGCGTTGATTCTACTGTAATGGTGGTAATGTTCTTCAGTGCCCAGTCATATTTGTTGATATAAAATTGATTAATCGGGAAATACCTTTTAGCATCAGTTTCTAAAATTATAGTCGCCACAGGGAAATACCCTTTTTTGATTTGTAATTATTATTATTATTAAGTCATTTATTTCAGGCAACACAGCAAAGTACATGTACAAATACAGGGCCCATAGATATATATACCTTAAAACTAAAATACATATAATATTCACACTTGCATATAATATTAGGGTTTATTGTTCTTTGGCGCATCCCTATAGCGTCGGAAAACTATTCCTGCAGGCCAGAAGTCGGGAGAGAGGAACATGTCGCGAAGCTTCGCAGGCACCTTCAGCACGTACGACTTGAAGTTCGTCTCTCTAGACGACTCCAGGCGAATGATGAATTTGTAATTTAAAAAAAAAACACACTATTTACTCGTATGTAGTTGTCACTGAACATAACAATCTTTAAGCTACAACTGGTATGCTTAGTCCTTAAACCAGCAATTTTGAACATAATCACGGAAAGCAACTGTATTGAAAATGATATAAGTTTGATGTGAGTGTGAGTTGAAGAGGAAGAATTAACGATTAACGAGTAAGAATAACAGAGTAAGACCTCGCATAGCGCACCTCAAGTTGCTACTAAACAAAGTGCTAAGTAAACTGGGCATTACTTTTATCACAACTGTTGAAGCTACGAGTGAAGGCTCGAGGCGAGAGACAAAGAGATTGCGAGCCAACTCGGAAGCTGTTATTCAAAAGTTCGCGAGTTTGGCACTACCTACCCCATGCCCGCTCCTAATTAGTCCGTTATGATGACAGGCGCATCTCTAGGAATATTGTGGTAAATGACACGTGCCTGGGAAGTTTTCGCTATTTTCACAAAATGTTTTTCTGTCTAAGCCAAAAACTGCTTAAATCAGAATTCAGGTTAACTTTTGAACAATTAGATATCTTTTTTGAGCGGAGCGGTAATTTTGCCCGCTCATCCTTGATGGATACTTGGCTTAATCTTTACTGCTCTAGTAATAAGATCGAGTATACTCAGGTCTTACGCTAGCATAGATCCTTTAGAGCCGTGGGAACAAATTACTTTTCGCAATGAATCAATTTCCCGGCCGACTCAGTAGTGCCAGGGCCTAGAGAATGCTATTCTCTGTTTCATTCGTCTGTAAATATGTCTCCGCTAAATTCGGATTATCTTGACGGGAAAACACGTGCGTACACTCATCATCTTCGTCAACCGTCAGCTGCCATCAAACGTCACTTCTTTTGCGGTCCTAGTTTTGTTATTTAAATGTTTCGAATAGCCTCATTTCGACGAGCATACCGAACAAATGGGTATACTAATGGCAGTGTGAATGAGCCCTCCCTCCTCTACCCCTACCCGTATACCGCGGCATTCCGAAACAAAATACAAAATGGAACGCAAATATGTTCGCATCGTTAATCCGGCCGGAGTTATGCGATACATTACGATACTATAATAAAATATGGCAAAATACCGACGAGAATATTACTTATTAATGTTCAAAATTTATACGCAGAAGAGAAGAACTACTTTTCAATTTCAACCCCGTTTTCACACGTCTCGGCTAGACTTGTCTCTTCGTGGCAAAGAGGTTTATAGCCGTTTCGAGGCAATTGACTATTATGTATCAAACTTCCGTGATTAGGAGTAACGTAACCATTCGTAATAATTAAGTTGTCTGTCCCAAACAACAATTGTACAGATTTCACCGCAATGTCAGCAAGTTACCGAAGTAACGGGCGAACAAAAAGTGCAGTTTGCGATGACAAAGTTAAATCGCGTCCTCAGCAGTTGTCTGGAATAACCTCGTAAAGTCCATTCGCTTTACGAGACCTTCCGTTTTTATCCGCTAATGTGAATAAACTATGGAGATAGTGTTATAGTGGTGATGACAGTTGTAAAGTTTTCTACATTGTGAAGGAAGGAAACACTATCTAAAAAAAGTTTTAGATATGATTATATTATTAAAAAATAGTCTTTTGTCCATGTTTATGCAACATGATATTTTATCAATATATCCTATATTTTGAGTTTGAAGGTACTATTCAGGAGTACTATTCAGGTCTTGTATCTTGTACGACAAGAAATGGCCCGAAGAGTGTAAAATTGCCTTAGGTAGTAGCCACGACCTTCATACCTACTGCCATACTGAACACTAGAAATCTAAACACCCTTCAGAGCCGTGCTTAGTGCGACGTGACAGCAGCAGTATGTGTGCCAGTGTGACGTCAGTGCGTGTGTACGTACCCACGACGTGCAGCGTCACGAAGAAGGAGCGCACCGGCTGCGTGGAGACCTGGCACTCGTAGACGCCGGCGTCGCGCTGCTGCGCCCACTTCACGTGCAGCGTCCAGTCGTCCGTCTGCGGCGAGTGCGTCGCCTGGAACCGCTGGTCCGACGTGTACGTGTAGCCGCCCACCGTCAGGATGTGCAGGTCGCGGTGACGGATCCATGACACCTGCAGACAATCACCACATCTATTGTATAAGCAATACACGTTTGAGAGACGGAACAGCGTACGCCGTACGGGACGACAAATATAAAACTTGATGACATGAAACATGACTTCATCAGCACAAGTATAATCTCCGCCTTACAGAAGATCGCAGCCAAATAACATTATTTGTTTCAAATAGTGTTGTGTTCCTGCGGTGAGTAAGGTTGCCAGAGCTCTTTAGGAGGGAAGGGGTCGGGGTCGACAACGCGTGCGTGATGCCTCTGGTATTGAAAGCGCTCATAGGCTACGGTAACCGAAATGAAACATTAAATTTATGAAACATTAATGAAACATGAAACATGACTTCATCAGCACAAGTATAATCTACTTGCACTGAATTATATTTAACATTGTAAGTTTGTCGATTGCCAAGTCATGAATTTGAGAATTCATAATGTACTTTCGTCACACACAAGTTCTCAACGCGTCCCTTTCTGTTGTTTTGTTTCACCTGGCTACATGTACCTACATGGAGTAGGTTGCCAGATTGCGGCAACTTGATTCGAAGCTTCAAAGCGCTCCTAGGGCTGCCTTTCAATATGGATTTCACATCATTTTCCTCCTCTCAAAATAGGTTATTTGAGCTCGTTCTCGTGTGTTACTAACAACAGAGTTTTACTGATATTAACTGGGTTGGAAATTCTCATTTTGAAGGAGAAATATAATATTATTTTAATTAAACTTACATTAGGATTCTATTTGACTAACAGTCAATAACAATATAGTTTCAAAATAGATCGTATACATTTTGTTGGCTGCAAATCGTAGCTTAAAACCGAGATATACGTGCTTGGAAGTTTCCAAATAAGAGCCTTCTACAAAACCACCCCATTTCCATTCCAAACAAGGGCTGCCAACAAAAACAATACAAAAACCAATTGGGAAGTTGTAAGTGTCGACAGCCCTGCGATTTCCCAACCGACGCGTGATAGGAGGCGAGTGACGTCACTCGCGGAATACTAATCCTCGTGTTTAGCACGGGCCCGATACCGCTGATATCGCGCACGTCGCCGCACCTTGCCGGCCGGCTACCTACATGCCGAGAGGGGAGATAAAAGGACGAAACTCGAACATCCAAGATTTAATCTAAAATTACCTACCTGCACCGAATTCGTAAGAAAAGTCGCAGGATTTCCCTAACAACCAACAGAAACACATTTTCTTGATACCGTTTATTTTACACTAGCTTGTGCCCGAAGCTTTGCTCGCGTAGTGCCGAGATAAAAAGTAACCTATATCCAAACTACATCCAAACAACAAACTTTCGCATTTATTAATATTATAAGCATAGTCCAATATGTCTGGAATATAAAAAAAAATATTTACAGAAAGAAAATTAAAACTAATACAAGTCAATATTTACAAAATACACAAGAAACAATTGAGCTTTTTAAAGACCCCATTTCTTGACCAAGTCCTCAAAGCTGACTCCTATTATGGGCCCCACGGTGTACAACAAACTGCCAGAAACCATACGCTCTGCCAGCAGTCTATCGAGCTTTAAAACGAGGCTCAAGCGTTGGCTAGTCGAGCAGACTTTCTACAGTTATGATGAATTCGTCAATACGTAACTAGGTATCCATGTAGGTACCTAGTATTCATGAAATATGATTTAATTTAATGATGTTCCTATGATTATTATAAAAAATATTTATTGTACCTACTTAACTAGGGACTTATTATTAATTTATTATTATTATCGAGTGACCTGTAAACAATTTTTACCAATAAATTACTATTGACTATTGACCGTTACAAACCATCTATAGATAGGTCAATTAATCCAAATCACTACCGGAAGCGTCCCCAAGACGCTGGCGGAATTGCCACGCTGGATGGCAATGCTAATCAATTAATCTATATAATTATAAATAAAAAAAAACATATTTTTTCAAGTACCTATCACTTTTATAAATGTTTTGGGAAGGCAGGTTATCCGGTTGCCGTTTAGACCTAATCAGAAATTCCAGCGAACCCGGACTGTTCCTAAAAGGATAATTAAAGAGCAAGGTACGTGCACGCTCGGTAAATAAAAGGATAATAAAGATCCCAAATTTTCATAGAGCCTTCATTAGCATGGCAATAGGGGCCTAAAACAACTGTTCTCGAATTTAAATGGAGGAAAGTGAAGGTTCCTTTGTGTTCTGCTCCAATCAGTCTCAAGGAACCTTGCTCCCTCGCGCCCGACGGCGAGGCTTACGAGACGAATCACTGACGAAACCACATGTGACAACATCACTCACGAATCGTAACTGCATTTATACATGAACACGGCTGCCCTGTAGTTTAACTAACTAAAATGGTTCACCCAACAGATAGTGTCAACGTAACAATCACAAGCAATGTACTCGTATATAGACGGCGCGTATATGTGAAAAGGTACTAACACTCAATCTTGTTACGCTCATACACGACATTGTGGTAATAAAATAGAAAAGAAAAATGCGATATGAAAGGTTCTTACCAGATAAAGCATGACTTCTAACACAATATACTAACTGCTTACAAGCAACAGTTAGCACAGATTTACGAGGCGAATCCGTCAGAAACGTCATAGTAACCAATCTAACTATAGAGATTAGTTAACACTAATTAACAAACCATCGAGTCGCAAACTCATCGTAAACTGGACAGCGGGGCGACTACGTTAGTAATAGTGCTTAGGATATTGTTCGTGTTTTTATTAATATATCTTAGAATTTACTGCATGCTAATTAGAAGAAAACTATAATAATATTCTCGGCAGATTTGTCCACGTTCACAGTTTTTATTAGCATGCTCGCGTGCATGCTGCTTCTAATAAGGAATGTCGTATCTACATGCACCTAATTCATTACATTCTTGCTTCCGCTGTAAAATAAAATAAAATAAATAAATAAAAGGGCATTTATTCACCAAGAATCCTACACACAGTTATAAAGATACAATTGGTAATTTACAAGTTTTGGTATGTATGTAGGCAGACAGGTGAAATGCTGCTTTTCAGCCTCGCCATAAAATGTCTGCTGTCGTCACAGCAGGTTTGATCCTCGGAAGCCATCAGCTGCTATCAGGCGATGAAGAGAAGGGCACCGATCATTATTATAACCTATGTAAGTAGGTAGGTAAGTATGGTATAACATCTCAAAAAACTATATTTAGTAGCCTATATGCTATTCCTAGAATGAAAGAGCTCTATCTATCTATATTGCAAGTTTCAACTAAATCGGTTGAGCCGTTATGGCGTGATTGACCAACAAACATTAAAACATCCTCACAAACTTTCAACAAAAATATAAATACTTTAAAAAATCCTGACAATGTATAATTTGAATTAGAGCGTGCACCGCGCGGCAAGCCCGGCGCCGGCGCCGGCACTCAGCGCCTCCACTATGCCGCGAGGTAGCTGCGCTTCATAAACGCATTCCATTTCCCACTTTTTGCGAGTTGTTCTGAAGAATTTATTTTGTGCTAGATCCGTGCTTTGTAATTTGCAACAAAGATCACATCAAAACATTGCAAGTAAACAAAGACGCACAAGCAAGCAACGGCCGCCGCAACGCGCCGTCACGTTTTCAGTGTATAAAAGTTATGAAACGTACTTCGAGCTAAACCATACCTCTACAAGTCTACAAATAGGTAAGGCTTGGCCAAATAAGTCATGGTAGGGCCCACTGGCTTTGAGTTTGACCGAAACCGAGTAGTTGTGACTGCGCGCACCGCACATCACACAGAATCATAACAGAGGCTGTAGGTAAGTACTTGAGAATATTAAATGTGAGTGGGGCTCGCTTCCAAATCTAAATTAATTTATTGTTAGTCTAGCCTTTGCCCTCCGGCCCAGTTACTAGACATTTGTTGTACAAAGGTAACTCGACGTAATGGGGGTATTGTACAAACACGCTAAAGTTTAATCATATGTATCGCGGCGCACAAACGAATGTGTGCAGATGTGGGTAATGATAGGGCCGTCGCGGGCAGCACCGAGCGCTCGGCTGTGCCGGCTTTCATTTCAACTGAAATCTAGCTAATAAATACGCGTGAGTTCGCTATAACACTTTGTACAGATCAATAAGCTCTTTCAGGATTCCCATAGGTGGTTTTCAATTAAAGTTAAAGGATTATTCTAATTGTGATAATATTTTAAACTGAGAGATATCTTTTTTGAGAAAAAAAACCATTACATTTATTTGAGTGCTCTTAGGTTTAATAGAAAAATATGCACGTATTTTCAGTTATCAAACTGAAAATGACATTGATTTGAAGCCATTTTTCGGTGCGAAATATTCGGCACTGAAAGCTTTAGTTAGAGCAACATTATGTAAGGGCAACCAATAATTAACCACTGACACTGTCACATAAAGTTTTTATGCATTTGTTCTGTGCACTAAGGGCCTGCATTCAGTAAAGTGTGTATTTACCCCCACACTGACAACAGAGTGATAACATTAGTTTCGCTGAAATTATTGTCAAAGATAATTATTTTTTTTACAGATGCCTTTATAAAAATTCTACGATTAGGAATACGAGTTTATATAGGTTGGAAGTATCAATTTTTACTTGAAATAATTCCACTACTATACTAACTCAAGCGTCCACGTGGGCAATGAAACTGTCAACTTTAATGAATAAACACTAGGTATGTAGACCTGCGCCATTCATTAATTCATGTTCCATTATTAGCCGAAAGGGCTGGCTGTATCGCGCCTCGTTCAATGTTTCATTCAATGAGTTATTTTTATAATCCCTAAAGAGTTTTAATTAGTATTTCAGTATGTGTTATTATGATTATTGGAACTTACGGAACGACCCAATTTAAAAGCATTTAACTGAGTCAATTCCGACATCATTTTGGAGTTTTTATATATAGTAGATAATTTTAAATTATGAAAATAATTAAAATATGCATGCATGCATATTGCAGGCTGAATTCATTGACAAGGACCATATTATGTAAATTATATATCTATCTATCTATTTATCAAGACGTCTGATCGAAGCGACGCGTGACCCAAGAGCTGGCTCTTATTTGGCCCAGCGCATTAGCATTGCCATCCAGCGTGGCAATTCCGCCAGCGTCTTGGGGACGCTTCCGACTGGTAGTGATCTGGATCAGTTGAGCTATCTATAGATTGTTTGTAACGATCTTTAGATGGCTCAACTGTTTCTTGTGTATTTTGTAAATATTAACTTGTATTAGTTTTAAGTTTCTTTATCTATCAAATAAACCAATGTCGAAAATGGGTCTGGGTGTAGTGGTACCATGGTACTCGTAGTTTCTGATACCCACGACACAGGGGATCCTAGTGTGGGCTGAGGACTATGTATGTGACTGTTGGCTGTTATTTATTTATTTTATTGTATTTGTATCAATCGAATAGCGTAATTTTTTGATCAGTTCCTGAGGCCCAGTTTCAAGATAAGTCTGTTTTCAGAGCGTCTGTTTGACCGGGGTCAGGATCCGCCATCGTTTATGACAGCGTCAGTAATCCGCCTGCATATAATTAAATCTTCGTCACGACTTGTTTCAGAAAATAAACTTCTCGTAATTAGGTCGCCATCAAAGCGGCGCCAAATTAAATTAATAACAAGGAAATTCAAATTGCAAATAGGAGAGAAGAGAGAAGCGGCTAGGCGATGTGCTCAAAGTACATGCGGCACATAAAAAATCCTTTGGCCTTACTGAAATGTAAAAAAGCTGGCCAAGCACGAGTCAGAACACAGGGAGTAGGGACGCTAGTGGTAGGTATATGAATGAATGAATGAATGAATGGCTTTATTTGCATGAAGTATAGTATATATACTACATGATCTTTGACATTTATGGAGAGAGTGTCATATACTTATAGTCATATACTATTAGTCACAATACAAAAATCAAAATAATCTCAAATTAGTCAATAGAAAGTCCAACAATAAAATCAGAATTAGAAATAAATTAACGTCATTACAATCAACAAAAACAATAATAATAAAATAACGAGTGACAAGAATATGACAATAAATAGCGACAAGTCAGAAAGAATCAAAGTAATCATACAATCAAATAAACATTATATTTAAATACAACAACATTATACAACATTATATTTTAGTACATTGGGGCATACTGAAAAAACAATTTTGGAAAAGCGCATTCCAAGGGGTACAAAAGAGTGTAAAAAAAAATGATATTAATTTCCGCCACCGTTGATAGTAGACAAGAGGACGTGTGGATCCTTAAAATAAAGGACTTCAGCGTTTTTTGAACTTTTCCTGAAAATGGATCAGGATCACTATGATTGTAGGGCTCGTGGCTTGATGACGATGATGGACGGAACGGGACTCCAAGCCCTGAACAGCTAGGCTACTTGTTATTCGGATACGAAGCTACAAAAGCGTAGTGGAATAAATAAATAAGTGATTTAGCAAATAAATTACACAAGATGGCTACAAAAGTACGCACACAGATGAAATAATGTTATTTCTGAACAAATTACTAGAACTTATTCCGACGTGATACCTTAGAACTAGCCGCCCGTTACTTAGTTTATCGTCAAAGAAAATTAAACCACATTAACACGTCTTATGTGCTCATTCTCTTTGTGCTGACACAATAAAAGAAAATTAACAATACAACTATAAAAGGCCAAGTACACGCGCGAAAATAATGCCCTTCGCCCAAAACTAGTAACAATATATTGTGTTGACAGTAAATTCGTTTGTGTAAACTACCAAATGGGATCGCTCGGACGTAAAGCGGACGATAAAACTGTATGACTCTACTTGTACTTTTGTTCGCGTTTTTCTTTTAACGACGGTAAAATAAAACGTGCTCTAATACTTTTACGTAGGGCTTAAAATAGTATGAGTTTGGTTTATGTTTGTAGAATATTTCAACAAACAGTTTGAATGTTTGATACGGTTGCATTATAAATGTTGTGCGACGGATATTCCTGCTTTTGCTATCGATTCGTCCGAGCAGCAGTGAGACCGGCCAACTTTATAATTGTTTATCGACGTCCTTTACATCCACAACAAAGGAAATATTGTGTGTTCACATTATTTTGTATCCGATTATTTATTTTCTTGGTAGATAGGTATGATTCGCCGATGATATAGTCATAATGGCAGAATCGCTGGAGGACCTTGGTGCAATGATTCTTCTAGGCTTGGTCGCGAGGAACAGGCTTAGCATTACCTAGTTTCTAAGACGTTTCAAAGCGATCATAGTGATTTTATTGAAATAAAATAATAAAAAAAAAAATGCTCAGAGACCTCAGTACCGTCTCCCAACAGGTGGGTCTTAAAATGAGCAAGACAAATATCATGTCTAATGCTCATGTTGCACCCATACCGGTAAATGTTGGGAACGATACCATTCAAGTTGTAGACCACTATGTCTATTTGGGTCAGACGATTCAACTAGGTAGGTCCAACTTCGACAAAGAGGTCAACCGACGAATCCAACTCGGATGGGCAGCGTTTGGGAAACTTCGTCATATCTTCTCGTCGCAGATACCGCAGAGCCTCAAGACGAAAGTCTACAATCAGTGCGTGTTGCCAGTGATGACATATGGCACTGAGACTTGGTCGTTAACTATAGGCCTCATATACAAGCTCAAAGTTGCACAACGGGCTATGGAGAGAGCTATGCTAGGAGTTTCACTACGTAATAAGATCCGAAATGAGGAAATTCGCAGAAGAACCAAGGTCACCGAAATAGCTCTCAGAATTAGCAAGTTGAAGTGGTAGTGGGCAGGCCATATAGCTCGCAGAACCGATAACCGTTGGGGAGTAAAGGTTCTCGAATGGCGACCACGAACCGGGCGACGCAGTGTTGAAAGGCCCCCAACCCGATGGACCGACGACATTGTGAAGGTTGCGGGAAGTCGGTGGATGGAGAAGAGTCAAGACCGTTCGTCGTTTTCATTGAAAAATGAAAAGGAAAAAATTCATTTGATGCCTGAAATAAATTATTTTATTATTATTATTTTTAGTTTTGGGATAGTTTAGACATAACGAATCACCTTGTACATAATGTTTCAGAATAGACAAAGTAATATGAAATTACACAAAAAAGAATATGGCGGGAGTCGCCGAGTCCCGTGAGGGCCATATCCGGTACATCGACATTTGCCGGCGGAAGGTTACCAACTTTTTTAATACCTACCCACCTAAATATATTATTTCCTTCAAAAATGGCATGATGACAGGAATAAGTAACATTCAAATAATACTGAGAAGAGATAATTTACTTTTCAAACTCAATATTATTTCGTAAGTATTTACATCATATGACAGACATAATATGTGGTAAGATTGGAATTCTGTGAAAAATTGATGTGCCTTTAGCTATTTTTCTGGTGGAATAATTCTCTGTCTAAAATTATAAATACGAAATTAGGTATAAATAAATATATAACACTAACCAGTCACATAAATAGTCCTGACCCCGCACTAGGATTCTCTGTCGTGGGTATCAGAAACTACGAGTACCATGGTACCACAACACCCAGACCCGGAACAAATATTTGCAGATCATGCAAACATTTTTCCCGCAGCGGGAATCAAACCCGCACCCCTTGCCTAAGTCGGGCACTCATCCGCTACGCCACCGAGGTCGTCATTATATATTCGTCGTAGGTTTCTTTGAAGGTAGGTTGGTTTTTCTTTCACGCAACAACGGAGCATCGAACAGAGCAGTAAGCTCTTTAAGTGGGAGGGGGTTCGGGGTCGGCAACGCGTGCTTGATACTCTGGTATTGCAAGCGTTCATAGACTACGGTAACCACTTACCAACAGGAGGGCCGTAAGCTTGTTTGCCACCTTAGTTGTATAAACACTACTTCTATAAAAAGCGCAATTTACTTTACTTCAAAATATTATATGCTAGAGAACAGTGAAGCATTACATAAACGAATCTAAATTAGGAAGAACTATTACTGGCCTGTATACAGCTTAACATTATAACCTACCTATTATTTAACTCTGTAACCGCTGTTGTTCTTCTAATAAATAAAAAAAAAAAAAAAGGTGTGTAATACTCACCTTTTTAGTTACTATCAGGTGAAATATTCTCGTAATATATTCAGGAACAAGCCGGCATAAGGCGCGGACAATGCAAGTCAGCGCGAACAGTTTGTCTGTTTGTGCATCATTGACTGCGCGATTACCATAACAATGCGAATACATATTTCATTACGACCGGCTACAAATGCAAATTATTGCTTACATTATGCAGGCTCAAGAATATTGCGATACGGAATCGGAACTGTACAAATAGGCAAATGGCAAATTGTCAACTGAAATAGTGTCTTAAATTATAAAACAAAGTTTGCTTTGTTACACCATTTATAACTCAAGAACGGCTAGACCGATGACAATGAAACTTGGAATATGTAGAATTGTTTACCTAGAATAGCCGGATTTTCCGAGGCGTACAACCATGTTTACCAAATCTTCCTTTGATTCCTCCCTATTTTTCGGCACATTTTTTAGTTCTATGCTGTTTTTCCTGTCGCCTCTTTGGATATCTTCAATTCTGTTCTCCAGAATTGTGATGTATTCGCTGTTTTTCTTTTTGTCTTGCTCTAGTTGAACAACTCTTTTAGTCAGTTCTTCATTCTTGCTCATCAGCAGAGCAATATAATTTTCAATGTTCTGGTTGGTTTTTTTTATTTCATTCAGTGTAGGAGAAAATAATTTCTTAAGTTCCTTTTCTTGCTCAGCCATCAGATCTCCCATCATCTTTTTCATTTCAGCTTTAAAATCCATGAAGTCCGAATGCCATTCGTTTTTCCTTTCCCTTTTGCCACGCCTGAGTACGTAGCTAGGTGGAGTAGTTTCGTCACTTTTACTCGCTTGGCGTGATTTTGCAGTCAACCTTTTGTCAAACAGGAATTTATCCATCTTGTATAGTATTCAGGTCAAAGCAAAAATACGCTCGTGTATGGTCTGGGATAAGCGAAACGTAGCGTAGCAGATTGTTGGTCGTAGCAGCTTCGTAGCACGATCCGAGTTTCGTAGCAGGTGTTGTAGACACGCGTAGCACACGAGTTATGTAGGCTAATTTCGTCGCAGCCGCTCACTATACTCCTGGCGCAGTTGGCACACGCACAGACCGAGACACCGGCCACCGCAAGCTCGAATCCAAAGAAATGCAAAAAGGCAGCGTTCACTCACTCCGGCGTCAGGCGCACCAAGCAAAAGGCGAAGTCCCGGGGCGCAGTCCCAAACTGAAGCGAATAGCACGGAAAAAATCAACAACACGTCCGTTCGGTTCAAAAGCACAGAGGCAAGAGGGGGAATACTATTAATAACATACCCACCCATTATAAATCTGTGAAAACCCCAAATATCCGGTTACTTAACATAGAGACAACATCAACTAAATCAGTTAACCATGTTAATAGTTTCTTTGCAAGCATTGGACAATCTCTAGCCGAAAATATTGTACAGCGGAACCCAGTACATAATTATTGTAACGTATTGGTAACACCGCCTGTTGACCAACCCTCGTCATTTGTTCTACTTGAATCAGACCAAAAAGAAGTTCTTAACGTTATTTTAAGTTTAAAATCCAAAAGTGCCCCCGGATGGGATAATATCTCAACTTATTTCATAAAACTCGCTAAAGATATTTTGATTCCTATTATTTGCCATCTAGTCAACTTATGCTTTAGTACAGGATTGTTTCCAGATGCTCTCAAACAATCAATCATTACCCCTGTGTATAAGGGTGGGAATGGAGACGACGTTAATAATTACAGGCCAATTTCAGTTTTGCCCTCAATCTCAAAAATTTTGGAAAAATTAATAAACGTTAGACTACTGAATTATTTAAACAAATACAAACTTATTTCAAAATCACAGTACGGCTTCAGACAAGGTCTCTCAACCGAGGATGCCATCACAGCGTTGAGTACTATCGTTACAAAAGAGGTAGATAAAGATCGGAAATGTATAACTGTGTTCCTAGATTTCTAAAAGGCTTTTGATACAGTCTCCATACCCATTCTTTTGCAAAAGCTAGAGATGCACGGCATTAGGGGCTCTCCACTAACTCTACTTGCAGACTATCTCCATGAACGTAAACAAAGAGTCAAGATTGGAGAAGTAGTAAGTGACGATGCTTCTGTTACATATGGTGTCCCACAAGGAAGCGTACTGGGACCCACTTTGTTTTTAATGTACATCAATGACCTGTGTAATATGAGTATAGAGGATGGTCATATATTTTCATATGCAGACGATACTGCCATCGTATTCTCTGGCAACTCATGGGAGGAAGTTAAATGCAAAGCAGAGAAGGGCCTTGCAAAAATAGATGTCTGGCTAAAACAGAACCTACTTACCCTTAATATAGCTAAAACAAACTATATTTGCTTCACGATGTACAATCGAACACAACCTGATCCGGCCTTCAATATTAAAATACATGAATGTGACATAAAAAATCAATCCTGTGACTGCTCAACAATCAATAAAGTAGAAAAGACTAAATATCTCGGGGTGATCATAGATCAACGTTTAACCTGGCATGCGCATTTAGAACAACTCATGAATAGAACTAGAAAGCTAATGTGGATCTTTAAAAATTTGAGACATGTTGCATCCCACACTCTTCTAAGGCAAATATACGTTTCGCTGGTACAATCTATACTTAACTATTGTATACCTATATGGGGAGGAGCTACTAAAACACATTTCCTAGACCTCGAAAAGGCACAAAGATCTCTTCTAAAAGTAGTGTTCTCTAAACCATATCGGTACCCCACTGAAATGTTGTATATAGACGCAGGTTTACTTTCTGTTCGGAAATTATATATTCTAAATTCGATACTTAAACTACATAAAACACTTGAATATGACGTCACTAAACTAAACAAAAGAAGAAAAGATATCGTAATAAATGTAACTAATGTAAAATCGATGTATGCAACACGACAATTTTTTAAACAATCCGTCCATCTATACAATAAGATTAATAAACTTATAAATATATACCCCATGAACAATTATGACTGTAAAACCAATTTAACTAAATGGCTACAGTCCTTAAGCTACGACGATGCTGAAGCACTCTTAGAAATTATCAGATAAAATAAGTAAGTACAAAATAATGTTTACAAGCAAATCTCACTCCACCACCAAGTGACACTCCGTTACTCACCCACACACCCACAAGTATATATACACATTCACATACATACACACACACGCATTCAGACATACATACACAGTTCACACCACCCTCAATAACACGCACATTCACACCCTCTCACACACATACCTACCTGCATACACTCACGCACCACTTGGATTCCATTTGTTGCCCAGACTCTTAAGAGACTGGTGTTCTCAATGGAACTCATACACACTCACACACCCTCACTTTACACTTTCACAAATCATATGTACTACATTGACACACACTCACCCATAAACCTATATTACTATATTTTATACTCGTCTGAATTAAATGTTTTGTTATTTTAGGACTCCTAGAAACTTAAAAATAGACCTAAGCAAGAGCGAGATCTCCTATGACAAGTATTTCTTACTTAAAAGGAGATCTCATCAATGTATAAACCTATGTAATTTTTGAAAAGCAATAAAAACATTTATTTATTTATTTATTATTTATTTAATAGCATATAGGCATATATTTTTATGTGAGTCCCAAGCGAGCGAAGCCGAGTGTCGTTAGCGCATTTTAAATGAAAGGCTGCTCAAATCGGAGCAACACCCATAAACAACTCACTCGAGTTGAACCATTGGTAAAGATATTTCCCCATAGAACAACCAGTTGAACCGTGGGTAACTTTACTTCTACCAGTTGGACATCACAGTTGTACCACGGGTCGAGAGCGAATGAGGACAGGAATAGTTCTATAATATTCCTTTCTTAATATATGTTATGTAGATGCATTGCTTTTTTTACTCATTTGCCCTGCTAAGAAATCCAGACGATACAAATACATTTCCGTTCCATCCCTTGCGTGCCGAGAGTGCGGTGCGGCCGGTGCGGGCCAAGAATGCGTAGCCTAAGTGAAAACTTGTTTGAATGTGAGTGTTATGCTGAAAACAAAATTGCAGCTGTTTTCTTGACCCTGCTGACGTACCTACGGCGCCGGCGGGGCTACAAGGTAAACGTTCCCGTTTCGCGGCCATTAGTCACGTAGATAGAAGCGCATGCATACCCCACGGCTCGCGGCCCACATGTAAACAAGACGTGTGTTTCCGCGCTCGATTACCGCGCAATCAGTTACCGCTCACGCCATCGCCATTTGTCGGCAAAAACGCGGTTTGCGGATGGCGGATGGTTGCTGTGTAACCAGATGAAAAATTAGCAGTGTCGGGAACTGCAATTTTGCACAAAAGCCGGACTTATTGACGGGTCTTGGCAGGGATCATTAAGAAAGAGCTGAACGTTGCAGAAATATATTACAACAAGACTGGCTACAAGACTTTTTTTTAGGGCAGTTATATCTCTGTATAACCATAATGAATCTAGACATTGGATCCAACGTGAATGATCGCATGTTGACCACTCAGCTAAAGCATTCATTAATAACTTCATCTAATGACGAGGAAGCACCAGCATTCTTATATCCGCTAAAATAGCCGGATCGGTCGGACAAATAGTGATAAAATGCCAGAGTCTGGCGACTCTAGGCCGCGGCCGCCAGCGCCACGCCTCGGATTAATGATACGTCGTGACGCTCTGATGAGCAAAAATGAGATCCGTCTTCATTTAGCAGCGGTCCGGACAGCCGCGGCCGGCGCAGGGCCGCCTCGCCCGCCTCGCCGCGGCCGGCGCAGGGCGCCACAATTACTCTGGTTCATTTTCAATTGCACCGTCAAAACTGTGGATGGCTTGAGGAGAATTGTTTCGTGTATCGCTTGATATTGGTTCAAATACTCGGCATATTCTACTTAATATTCAAGCGGAAAAAAGTACCTAGATATTTTCGAAAACTTTTTTCAGTGTCCAGCAAAATGCCCCGGGGAGATTAATTCGAGTTGATTTTGCGTCGGGTGACTAGAATATGACCTGTCATACTCGGTGATTAATCAAATAATTAAGGGTAACATGCTCGTGTTACATAGTTACTACACAAGCCAACTTTCGCAGACTTTTATGTGTGGTACCTAAGTCGCAAATCTGTTTTTGGTGGGGTGAGGTGGGCTTAGGCATACATAATTTACAGAGAGTGATGATAGCCTGTCTGAAGATTTGATGGCTGGCGTAGAAAACTGGTGTTTCTGTAATATCCGGCAATTGAAGCGGTAGGTAATGGTTCTGCGGCATTACCGCACATTGCTTAATGGTCGGGAAGCCGTGGAATTTGCAGGTAAATGAGTTTTTATATGGCTCAGTTGTAAAACTGAGATTTTAACGGCGAACGGTATGAGCTCGGAAGCTCGCGGTCATTTGGGGAACTTAAATCGAAATTCATGAACCATTTCAAAAAACCTTAAAATTGCAAGATTCTACTTGAACAGAATGATTATATAATACAATAATATAATACCTACAGTACCTAATAGGTAAAAGCATTCTTCAAACGTAAAACCCCACATAATGCCTGTTCAGCCGCGTGGCTACAGTACCGGCTCAGTCTGTGTACTCTGGGCCATCGTATATAATAATAATATAATTATTGTCTATCAAGCTGACTGTAAGTTCTTGAGTTAGCAAGTTAAATGATCCGGTCCTATACAACGAGTACAATATGATATCTGCTGGAATAGTTACGCGAGAGAATGGGCAATAGACTGAATATAGGGGTTGGGCTCATTCAAGATGACTTCAAAATGTTTCTTGTGATTACAATGAACATATTTCTATTTACTTCGGCTTTTTCGACCAGCAAGACTGCATGACGGTGCTATCAAGATCTTTTTTTTTATCAGCGATCTTCAAAAGGCATGCGATATGTCATTATTATGACGTATAAAATCCGCTTCAGAATTATCTTTAACCTCCACTGGAAAAAATCTATTTTGGGTTTTAAATTTGAGTGCTAAATAGCTTAACGATATACATTTTAGATGACATATCGCACGTAGTTCAAACACGGCTTTAAGACAAACAGCAATCTTTGGGTTTTCTAAAGGAATTGGAGAATTGCAAGTTGGTATGAGACCGTAAGCTGCCACAGAAATAGCACTAAACCAGTGTTACTCGAAGTGAACAAAATGAGTGGTGGAGAGGATGGCGTTCTGCACAAAGAACCAATTCTAAAACAGCTATAAAGCTTAATTAAACAGGATTTAGCGGACGGAAACCGACAAGGACTGAAATGTCTCTGAGTTCTGTTTCTAGTGCATTCATTTGGTAAGGCGATGCAGTAACCAGTTACTGACTACTTGGGATTAGTTGACGTCAATAAATGATGTAAGAAACCTTACGTGCTTACATCAAGGTATGAAATCGTTTGGCTAAGCAAATTATAAATACAAATCAATATCGGCAACAACAAACCGCAGCCGCTTTAAACATTAGTCATGGAAAGCATCAACTATCAAGTAGACTCCGGGAAACCAACATAACGGGGATCATAACCAAAATAATTTTAGGCTAATTGGTTTGAATTTTAGATGAATAGTGTGAAATGAAACCGCTCTTTTGTGTACACCGCGAGTGCGGGGCATCGACGCGACCGCGGATTACAACCAGCACACATTCAAATGCATTACCAACGAACACATTATGCGTTCATACGAATTTAATAAAACAACATCACACAATTTGTGAAATAACAACACAGCTTATGTAATTCGAACACAAACTCGGAGGAAAAACTACGGAACATCAAGAATTGGAAAATAACTTGTTTTACAGATCAAAAGAACACTTCAGTCGAGGAGTCAACATCCTAACGTATTATCTCAAGCTGTAGTATCCGGCATCCGTCTCCATACATCGCGAGGGGAGAGGGGATCGCCTCCATTTTTTACCAACAAAGCCCTTTAGCCTTTGTGTTCGCCGCGTTTGACGTCATAAATTAAATTAGGACATTATCATGCAAATTTGGTCCGTAACGCAACGCAATAAAGGCTCTAGAGATGATGCAGGGCCGGAGATTAGGGGCATGGCTGCAATGATGACGTCCATCGCCTTCTTCTGCGGGACTGTGTTGACTTAATGAACCTTATTTAAAAATGTTTTCATACAATCTGGGTCAGTACAGCTGCTTACTACCAAGCTATAAGTATGCTCCAGTTAAGATAGTACCTATATAATGCTTAATATCAGTCCAAAACATGTATTTTTACAACGAATTAAACAAAATGTCCTTTTAGTAACGTAAGTAGGTACTTAAAATAAATACTACTACTAGTACTAGTCTGTTAGGTTGTTGTGTTCGCTGGCATGTTGTAGAGTGATAGCGGTCCGAGCGAGCAGTGGCATTACATCCCCCGAGACTAGCCGTCGTAGACCTCGTAGGTCTCGTAGCAGTGACGTAGCACTGCTCGTAGCCTCGTAGCAATTGTAGTCGTAGCTTCGACTCTCAGGTCTGTCATGAATTCGTGATTCGTGAACTTGCTTACAATCCTCCATCATCCATGCTTGGGAATCCCAAGCACGTTATAAATATGATTTGGTCAAAGCAAGGCTCTTTTTTGGCGTATGTTAGTACAAAGTGAGACGGTAAAGCTTAGGTGGAGTTAAGTGGAAGGTTTATCCTGATAATCAAGCAATTTTGAGGGAAGTATTTGAAAAAAATCTATGAAAACAATGGAAAAAGTATTAAAATTTAAGAATATGACTAGAATACCATTTTTCTACATTTAGGTACAAAAGTGTACCAAAATCTTATTTTCAATAACTTTATTAATCAAAATCCGCAACTGGCTTGAAGAAGGCTTTCCACAACCCGTTATTGGTATATCCGGTAGCACGGAACGCTACTTTGTATAATATTATCGTTATTACGGCGTATCACGGCACGATACGTACAGCCTCCATTTGCGACGTTAACGCAGATATTGTGTTTTTAACGCGATGTTGTACAGTCGGCTTTGAAAATTAGTACATTAATATTTCTCGATAACTCATAGTTAAAAATGTACTCTTGTCATGTCTATTCAATACAACTGTTTTATTCTAGTAATTCGTCATTGTTCATCCTAGTAGTTAGTTAATGATGTGCCTTTTTGGTTTTTGTTAGCACAATTATTTATTATCCGATTGTCTTCGTAAACGTACTCTGTTTTTTTTACAGGAAGCTGTTGATTAAAAAACTTTTCAGTTCCAACAACCTTATATAAGAACACACTGCGTTCTAAATGTTTAGTCAAATAATCGTCTGTTTCTATGCGGTGCCATTACACATTGGATAATTAAAAAACAAAAACAAAAAAAGCTAGACAACGGTCATCTGTAAAACGAGACTATTACTACTATTAACATTTCGAAAATACGCCGAATTTGTAACGGCACTTATTCAACGGCTGGCCGCTTTTCAGGAAATTGTAGCGTTGCGTAAATAGATTGGAAGTGTCTCTCCGCGCGACGGCGCGGGTCGAGATGGCGAGATAGGCCGCGACGGAGGGACCGGACGATGCGGTTCCGCGGTGCTGTAGAATCAAGCCTCTAATACGCAATGCATTGCCTTTGAATCCTTTTAAACCGACTTTAATAAGGGAGGGTTTGCTTGGTTGTAAAAACTGAAAGATGTTGTTTTACTTTAGTACCTTTATTTTCCTTCGAGTATGATGAAAATTGAAGTCAGAGCAGAAGTTTCCACGTCGTCAAACAGCAGGCAAAATGTAACGGAAACCATCATTTTTAAACCAAATGAAGAAATCACTATAAATAACTTTATAAAACCAACTTGTTAGAAGGATGCTGTTGCTTAGATTCAGCTCGCTGAATTGAGGGACTCCTCAATCAAAGTCAATCTTTTACGTGGAATCAATTACGTTTTTTAGTTGTAACGCTCGAGCTATCGAAATATGATTTTTAAGAACACGTATCAAACGAAATTAATCCGTTGTTTTTGGAAAGCTTGTCCTATTAACATGAGAATAAACTTCAAACATATATGTTATTAGGTTCGTTAATAAATAAAATAAAATAAAAAGAGCTTTTTTCCACACAACAATATACACTTCTAATTATAAAACATAAAATAATTCTCAATTGATTTTTAATATGGACCGCCTTTGGCGGTATAAGCCTCCTCCAAGGATCTCCAAGTCTCTCTATCACGTGCCGTTCTTGGCCATATTTTCCCAACCACTTGGATGACCTCTTTGTTCCATCTTAATAACGGTCTTCCTCTTTTCCTTTTTAAGTTTAAGGGTAGCCAGTTGGTAACGATGTGGGGCCATCTATTTGGCTTCAATCTATGTCATGCCATTTGGTTCGTTACGTTTTATTAATTTTGAGCATTGTTAGTACGTACTCAGGTATGTTAGTAGTTTTTTTGGTGCGCGGCGCAAACAAAGGAGTACTTCCGGTCAACAGTATCAACTTCCACTTTTAAAGTTTTGACGGCACGGCGAGACATGGCTGAAACAGTGCACTCAAAACTTACTTTAGCCCACCGTTTATATTGAAATGGCCACAGTTATGGCTTAGCAACTGTTTGCCGGAACAACCAGAGAGGTACGTCGGTGACCTTAGTTCTTCTACGGATTTCCCCATTTCAGATTTTATTACGTAGTGAAACTCAGAGCATAGCTTTCTATATAGCCCACGAGGTTTGAGCTTGTGTATGAGGCCTAAAGCTAGCGACCAATTCTTAGTGATGAGCCATATGTCATCACTGGCAACACGCACTGATTGTACCGGCGTAGGGAACTAATAGCTCATACCAACTTCTATTTCCTGCGTTACACTATTTTGGAAATCCAATATCAAGCGAACCTCCGAAGCAATAAGTCCCGGCACCTCGGTAACAAGCCTAACTGTGACATCTATTAAGCCGAGTTTACACTTGTCGGTAGTTGTCCGTAGATTGGACCGGCACCGATTACCGGCTCATACCGGCATTCCTAACGGCTCCCGACCCAACTATTTGCATGACATTCTCGACAGTGATTACACCCCTACCTCCCCTCCTCGCCCCTCACCCCCGAGGAAGGGAAGGAGACAAGTAATGAAGCAGCCGTGACGTAACTAATAGTTATTAAATAAGGAATGCCATTAATTACTTCGGTATAATAAAGTGAGTGACGTCGTGTTAGATTGAAATCTCTTTGTTATTGTTTGTGATCAAGTACTTGACGACGCATCGATATTAACGCTAAGATTCAATTCTGTAAAGAGCTGTAGTGGATATCAATTGAAATGATAACAAAGTGTAAGACGAGCCAATTAAACTGGAAACAAGCCGGCGAAAGCTTAAGAGAACTCACATTGATGTGATGGCAACAATACAGGAAGGTCCGTTCATGCCGTCACAGAATCATTTCCCTCGGGAATGTTCCCGGAAGTTCATAGAATCTAACCTAATTCATTTAAATTCCCGCATAATGACGACTTTCTAATATTGTATTTAACATCTGGAACAGGGTAAATTACATAAAACATTTTGCAATTCCTCTTTTA
Source organism: Anticlea derivata (assembly GCA_947579855.1). Taxonomy (NCBI): domain Eukaryota; kingdom Metazoa; phylum Arthropoda; class Insecta; order Lepidoptera; family Geometridae; genus Anticlea; species Anticlea derivata. Next base: position 14,704,971 of record OX388259.1, on the reverse strand, counting down.
GGCTTTTTCAGCGGACTGCTTTTTTCACCATCTTATACAAAGCCATTTACAGGGCCCTCAAATATTTCCTGGGTAACCAAGAAAAAACTTGTACCCATCATGTCGATCAAACGAACATCTCGCTAAAAATTCGTGAGAAGATACGATAGGAAGGTTGTATGATATTGCTTATTGTTCCTACGCTCGATAACTACAAACAAGCACACACTCCACACCTTATTGTTCCAGTCAGTTTGGCGGTAGAAGTGAGACGTGTGTTAGTAGCATAGGCACTCTAGACACAGAGCGGGAATTGTCACAACTGAGACTAAAAACTCAGAGGAGAAATACTTTTATAAAGTTAGTGTTTTAGCAGTCTATGTATAATAATAATAACGCGCTCAACACGACAGTCACATACATAGTCCTTACCCCACACTAGGATTCCCTGCGTCGTGGGTATCAGAAACTACGAGTATAATGGTACTACAACACCCAGATCCGGAAAAAAGGATTAGCAGGTCATGCAAACATTTGTACCGCAGCGGGAATCGAACCCGCACCCATTGCGTGTCAGACGGGCACTTGTCCGCTCCGCCAAAAAGTCGTCAAGATTACAATCAATAGTGTTTTATTGATTTTAATCACAAGGGTAATTAACTTTTACATAGCATTCTTTTGTTTAGAGTAGCAAATATATTTGGTAGAACAATGTCTCGGCTGCAGTGGCATATGAAGATCTTCCAAGCGTCGTCGATTTAAGATGAAAGCTTTCTCTAATCTCAGCGTAAAAATAGTTTTTCCTTGTCCATAGAAGCGCGACACATCACTAGCTAACAGACTGACGTCATCGTGGCAACGCTGATGCTTCCCAGCGAAGGTCGGGAAACCAAGCGGGATGAAACTAAAATGCATGAAAGTATTGTGAAGGGCGCGAGCTCGCCTCGCGATTGTTATGGCGCTCCCGATGTGCTGTCGACTTTTAGGGGATACCTCATTTTGTGGGCAAAGGGACAAGTGCGTGATGGTGCTTGAGTAATCTTTTTGTTCAGATAATTCATTTGCTCTGACTTGTCATCACTACATTTGTGCAGCGGTCTTCACTTTTCAGCTGAGAAATGGCAAGTGAATCATTCATTTCTAGGTACACCTACAGTCCAACATTAAATATAAATTATAGCAAAATTCCATTGAATATCTCGGTCATAGGCCCTATTCAGGGCCACCATACCTCAACCTGGTCACTAACCTAATACAGAGTGACCAAGAAAGAATCAGTGACATGACAAGCGAGCATTGAACTTATTTTACTAGGCCCTTTGTTGTATGAATCCTACTGATACTTTCTTGTTCACCTTCAAGAACGAATCATTTTAACTACAAATAACATTACTATTATATACATAACATACCGTATGAACCGATCATTTCTATCCAGATTTACTGTTTGTAAGTTACTTTGTTCAATTCACCTGTGCACTGCATAAAGTTTAGTAGCTGATTTTAGTAGCTCTCTGTAGAATGCAATGACCTGTTTACAGTCCAGACTTGCACACAATCTTCTGCTGTTCATACACTATTTGCAGTTTCACAAAATTCTGAATGTGATTCTGAACAAATTTACTGAGCAAATCATAAATGCGTACGAATTTATGCTGCTTCATACTGGAAGTACCTACCCAGGAGGTTTTGCTATTTCCATACAATAATTAGACATTCATATATTTTTAATGCATTGAGCTAGAGACTTGATTTTTATAAGGCACTATAAACTTACGGACCCCAATAGTTGGTATAAATTTCTAGTTGATATTCTTTAGCTGTTTCTGAGAAAAAAGGTATTGACAGACGGACAGTAATTTTTTTTTTCAAATGAGATACGTATCCCTAAAACATGACGCACGTTTTGATGTTTGGTTGAATCGAGTATTGCACTTAGTTCAAAAGGAAAAAATCTAAATTACTGTTAGATCTCTTTATTGTCTTTTTTCTGTTTCAATTTTGATAGGTAGGGCAAGTGAGGCGCTTATCATGGCAAGACAGCCTCAGGGCGCGAGTATTCTCACCAGACCGTATATTCAACTGTTTCGTCATCATCATCTCCCTTCAACATATGTAAATACTTTTTCTGTATAAATATTAACTGATATTCATTGTGGATTCGGTTTCGTATCACACACTTGTACATCACGTCATCTCGGTTACAGAACGTAAAAAGAAAATGTTATTCTCCATTAAAAACATAACCCCGTTCAGATTCCATACAGCTGAAACTTGGCCTTATTCACGTTCAGTTTGACGTAAACAAATCGCAGCCAGTTCATGCATTGCGCGGCTCTACAGCCGCAGCGCCAGCAAAGTGGAACCAGTATAGTCAGCAGCTATAGTAGATGGAAAGATCAGGGATCGAATTCAGATGGAGTGGTTATTTCTTGTGTGATAATTGAGGGCTTTTGGGGCTGAGCCTCTGAGACGATCTGTGTTACTGGCGGCGACTAGACAAACAATCATTATATTGTGTTCGAAAACATTGTTTTTTTTTATACTACTATAAAGTGGCAAACAAGCTTACGGCCCACCTGTCGTTAAGTGGTTACCTGAGCCTATGAACGCTTACAATACCAGAGGTATCACGCACGCGTTGCCATACCCGAACCTTTTACCCCCCTTTTCTGGCAACCGTATACTCACCGCTGGAATACAACACTTACTGAAACAAATAATGTACCTACTAGATTTTTCTGTCGCCCTCGATGTAGGGACCCTAGAGGACACAACAATGATAAGGGCCTATTGGGTGATCTTTTGTTATTTTATTATCAGAACATCATTTTTCTATAGAGTAAAAAATATCTTTGTATCTTTGTTTCCCTTCAGTGATTTAAGCTGATGCCCGTACTCAGTGATTCCGGCTCCAAGGGTCCAGATCGGCGACTAAGCGAAAACAACCCTTGTCTTAAACAAACTCTCCAATACTTCGTCTTAATTTCAATGCTGTTTTAACAATTTAGAACTTAGCGGTAGGTACTTAAAATATTACTTTGAAAGGTTGAGGTTTCAGACGATTTGCTTTGATAAGTATTTTTTGAAAGTGATCAACAAGTTTCAATTTTAAAGTTCATGCATTATTTCAGAGAGTTCAAAGATTTCAATCTATAGGAGACGAGCGTGTATGGTCGCTCTCAGCGGCACGATTGTATGGAAGACTAGCTGGCTCGACTTTTTATCCGACAAGATTTACTAAATATTGAGCTATCACGTGAACCGTACATTTCTGCATGATAATAATAATAATAAATATTTCGGACATATCACACACGGTCAACGGATCCCAAACTAGGCATAGCCTGTACTATGGGTACCAGAGACTGATATACTTAATAGATATATATTTAAAACCCAGACACAGAACAAACATCTGTGTTAGTCACAAATGTTTGTCCAGTGCGGGAGTCGAACCCGCTACCTCTAGCGCAGAAGGCAGAGTTACTACCAACTGAGCTATGAGGCCAGTCAGATAATAATGAGCCTATGTACCAGACTATCTTCTATTTCTGTGCTAAATTTCAACCAGATCCGTTCAGCCGTTCTGGCGTGATTGAGGCATCCATCCATCCATCCAAACTTTGACATTTAGGTATAACAGTAGTAGGATAAAGGAATGCAATATCCCCGTGAGAGGTCATGATTTGTTAGCGGGCACTTCTCATTCCGTAACATCATATCATTCCACACCGGCCACCATTGACGTGCACTGATTCATGTCCCTAATAGCTCGTCTCCGTGAACAGACTATAAGTCAGGCGTCACAATAATCACATCGTTCGTTCTTCTAATAAAAATAATCTGTAGAAGTAGGCAAAGGCATGTCCTGCAATCAGAGCTGAGTTCTTAAAATTATTATTATTGTAGTCAATTATTTTTAATTTTTTAAAAATAATTGACTACTCATTAATTTGAGTGTTTTATGAAGTTTTTTAGGAGACGTCAATACTCTGCCACGCGCTCGTCCCTCTCTGAAGTAAGTAACTCGAGATGAATACTTGCAACTGAGTCTTAGCAAGTTGTAGGTAGAGAATTGCCACTGTTTAGTGAAGAACTGCTGCTACACTGAGTGTATGTAAATAAGCCGTATAAACCACAGATAATTACTTTTATGAAAACGAAAACCAAACAAACACGAGTCCGATCGTGAATCAATATTAACATTAATTTAATTATACTGGTGGTCTTTTGAATCATTTAATTTTATGAAAATAATATTGTTCATGTGAATATATTATAATCATATACCGATCCAAGACATAATTACACTGATAACATAAAATGATTTAAAAATGTAATAGGTTTGATCAACTTTGATACAAAATAATATAGGTAATAAAAGACAGAAAATAAGCTTGCAGGTACTACGGCGTAGCACCGTAGCTACGTAGCAAATCTCTACGTGAACTCAAATGTAATTAATTGCTATTTAGCTTCTCATATTAAAAGAAAATTACGCTAAATTGAGCTTACTGTTCTTCGAGATCAACGTACAAAATTGCTTGCTTGATATCTAAAAACGGCGTTAATGAATTACAAAATATTTTCCGCACAAATGAGACATTCCTGGGGCCGCGGCCGCGCGAGTGCACACGCAGACAAAGGGCGGCGATTAGGGCCCCTGTGGCCGGACGCTGACAAATGGCCGGACCGAGCGGACGGCCCACTGACGGCTCTAGTTACTTATCGCTTAATTATGCCTTGATGAATTACGGGATTTGCATTTTTTTACCAGAGCTTAGCATGGGATGTGTAGATGGGCCCATAAGATTAACTTGCTTTGGTCATATTATGTCCACAATTTTGTGACTGCCTATCCACCCACCTGACTACCTACCTAAGTGGATTTATTCATCTTATGAGCATCTATGTACAATATATACTACGTATATAATAAGTAGGATGGTAGGATGTAAGATGCGTAAGTGAAATGTGCTAAATACATTGCTACTTTACTTTTTGTTGTAAAAATGTTTTAATTAGGCGGATGTGTTTATCCGCGCGTAAACCGGACGGACAAACCAGATCGTAAAACAAGATTTTTATCGTGTATTCAAATACAATGGGATGAAACAAGTTGGAAAGTTCCGTGACAAAAACCGTCACAAGTGGGGGTCGACTGTTGTGCCGAAAAGCGGCAAAAAGGGGGTAATGGTGATTCTGCTTTCGCTCGTATTTCGCGTTTCCGTGGCCGTGTGAGGTTCGCGTTTTTCATTACGGTGGCGAGGAGCGGGATTAAATACTTTGAGGCGGGTCCGGCCGCGCCCCAGAGGCCCCTTAGGCCCCCGTAGGCTGGCGGCTCACTCTGTTTTAATAATAATAAAAGTAATCTACCCGCCGCGGATTGCCAAGTTTTTTCAGAAGGTGAGTATTTAAACATGATGAATGAGCGGGAAATTATTCAAAGGGCTCGGCGGCGGATCTTTTACATTGTATAAAGGCACTGTTATACTTCAATGCTTTAATTAAAATGATAAAATCTGATAAAATATGCCTGAATTTATGACTAAAACTACTGAGTGTTTTTTAAAGCAATTTTTGCCTTTTTAATGGTAGACAAACATACTTAACTAACATACATTCCAGTTTTCAAGGAAAACAGCAAGGAGCTACAGTATCCTGCTGTGTAAAAATTACTCTTGACGCTGTATAAAAAATGGCTTACTTTTACTCTATATTTTATCAGATTAGCGCGTTCTCTAATGACATTTGCTTGCGGCCTCGGTGTCAGCGCGCCATGTGAAGAAAAGGCGCAATTTTCGCCATCCGCCCGAGATAGGTTATCTTTTTGTAAGAGGGCATGAGCCGAGCGGGGATGGGAGAGATAGTCGGTAGATTAAGACGTAAAAGAGGTAGTATATTTTTAAGTTCAAAGGAAACTGGGAGATGGCTGGTTCTAGAAAAATAAATTGGCTTCAGAAAATATACATTCAAAAAAATCCTAGGGCTTATCAATACTGTTCGAATGAGGTATATTGTGGTGTATGTTACTCTCCACGAGCGTGTTTGCCTGGACCAGCCCTCTTTTCCTATCCTTTTGAGTCCTATCTATTCCTGAAAGTCTTTTAATCTCGGGTTTGGGGTCCGTTGAATGTTGCCATTTGAAACGAAACCTTATTTATTTAAGCGCTTTGTGTTGAAATGGAATCCGAAAGGCTCATCTAGATTCAGACACTCACGTAAATTTAGGCCTCAGGCTAACCCCCTTGCGGTTCATTACTTAGTTCTAGATAGAGTTTCTACCTATGATGTATTGTGTATTGCTTTTACTTACCTTTTTGTATAATCCCGTAGAGAAATAAACATAAATGGATGGTTCCTTTGAAAAACAACTTCAATTTGACAGCAATGTCCATCTAAATAATATGGGTCTAGCATCAAAAGTGGGGGAAAAGTATGTCGTATAATGATAGCATGCAAACTATATCCCTATACATGGTAGACATCCTAGCAAATCTACAGTCGACCTGGTCCTCGAAGAGGTCTAAGGACCCTCCTTAGACTTAGAGTCAGAGGCACGGCCAGACAAAACAACAAACTATCATTGTTTTTAATTTTGGTTTATTTCACTGAAAACGAGGTAGATCTAAGCGGTGACCTGTGTGAACAAAATGTTCATTAGCAATAATAATTACAAATTTAAAGCCAATGGACTAAAATATGACATAATAGTCATAATACAGATTTGAACTTAATTATTCAGACCAAATGATTAAACCGAATAATAAGCGGTTCTGGTTTGGCTCATATAAAATTAAATTTTGATAACAAACAATAATCTAATTACTCTGTGGAGTAAACCCTATCAAGAGAGACGAGGCAGCGTTTCCAGGAGATGTTTTATTAATGTCAGCCGAGAGCTCGGCGCAGCGCGCCCAGGACAGCCTTCTTAATCAGACGAGCCGAGCCCACCGAGGGCGAGCGCAACCAATCATTGGATTCCTAAGAAAGGGCGGTCGCGATATGACGTCCAACATTGTGAACCGTTGGGGAGTAAAGGTTCTCGAATGGCGACCACGAACCGGGCGACGCAGTGTTGGAAGGCCCCCCGATAGACCGATGACATTGTAAAGGTTGCGGGAAGTCGATGGATGGAAAGGGCTCAAGACCGTTTGTCGTGGAACTCTTTGGGGGAGGCCTATGTCCAGCAGTGGACTTCTACAGGTTGTTGATGATGATGATGATGATGACATTGTGAACCAGCAGGGAGGATGATAATCGCGAGGACATAATAAACATTTATTTACACAAAAATAAATTAAAAGTTCCTCTCCGCCTACTTTTCTAAAAACTTTCTAAGAGCTATTTCCATGAGCTGCTACCTTCACAGTAAATACTAAGACATTTTGACAACATAAATTGCTTGGAATTATCTTGATGTTCAAAGTTGATGCTTGTTTTGAACGGAGCAATTTAATCGCCTGTATAGGAACAACATGCGCGTAGGTATAGACTTATACAAAACAACATAGAAGAACAAATATTAGAGTGAGTCAGCTATTCTGAGCAGGCTATGCCGTAGCTTAGATACCGAGGATTCGAAACAAGAGCAAACAACTGTGCTTACGTAACCTGTATGTGCTACGTACATACTCGTACATGCATATATACGGCACGAGTATTATGTAGGGATTAGGTACAGATTTATGCCTCAAGTTGTACTCTCAACTTCTAGCTGGCTCGCGCGCTAACTTGACAAACAATCGCTGCATCGCACGTTCTCGAACTCCTCAAAAAATAAACACAATCATATGACGATTTAGTAGGGCATTCATGTTATATCGTCCGGAGCGGATATAAAAAAAAAAGTAAGCTTTTTCAGAGAAAATAATGTCAGACTGATGTCAGTGTGAATGTCTGCCCTTGCGAAACAAATGCCGTCTGCTAACATGGCCCGAAGCGAGGTGATGCCGATACCATGCTGATTAGCGTGCGTTGAGGTATGAAAGTTCGTCCAAAGAATGCCAAACCGCTTGAGGGGAGGCGATGCCGACCTAGTGCCGGGGTGATGTGTGCGTCAACATTCAGAAAGCCACGGCTGGATTAAGCCTTCGGTCGGACATGTTGTCACATGGGAATAACCCGGCTCTTGGCTTTGGTCAGGCAGCAGAGATTAAATAATTTGGATTTATTTGTGGATCTCTTAAATCTTAACCTCTTCTCTTAACTCTATTCGTTTTTTCACTCTTTATTAGTAGTGGTTATGCCTTCATTATGTATACACTTAACAGCATAAAAAACCCAAGATTTTAAACTGCTATTTTTATCAGCACTTAAGTTGAGAGGACAAAGTAAATTCAATCAATCTTTATTCAATCAAATTCATAATATTGATCTCCGAATTTATTTGTGAAATTGAATTCCCATTAGGGTGATAAAAAATAAAACCGTGTCTGCTAAAATGAGAAATTTCAAAAAATACGTGACGGATCGCAACTTTCTTTATCTTTAAGAGACTGAATGGGATTTTTATTATATTGGACTTTGATTTTAGATATAATTAAGCAATTTTAGGCACACTTAATCTATGAAGCACACCCGCCAATAAATGGAATTCTTTATAGCTCCTGTCAAAATCAACACTGAAAATGAGCTTATGGAAATTTGCCATAGTTCAAGTAAATAATTGTGTTTTTATCCCGAAACCAATCTCAATTGAATGGAAACAATTTACCTAGGTAAGTCTAGTAATTCGAGTCATCGGTTAGTAATCATTCCGTTGAAACAACACAAACGTCGGACCCGTTCTCCAGACACGAGCTGGCTTCTATTCTCGGCTGTGGTAACAACGTCTGAGACTAACAACCATGTCTCGTGAGCCTCGGACTAACAATCACAGCGCAACGGTAACAATAGTGTTTCCAGCCTAATGGCGGAGAGATCGGACGCGCAGATGAAGCATCACTTGCTCAAGCTAAGATGAGCCGTGAATAGCGGCGAGCAGAGCGATTGTTGAATTAATAAACGTCTTGCACTGGATGGAGAAACACAAAATGGCGGGTGACTACGCTTTCAGCATCGTGCATTCTACACAAACGAATAAACGGAGCCAGTCACTGTGACTGTAATTGTGTTATCACCGCTGCGCTATTTGCATCTTCAGTACATAGTGCTCTAGCACACGGAGCTGCTTGCTGTCTTCATAAGTAGAGTTCATTTCAAAATGATCCTTACGTCAACTGATTAAAGTCAATTAACGCCCTCTAAATAATCTAAATTGGCTTTTTTCAGTAGACATACCTACCTAAGGATTATCGTGAAATAAGGGAGATGTTTCACAAATGTATGAAGTTTGGTACTGCACCGTGTAGGTACACCGTACACTGCTCTAAAATAGAGCTAAGCAATAAAGTATACGTTTTTAACTGCTGTTTTTGTGTTTTACCAAAACCTGCCGAAAGCCATGGAAATGGCACAGCTTGTCATTGAGACAAAATATAATAATTAGTATTGTTAATAAATTAAGTTAAGTAGGTACCTAGATATAACATCGCCTTAGGGCTTAATAAAAAAACCTGTTATGATGTTGTTATCTTAATAAATAAATAAATAAATAAATAAATAATAAAAACTGCATATTTTCTTTGAATTGACTTCGTTTATGGTAATTTAAAATTTTCTCCGACAACGAGTGCAACACGCTCCAAAAATATAGCTTAATCATCAAATCAAACAACAATATGACATGACAATGTCACGTCAAACGTCAATAAAAAAATCATGTGGCGGCCCTCAAATACTGTTCACATAGAAAAAAAATTATGAGAATATTTTTTGATTATTAATTCATCATCATCATTTCAGCTGCACGACGTCCACGGCTGAACATGGCCTCCCCCACAGACAGAGCGAATTCCTATCATATGGGGGGGATTTGCCCATACTCACCACGCTGGGCATGCGGGTTGGCGAGGGCAGTTATAGCTATCGTTGTTAAAATGAGGGACGCTGCTGCCCATCCCCTAGCTTTTTTCCCTTAGTCGCCTCTTACGACATCCGTGGATAGGTAGATTTGGAGGGGCCTATTCTTCAGCTGGGGCCACCACGGCCATTATTTAGTATTTGCCTAAATATTAATGAAATTTTATTTTTCTTCTAATCATTTATTTTTATCTGATTTTTCTATGAAACGTACATAGACCTGACCCAAGATGAAATATCTCCTTTAGATGACATAATGCACACCGTTTGTAAGCGGCTCCGCTCCGCTACCCGCTTCGCGTATGCACATGCGGCAGAGGCACGTGGTGCGTGCATGCTTCACAGCAGGTGGCGTGACTGGCGATCCGCGCAAGCTTGCGGAGCCAAATGAAATTCTTGGTGTTCGCTGTGATGCCGAGTGCCGGTGATGGAGTGCCACCGGGATGCTTTGCTTTGGGTATATAGGTAATTCTATATTGTACTTCATGAAAACAAAAATGCAGGCGTAAGTAATGTTTGTTCTTAGGTTAAATTTACTGCGTTTTTTGGGTTCCAAAATCCGATAAAGAACCCTATAAGTTTTGCCATACCGATCTGTCTGTCCGCCTGTAGTTACGCCGTTTTACTCACAGACTATCAGAACCTGTCATGCTGTTAAGGAATTTAGTTATAATCCTTCATCGGATCTTCACCAAAATAAATATAACTACCCTGGAGGTGTATTCATTTACCGACAATAATCCAAAAAGTGTAAACCCTTAAGTAGGTTATTTCACAAGTCTTCATTCACAAGTATCTCATTATACTCGAATGAACATCTAATTGGAAGGCAAGATCGGTGAAATTATATAAAATTTAATTTGAATTCATCATCATTTCAGCCGTACGACGTCCACTGCTGAACATGGCCTCCCCCACAGACAAAGCAAATTCCTTATCATGTGGGGGGATTTGCCCATACTCACCACGCTGGGCATGCGGGTTGGCGAGCGCAGTTAGAGCTATCGTTGTTAAAATGAGGGACGCTGCTGCCCATCCCCTAGCTTTTTTCCCTTAGTCGCCTCTTACGACATCCGCGGATAGGTAGATATGGAGGGGCCTATTCTTCAGCCGGGGCCACCACGGCCAATTTAATTTGAATTATCTCTATGATTACTTTGTTACAAAAACGGTCACAGATTTCAGAAGAACAGCGAGCTGAGGCGACAGCGGTCACACGGTCACTCGCCGGATAACAATCGTCGTAGCTTTTTCTCTCTTCAGCTCTCAGCTATATACGTACACATAAAAGTATCTCGGTGCTCTGCAATAGTATATTGAATGCTGGTGATGACGTCATAGTGTCAGTGACTCTGTGTTACCTGCTTCAGAGACTTTCAATGCATGATGAACTATAAACTCGATTAAAAAAGTAATCTGGCTTTAACTTACGTTATAAAACGCAACCTTACGGTAGTTGTTTATTTGAGGTGTGTTTAAACGTTTCTTCTCCGGAAAGTTTAAATTCTTCAGTTTTATTTGGCTTTTATTACAGCGTTATGTTGTGTGGGATCCGCACTCGGTTTATGGCGATATAAAACGAACAGCACGTACGGAATTATTTGAGTTACTTTTGTTTGATGAGCTGCGGACTTTGTGTTTCAAGTACGAGTATAAATACACCTAACTTCTTTTAGTTTTACGTGTTGAAAATAACGAGTAGGCGTTCCAGCGGTATTAAGGATTGTATGAAGTGACAAAAGGTTCCTGTGCGCTCTTAAAAAGGTAATTTGAAAGTATCAAAAGTAGGTGCAATAACTAAGGAAAAGAAAATGATTGATGGCATTGGTTATGTGCGAGACCACTCAAGGAAAATGGCGCCGGCGGGAGATTGTAACAACTACTCGTACGATGCTATTGTACGAGTGAGCCTAGCGTTATAGGTTCGATACGTCACGAGTGCGAGGTTTTATTGATATGCCGCCGGTATAACAAATATTCATATGAAATTTGACTGACCTCATAGCTCAGTTGGTAGTAACTCTGCCTTCTGCGCTATAGGTCGCGGGTTCGATTCCCGCACTGGACAAACATTTGTGACTAACACAGATGTTTGTTCTGTGTCTAGGTGTTAAATATATATCTATTATGTATATCAGTCTCTGGTACCCATAGTACAGGCTATGCCTAGTTTGGGATCAGTTGACCGTGTGCGATATGTCCGGAATATTTATTTATTTATTTATTTATTCATATGAAATAAGCAATTGTTATCAGAGTTGGTGCCTTTATTATACTATTATATTTTTCTTTTCTAATTTTCAATTTATTTATTAGACATATAATTTATTTGGTTAGTAGAATATTCATAAGCAGGTCAGCGTGATTAAAAATATAAAATTTCATACCAAACTGAAATAATTGAGAGAAAAGCTAGATCATTTGTAGTTGTTTAAAAAATTAGTGGCCCATGATGCCGGGACTAGAAAATCATGTTCTCATCGGCCAGCGAGCTGCCGGCTCGTCAGGGGAGCAATTCTCCCGCGTATGATCCAGTGAAAATCGATCTAGGCGTTCCGGAACATATGAATCACCTTGTATAATTTTATTAAAAAAAAGGCAACCGGGCTATTAAAAATATTATTTTTTCAAACAGCAACACTGTCCTTTAATATTTTTGGTTGTCTAACCATGGAAAATATATTTTTTCCGTAGTCTGGTTGACCGGACAACTGAACCGGACCACGGGCAATGAGTATATTTTTGACAGAAATAAATGAACTTCTTAAAGAAATTCAGTTGCAAGCTATGCAATTAATTTATCAAGTTAATTTTAGTCTGTTTAAAATGTACAGCGTAAGACTTGAGGCACATGAGCGACTGAGCTTATCATGAAACCGCAGCGCCGCGCCGCGCCGCGCCGCACCGCGCCCGGCCGCACCGCACCACGCGCACTCGGTTATTTGCACATTACGCTGATTTGTGAGGGTCGCCAGTGCGTGCGACAATCGCAACGGCTCTGTGCTAGCAGATGTGTCTCAACCTTTACACTAGGAAAAATGAGTCTGTTTTGAAATAAAAGCAGCACATTTTCCCGATGAGTTTTTGTAATTTATGCGAATGACTGGTTTTGTTAGGTTTTTCTCAATGAAAAATCGTACCGTACAATACTGCTTATCACCGTATCTGCTAAGTTTTTATATCATATTAGTGCTAGATATCAAAAGAGAGTTTTAAGAAATGGGAATGCAGGTCGCTATTTGAATTTAAGTTACATGAAATCTTGACACAAACAAGAAAATTGCATTTTGCGATGCCGGTGGATCAGCGCGCACCTATCTATCATGAAAATGCCAACCGTTTGTGCTAGTTTGTGCGATCAGTCGACATGAATTTATGCGCAAAATTGCAGTGCGACCGAGTTAGATAACCGCTGAGACAAACAAACTGAATACATATCTAACCTTGCCTTGTTTGAATTGGAAATATAGATGTACAGTAACGACAATTATTAAATTTTATTACTTTTCGAAATTTTCCAAAGATTTTGAAACATAAATCAACGCACTTGGATTAATCACAACAGGTTAAAAGCACTTTATTTATTTAAGGTCTCCTTGTTTTACTTGATCCTTGCTTTCTGAATAACCTTGTATAAATATCATGTCCACTTGTTTCGGTAAGATACGTGTGTTTGCCACCTCGAAGGTCGGATGTCTGTTTGCGCTGAGCGCGCGCGATACTAACTTGCGGTAAACATGACCAGAATTATAAGGATACGTCACCACTCACGGTAAGCAGTTCAGCCAATCATTTTTAGCTGAGCGAGGCAGAAACTAGCTTTAGAAAACCTAACTAGGCACTTAGCTAGGCACACTTAACATTTTGTGCACTCAACTTCTTTGACGCAGACTAAAAACTTTTACGAAAAGCTCTATTATTTCAAGGCATGTATTTTAGCTTTGGGTACTCTAGAAAATGTTTAAAGGGACAAAGTAGAGCGTGAAGATTTCTTATATAACACACTAAGTTTACACTTAAGCTTTTCTAGCCTTATCAGTGCTCTTAAAACAATCTGGGTACCTACTAGTAAAAGCCGTTTGTATCATTGCTATACTTGATTTTTCTATCAAGTTGTTTTAAATAAATAAATAAATATTCCGGACATAACACACACATTGTCAACTGATCCCATACTAGGAATAGCCTGTACTATGGGTACCAGAGACTGATATACATAATAGATATATATTTAACACCCAGACACAAAACAAACATCAGTGTTAGTCACAAATGTTTGTCCAGTGCGGGAATCGAACCCGCGACCTCTAGCGCAGAAGGCAGAGTTACTACCAACTGAGCTATGAGGCCACTCAAATACATGCTTTATTTACATAAAGAAAACTAAAATTAATACAGGTAAATATTTACATAATACACATACAAGTTATCTAAAGACCGTTACAAACGATCTATAGATAGCTCAATAAATCCAGATCACTACCAGTCGGAAGCGTTCCCAAGACGCTGGCGGAATTGCCACGCTGGATGGCAATGCTAATGCGTTGGGCCTAATAGGAGCCATCTCTCGGGCCGCGCGTTACTTCGATCAGACGCCATGATATTGCTGTAAATTGTATAAATACGTATTGTTTTGTAAAATGATATCACAATACAGTGAATATTTTTGATGGCATTTTGAAAATATCCACGCTATTCCCAGACAAAATTCATGAGCCTAACAAACCTTCACAATCATTTTACCATTATAGAAAAGGCATAGAGTCAGTCATTTGCGTGTGATGAGTCGAAATAAGTGTCTCCCGTCACGTCTGGCCCGTTACTCACGGGCTCACCTCACGTGAGCTTTCAGCCGCTCACAAATCATTCCACATTTCATCCAGAGGTCACGTGTCATGTGTCCGTGACGCTCTCGTGGTATTCTCTAACGCTGGTAGTTTGAGTCCATAATATTTTTTCACTCCACTCCACTAGACAGTAAATTGACATTATTTTCGTGGAAATCGCTGTCAAACTTGATCTCACGCTCACGACGATTAAAGATCTACGCGACTCGTCCACACCTACTACGTAATGGATTGGGTTGAGGTACCGACAACAAAGTTTGAAGGAGCGTTTTTCGAAGGCTTGAACCTGGTCACTGACCTAAATAAACTGACCAAGAAAAAATCAGTGAAACGCAAGCAAGCAATTCAACTTCCGATTCAAAAGCCGTAACTTTGCTAGCGACTGTCAAGAACAGCCAAGGCTAAATATTTCGGAGCCGGCCGTATGTAGCCGGGATAAAATCATTATTTTATTCGAGATTCCCCAAAGTGACCAACAAACCGAGACAATCCACTCGCAGCCGAATACCTCGTCACAATACTTTTTGCCGAATTCGTCCCCTATGAATACGCATTCTTTGTTCTAATGTCCTTCTGCGTCGGAGGATATATTTTTCGTATTGTTTGACTTACTTAGACACGTTGCCTTTGTCGGCCCCCCGAGCCTCGAGAGAATGGATCGGGGCGTGCCCTTACCACCAGGTTCTATCTTAATCACATCACGGCGAGTCCGTCACGCATATCCAAAATTAAGTTTTATGACAGTCAGTGTTTGGTAAAAAACACTCAAAGGATTGTGTAAAAAGGTAGTGCAAATAAAAAATTGATCGGCGATTATTAGAATACTAACATTAAATGGCAAATACTAAGATATGGAAGCCGCGACGCTCTAGAACGCACGTAAATGGCTGGCGACATACTCGCTAGCCAGTTGACAGTGTGAGAAACTGGTGCTAGGGGTGCTTTTTTGCGAGAGATTGCGGAATGCCAGGGTTATTACGGCTTGTTATTGTGTTTGTGTGAGCGTGAGACAAAGCGCGGCGCGGCGCGGATGCCTTTCAACACTTCCGAGCTTTTAATTGCTAGTTTGGATGTTTCCATTATGAAGGAAAAGCCGGGGGAAGAGATAAAGTGGATTTCATACCGAACTATAGTGGCAATAGAAAAGGAGCGAATATCAGGGAGCGTGGCAGCACCCTCGCCAATATCATTATCTGACTGAGTATTAAATAAAATCAAATAGTTAGATTAAGGTTTCGTCTCAATGCATGCAAAATAGTGCCTTACATTTTTTGGTTTGTACTGGTATTCGAAAATATATTTTAAGTAAGTTGATTTTCTTAAAATTTCACTATGAAAAGTCCAGCTTGCCAATTTTACGTTTGAAAGTAAAGTGCGGTAATTCCCATTTCATACACGCTCCGTATTTATATGGCTACACTCAACTCCTACGGCGAGAAAATGAAGCCACAAACGTTTTATAATATATAATATATAGTTAGCCTAGAAAAGTCGATCCAGGGGGCGTGGCCTGTGACGTCATCCAGAGAGTGGTGCGAGCGGGCGTGGAGGGGCGCGCTACGGTCTCGAGCTGCGCGCGCGCCAGTCGAACAGCACTTTTGCTTCACCGCCAGAGATGGACAGACGTTCTACTAATTTCTTGTTGAATTGTTTTGTAAAATTAATTTAAATTAGAAGTTCTTATTATTTTCATTCGTTATTGTTTTTTTTTAGTAAATTTCGATCGTAGTTTATAATCTCAGAAGTGGGATTCTTATTCCATTCTGTATTGCTTTGGCTTATCTTGATTTAAAATTACGTAGTGGAATTATCGAGAATTCATGAGTTTGTTGTTTGGTTAATTTTGTTGCAAAAATGTCCGGTAAAAGTAATCGTAAAGGTCGTAAAAGTGACGGTCCATCTATTCCTGGCTTGGAGCAAACGCTTCAGACGATTTTAGATCGTCTAAGTTGTTTGGAAGATTGTTCCAGGGTTGCGAGTTCGAGCGCAGATAATGCGGGTAGTTTAGGCGACATACCGGCGCCTGGTACGGTTGCGCCACCGCCACCGCCGCCGACGCCGCCGCTAGTTCAGCCGAGCAACGAGCTGTCCGACGTGCACATGCTGGCCGAACCCGCCAGCGCTGGGTCATGCGTCGCTAGCGTCGACATGTCTGTGCCGTGTCCTAGCGCTATAAATTCCAGCGCTGAGGTGGTTATGAGCGAGGTAACCGAGAAGCTTGTGAGCGCTATCAGTGCTATTCCGGTAAGATCTAACCATGTTTTTATATCGAATTTTGATCCGTCTTTGCATGATTTCGATGTGTGGTGTAGTGAAGTAGATCACGTACGTAGTTTGAATCGGTGGGATGATCGCGAATGTTTAGCGCGTATAGGTAATTGTCTAAAAGGCGACGCGAGATTGTGGCTTAACGAATGGGTCAGCAACGACCGCAGCTGGTCAAACTTCAAGCGGGAGTTTAAGACATTGTGCCCCCTTCGTATTGATATCGCGAATATTTTGTTCGACGTTATGAAAACCGATTCAGACAACTACACTACATATGCGGAATATGCTAGGCGTTCTTTGTTGCGTTTACGCATTGTCAAAGGTATGAGCGACGAATTAATTGCCGCCGTAGTGATACGTGGTATCACTGACCCCCAAATTCGTGCCGCTGCTACCAATGCTAATTTGTTGCCAGATAGTTTAGTAAGCTTTCTGTCGATCTATATCAAGCCTGCTCAGGTAACACCAGTCCGTGTACGTGGTACCCCCCGTAAATATGATTCGCAATCAAACTCACGTAAACGGGAACATGGCGATTCGAAGGTTAAGTGTTTTTCTTGTGGAGGATTCGGTCACAAGCAGATCTCGTGTCCTAAGCGTGTAAAATCAGAGGGATCTACGGGAGACGGTCTCTCTACAAGCGCATCTAACCCCACTAAACAGCCGCCTAAATCTGAGCCCTGTTCTTTCTGTAAGAAGGTAGGTCACAAAATCGAAAATTGCTTTGCGAAACAACGTACTGATTCGCGTGGTAAATCGAATGTTAATTTTTGTCGCGAAGCCGTTGATACCTACAAAAAGAACGATATTGCTACCGCGGTTATTCAAGGGGTGCCGGTTGATGTGCTTATAGATAGTGGGTCTACTATCTCCCTGATTTCGGAATCTGTAGCGAAGCATTTGCAATGCACCCAGGTCCCGTCATTTCGTGTTCTACGCGGCATAGGTAGTCAGGAGGTAGAAACATCGTATCGCACTACTTTGACGGTCGAGTTTTTCGAGATTACCCTCGAAGTTGATTTTCATGTCGTTACGGATAAATACATGAACACGCCTGTTATTATCGGTACCGACGTGTTGAATAGGGATGGTGTGACTTATACCCGAACACGAGGTATACAACGACTCACACGAGCTGATAAAGTTTTAGAGATAAGATCAGATCCGTGTTTACCGATTGATACACCGTTGGTAGGTCAAGATAGGCAGCAGTTAATGAGTATCATTAACGAGTTCGCGGACAATTTAGTCGAAGGTACCGCCACTACTACTGTACAAACGGGGACTATGCATATTCGGTTGCACGATGAGACCCCAGTAGTCTACCGACCTTATAAGATGTCTCATGACGAAAAACTGCGCGTTAGGGATATTATCAGGGACCTATTAGATAAAAATATCATACGCGAATCTGAGTCTGAGTTTTCGAGTCCAATCTTACTAGTAAAGAAAAAGGACGGTAGTGATAGGCTTTGCGTAGACTTTAGGGTCTTGAATGCGAAGACTGTTAAGGATCACTATCCACTACCTTTGATCGACGATCACATCGATCTTTTAGGTAAGGCTAAGTACTTCTCGAGCTTAGACATGGCGACTGGCTTCCATCAGATCCAGCTAGATAGTGAGTCGACTCACCGTACGGGTTTTGTAACGCCAGAGGGCCATTACGAGTATTTAAAAACGCCTTATGGGCTTGCGAATGCCCCTATTGTTTACCAGCGTATCATATCAAACACGTTGCGTCCATACATAGATGCTGGCCGAGCATGCGTTTACATCGATGACGTTTTGTTGCCCAGCAATACGATTGAGGAAGGTTTACAGACGCTCCGTGAGGTTCTCGAGACTTTGACTAAGGCAGGGTTCTCCATTAACTTGAAGAAATGTAAATTTCTTACAACAGAGATTGAGTACCTAGGGCGAATAATTAGTAATGGTCAGGTTAGACCGAGCGAGCATAAGGTCGAAGCTTTAGTTGACGCACGAGTGCCGAGCAATGTTAAGGAAGTAAGGCAGTTCTTAGGCCTCGCGGGTTACTTTAGGCGCTACATCCCAGGCTATTCTTTGAAGACAGCGTGTATAGCGAATCTGACTCGCAAAGGTGTTCCCTTCAGTTGGGGTAAAGAACAAGAAAACGTTCGCAAAGATATCATCGAAAGATTGACTAGTGAGCCAGTGCTGGCTATTTTTGATCCCTCTCTACCCACTGAAGTGCACACCGATGCGTCAGCGATAGGTTATGGAGCTGTTTTACTGCAAACTCACGATGGCGGGCATAAGAAGCCTGTTGCTTATTTCAGTAAAGTCACTCAAGGTGCTGAACCTCGTTACCACTCTTACGAGTTGGAAACGTTGGCAGTTGTCAAGGCGCTACAGCATTTTAGGCATTACCTTATCGGAATGAAGTTCAAAGTGGTGACTGATTGTAACGCCTTGAAACTGACACAGCGGAAGAAAGATCTACTACCGAGGGTCGCTCGGTGGTGGATGTATCTACAGGACTATGACTTTGACCTAGAGTATCGAAAGGGGACTGCACTATCTCATGCTGACTATCTGAGCCGAAACCCGGTAAATGTTTGCGAAATTGTAAAGCCACAAAACTGGGCTCAGATAGCGCAGGCCGCTGACGAGGAGACTCAGAAATTGACGCAAAGACTTAAGGACGGTGATATAGACTCAACTAGGTACGTAGTTCGTAATGACGTTCTATATTACAAAATGGATGTAGTAGGTGAGCAGTCGCGTTTTTTGTGCTATGTGCCTAAGGGTCATCGTCTTAGCCTATTGCGCGTTTTTCATGATGAACACCAACACATTGGTATAGATAAAACAACCGACCTTGTTTTGAAACATTTTTGGTTTCCGAAACTGAGACAGTTTGTGCGGAAGTACATACAACATTGCGTTGTGTGTCTCTCTCACAAAAAGGTACCGTGTCAGCCCTCTCAACCTATCGAGTCGTGGAACAAGCCCACTGCACCGTTTGATACTGTGCACAGTGATGTGTTAGGGCCGCTTCCAAACTCGAACGGTTTCAAGTATGTCGTTCTTATTGTGGATGCATTTACGAAGTACTGCCTCTTATATCCGATACGTAAGCAAGATGCAAAAGAGTTGAAACATATTTTTGAAAGCGCGATTTCTCTTTTTGGTTCTCCCAAACTGTTAGTCGCTGATCGTGGTCGGATGTATGAGAGTACGTCTTTTGTTAATTGGGTAAAAGATTTGGGCTGTGAGATGCATTTCATAACTCCTGAGATGCATCGAAGTAATGGTCAAGTTGAGCGGTATTGCCGTACGGTAATGAATATGATCCGTGTCGAATCAAACTTTAGACAAGAAAGTTGGTCAGACATTTTGTGGAAATTGCAGCTCACCTTGAACATTACTACGCAAAAGTCAACTAAATGTTCTCCTTTGAATTTGCTCATAGGTAATGAGGGCACAACGCCTGTCATTCGATCTCTGGTACGCGATGTGGCTGTAGAGGCGAGCAGTCCGAATCGCGAATCGTTGCGCGAGCTTGCCCGACAACGTGCCTCAGAGTTGTTGGATGAAAATCGTACTCGTCAAGACGCTCGTGTCAATGAGCGACGCAAAGCACCTCGCACGTTCAATAAGGATGACATCGTATTCGTGCGTAAGACGAGTCAGGCTACGGGCAAGTTGGACTCTTGCATGCGCGGACCATACAAGGTCACGCAAGCGCTGCCACATGGACGGTATGAGCTAAAACTGATAGCTGGTTCGTACGGCAAAACCACGCAAGCTGCTGCAGAATACATAACGCTATGGCGCGGGGAATGGACCCCCGATGTTTGCATCGCATTTTTTGAGAGTGAGTAGCGCTTTGATTTGAAAGTGTACATGATGTGATATTTTAGCCGTGTGTGTGTACCTGTGTACCTCGAGAGCTCTGCACTTGTACGAGAAGCATCCCGTGGGCTCTGCTTTGCTTACTATCACATCATGGCCTCGCACTCGTTATGTATCTCTGTATGTGTACACCCCGAGGGCTCTGTACTTATGTATGAGCATCCTGTGGGCTCTGCTCTTTTGATGCGCGCACCCTGAGGGCTCTGCGATGATGGAGAACATCCTGAACGGTACGTCTCCGTAGACATAACGTGTATCTTGAGGGCACTGCACGTGGACATCCTGAGGGCTCTGTCATTTCATTCCATTTTGTTGGACATCCTGAGGGCTCTGTCATTTCATTCCATTTTGTTAGACATCCTGCGGGCTCTGTCATTTTCTCCTATTTTGTTGTGTAACCTGAGGGCTCTGCACAGTAGGTATCCTGAGGGCTCTGCCGTTTACTTAATTCACGTGCTCGTAGAAGCTTGAGAGTTTGCTGGATATACCCGAGGGCTCTGTCCGTACATGTTGAAAGTAATGAGTTTACTTTCAACTTTTAGCGTTTGATTATGAAACTAATGCAAACAATATGTCTTTCAGGTGACGATGATGATGAAAGTCAGCCATGTAGTGCTGAGCGCCAAGGCGTTGAGGTGGATGTACATGTCCCTGCATCACCATCCCATGAGACGGAAGATCTGCAGCTGCATCCACTCGCCCACTCTGATGATCCTGCGGGCGAGGGCGCGCCGCCGTCAGGAGAAGCCGAGTTAGCCTAGAAAAGTCGATCCAGGGGGCGTGGCCTGTGACGTCATCCAGAGAGTGGTGCGAGCGGGCGTGGAGGGGCGCGCTACGGTCTCGAGCTGCGCGCGCGCCAGTCGAACAGCACTTTTGCTTCACCGCCAGAGATGGACAGACGTTCTACTAATTTCTTGTTGAATTGTTTTGTAAAATTAATTTAAATTAGAAGTTCTTATTATTTTCATTCGTTATTGTTTTTTTTTAGTAAATTTCGATCGTAGTTTATAATCATATATATATCTACCGTCATTCTCCAAAACAGCTTTCTCCAGCTTTTTATTTCAGTAGCATTGTGGGTTTATTTAAGATACGTCTACTTACCTACAAGCTCCCACATTCATCGTCCTACAGTGTGCCAAAAATGTGTAAACTTTTATCTATAGCACGATATAACTTTACTCGTGAACGTTGACACAGATGTATCTCGTCTGTGAGCTTTTGTGGCGAATCCTCAGCGAGGGGTAGGTACCATTATTACCGGAAATTTACCGGTCGCAAGTTGCGTGGGTTAGCGCGAGAGCCAGGGCTGGCTTTCGTATAGCCATGCAGATTATACCGTCAGCAAAAACAAAATTTGGAAACAAACTTTTGAGTAATTTAATCTTGTAGTCATCATCATCATCAGCAAGCAATTCTAAGACAACAAATTAAATCAAGTCAAAGTCAAAGTCAAAAGGCATTTATTTCAATAAAATCACTAGGATCACTTTGAAACGTCTTAGAAACTAGGTGAAGCTATGCCTGTAGTAAATTAAACAAAATACTGAAGAGTATAATAACTGTCTTCGAATTACATTGTCAATTAAGCACCGCAGAGTATGGAAAAAAAATCTTGGAATTATCTCTATAGAACTAAAAAAAATCCCTCTACTCAACTATGATAAATACCATTGACAACGATTTTATGTGGGAAGTTATAAAATCCATTCCAGACCAACAGTCCAGAGTATCTAGATGCGAGCTAGAATAACGCTCGCCATTTGAAAGCTATTAGATCGTAGGTCTTCAATAAAAAATAATTTAACCTCATACGTCAGGATAAAGTGTACATACATTGTAAGATTGAACGACACACGTCAGTACACTGCGAGACAACACGACAGATATCTGGCAGGTGTCGCTCTCGTGCACGATATGAGTGTGTGTTCTCAGTTGCTTACATTTTGCTCTACTTATTTGATTTTGTAGTATATTGAGAAACTCGTGTGTGAGGCACTCCTTTGTCAACAAATCTGACGAACAGAGTTCATTAACACTTTTTATACAAAGTCATGTTTTATTAATACAGTGTAAGTATTGGCTTAATCTAGGTTAAGTACTGAATTTTATTTATTTATTTATTTATACTTTCACACTTAAACTTAGTGTAAGGAGGACTTAATGCTAAAGCATTTTCTACCAGTCATCCTGGGCGTGCAAAAAAAATGGTGAGGCGTGACAATTAAACTAAACTTAGAAATAACTTACCTACTTAAATAGTTTACATAGTTATAGAGATATATATACCTACGTACGCACAAGTACCCACGTAGGTATCTAAAAGTGGGAGAAAAAAAAAGAAAACAATAATACCTACAAAAGTGATAAAATTTGAAAAAAAAAACACAAACACTTATACCACACAATTTTATCATTCGCTTTAATATTATTTAAACGCAAATATTCATAAAATGAAAGGAATATGCTCATTTTTGATGTAATAAAGTTATCCAATGCATGTGTTTTTATTAAAGGTGGCTTTACTTCAATAATGCATGTCGTCCTGTAGAACACCCCTAACCCCGCAAAGGTACGACCGCAGCACCTCCCGCTCCCGAAAATACCCGTTCAAAGTGAATCCCTGATTTCACACGTCAGCGCCCTCTGCCGTTTAAAAATAAAATCTATTTCGCTAGGAATTTAAACCGTCGTTTAAACGCGGAATGCAAACAAAATTGAAAATAGCCGAGGGAAAAGTAAAACGGCGGGAGGTGTTAGGCGGGACCCTTCGGCGAATTGGGTGAGCGAGGATTTGTATCTACGGAGCTCGGTGGTGATACTGGTAAGCTGGGTCAACAGCCCCGCTGCTCTGATCGTGAAAAGAGCCCAGTTAAGGACTAGGAGCTAAAGAAATCGCTATACTGAAATTGGACGGATATTTTATTGAGAGTAGGTGCTTAGAATACATTAAGCAGTAATAGAGTGAAGTTTAAATGAAAGAAAAATAACGAACCTGTCATATGCACAGCTGCCCCGAGCGCATTCAGATGAGTTTAGACACCCGTAACACATTTTATTATCGCTATTGCAATCGAGAGTAAACGTTTATATAGTTATTGGGAGATGTCAGTAAGGTTCATTCAAGTTATTATTTAAAATGAGGTTTCATTTTGTTGCGTATTTTGCATACGTATCTGTTTTGACAAAAAGTTGTAAAGGTGTTGATACGTATTGTAAAAATATAGCACGGACTTGAGATCATCTCACTTGGTCGACAATGGTTTAATTGTTCAGTTTTTACTTTACTCACTCACTAACCGAAACCTAGAAACCGAGAATATGAGATTCAAATGATCCCGTCTTATTTAATTTCAAACTCAAAGCACTCATCCCGGCTGTATATTGCATAAGGCCACCAGCACAAATCTCAAGAGTTTGGCATAAGCGACGACGACGCTCCAAGAGTTGTTCAGGAGAAAAGCCAATAATCTCACGAACTGCAGCATCGGCGCTGTGTGCACTCGTGCATGCGACCGTCCCAATGGACTGCACAGAACCAGCGCGAAAAACAACTTTTAAATGCCTGTTTTACTGCCGCTTACATGATTATCCATTGATTTCAATGTTAATGCGGTCCTGCAAGATCTTATCGTTGACGGCATCCCTTGTCCTGAGTCTATCTAACCTCAAACGTCACATAGTGACAAATTAATACAGTCCGAATCGGTCACGGCAATCAAATGCCCATCAGAGGCAAACGAATACCAATAAATAAACCCACTGTTTGTAATACTTAAGTAATGTATTTCTATTCGTGAGAACCTGTAATTGGCTCTCTAAAGCTAAACAAATGTTCAATCAAATGTAACAAAGCTGTTGGTTCTCCAAAAAATAAATAAATAAAAAAGATATTCATTTATTTGTAAGGATACAAGCTAGGAAAAATATGAAATAAGCTTAAGTATAAACAATCCGTGCATATGAGTACCTTGTCCAAGAAAAACCCTGTTTAAAGTTGATACTTATCTACTCGCTTAAACTAAGAATTTAGTTTGTAATAAGACGAGAGTGTTCCGTTCTTCGGCTAGATCAACAAGAGGTAGGACTAGGACATTGTGACGTGCTACATTTTAATCTTAAATATTTTACCATCTTAGGTTAAAATATGAAACAATGTAAATGCTCAACATAAACAAAGAAGGTTATTGACCTACAATAGCATACAACGATTAACTATTGTGTTGCAAGTAATTTAGGTAAAAAATGTAGCTTTTGACTACGAATTATGATTGAAATCTCCATTCAAAACACTTTCTGAAGGATGGCAAAAGAGACTAATAAATTTTGTTCTCACAAAGCATAGGATATCGAAGATAAGGCTGGTACTAGTAAGATAGCCACCGAAACAAAATGAGACCCTTTGGGGCACGGTGGATGTTGCGGTGAGACACCCTCACGACGGATACATTAGCTACATTCAGGGCTAGGACACGGGAGATCGGAAAACGGATATGTTGGTGGTCTGGTGACTGGAAATAGAATATTAGGAAACTATAAACTGTATTTTGGTACATAAAATTAAATGGTTTAGGGTTTATTAAATCTAAAGCAAATCAAATCGATTGTATCGTAGACGAGAAGAAGAGAAGAAAAGAGACGTTTCATCAATATATGGAGCCTGGACCTGCACTGTGTACACTACTCTAAAATATGGCTAAGCAATAAAGTAAACGTATTTAATTGGTTATATTATTTAAATTGACTTCGTTCTAAGGTACATTAAGATTTACTTCGACAAAGAGAGCAACACACAGCGCTACAAAAATATGGCGGATGGACGTGCGTGAAATGTCATTTTGACAACCTATATTTATCTGACAAAACAAAAACATCAAATCAAACAACATGACATGAAAAATATGTCAATGTCATGTCAAACGCCAATTATAAACCAACATGGCGGCCTTCAAATAGTGTTCACATAGTAAACAACTTACCAGAAGAACTATTCTTGTACCATCGCATTTGTCTTCAAATTAATGAAATTGTATTTTTCTTGTAACCTATTTTTTCTTATTTTTTCTATGTAGTGTACATGGACTAGGCCTAGAATGAAATGGCTCCTTTACCTCACATTTACCTCAATCGTGCTAATTTAGTCTTAGAGAACAAAAATCATCGAAATTCATTTAAACGCCTGTTAACGAAGATTGCTGGTTTATTCAAGCACAGAGTCCGTCTTTACATTTTCTTTTATTTGAACAAAATAAACTTTTGTAATGCCCAGGAGCATTTTGCTGACGTCTTGCCCGTTCTGGCCGGCATGCCCGGCGTGCCCGGCGTGCCCCAGGTGGGTGTCACATCGCAGGAAATGAAATACCAGCCGCGCCGATCCGACCGCTGTCATCCAGCACCTTCTTACTGTGACACTAACTGGAAACTATCATTTATGTGCCGGCTCTGAGAGGAGGCCGGCTGGAGGAGGTGTATTAACGAGGACTTGATGGACAACTTCATACTTAAAGCGAACGCATTTTATGCATTGCTTGGAATATGTTTTAATTATGCAAATGTCGTAGGGATCTAGTTTTATAATTAAAAAAGAAACGCGGTCTCACAAACGGGCCTTGGTGTGGTCACTCTAATATTCTCTAGTTATATTTTGCGCAAAATGTAAAGACACTTTTTTTTTTTTTATACAACTGAGGTGGCAAACAAGCTTACTGCCCACCTGAGCCTATGAGCGCTTGCAATACCAGAGGCATCACGCACGCGTTGCCGACACCTCCCCCCCTCCCCCCCCTAAAGAGCTCTGGCAACCTTACTCATTGCAGGAACACAACACTATTTGAAACAAATAATGTTATTTGGCTGCAATCTTCTGTAAGGCGGAGGTACCTCCCCAGGCGGGCTGCTCCAATTCAGAACGAGAAAATCTCGCTGTGCCCTACCTCCTCCAAAAACTAAACTTCATTTTATTTCTATACCTTCTGATTTGTTAGTTTATATTACTCACATTTTAATAGACAACTATAGTTAATGTGATTTTTCTTGGCATTTTGTATGAAAACATGGTAGAATTTGAATTATCCAGATACCGCTTTATGTTATTAGTATTTGCGACGTCGTCAGTATGCGTCACTGGCAGCCCCTGAATTCCATTGAAAGGTCGGCTTCCGTTAAAAATGTAGGCGAATGGGTAGCGCGGGCCTTTTTCTGAATATTCGGCCGAGCACCTGTGTGCGGGATTTATGTCGCGTACGGTGTTTGGATACTGGCCTTTTAGCCGCGCAAATACTCATATTACGTAGTATACACCACGGGTATTATACTAGTGGCTCAGGGCGCAGTCAGGTTTTATGTTTTGTAGCAATTTTGATGCCTGTACACTTCATATATTTAGATATTTGTATGATATTCTAAAACAATATTAGGGCAGGTCGATCCTGGCGTCCCGACGGAAGAGCCGCCCGCGCCCTCGGGAGAGATAAGTTGTCTTCGGACCGCGCCAATTTATTCACATGAAAAATAGAAAGCGAGCGGGTTCGGTGAAGTTATCCGGTTACCTCGGTATCCGTGACATCACGCCGCCGCAGCTTATTTAACGGTGTAAATCAACTTTACAAAATATATTCAAAACTGAAATGTTGCTAGTTTATGCTAACTGGCTACTGCCAGTTTTTCTAATTATAATAATTTAGGTAAATACGCGCTTGGCTCTATGGAAATAAACAATCTTTCAAGAGCGCATTCATTGACTACGTAAGTAATATATTATGGCAAAGCTTGAAAACAGTATAAAAAGTTGTAATTCTTGGCAAAACCGAATAAAACCCATAATTTCAGGTGTATTATTTGTTTGGAAACCCGATACTTCACATTTTCCTCATTCATAAACATTAAAATGAATGATCCACTCCTAATTATTCAGTGCCCAATAGAACTCATCCATGTTCACAATATGGACAATACGGCTGAGCCTTTCGAATACACCCCCCACTCCCGCGTACCCCTCCCTTCCATTGGAATAGATCCACATTCCATTGTGTTTGGCCGTTCAATTCATTATGGCTTTTTAGGGTTCCGTACCTCATTTGGAAAAACGGAACCCTTATAGGATCACTTTGTTGTCCATCTGTCTGTCTGTCTGTCCGTCTGTCAAGACCCTTTTTCTCAGAAACGGCTAAAGGTATAAACTTGAAATTAATACCACCTATTAAGGTCTGTGAGTTTATGGTGCCGTATAAAAATCAAAGCTCTAGCTTAATGCATTAAAAAGATATGGCAATGAATATATAATTTTTGTATGGAAATAGCTAAAATGAAAAACCTCTAGGGTACTTCCAGTTTTTTTTTTTTTTCCGGACATATCACACATTGTCACTGATCCCAAACTAGGCATAGCCTGTACTATGGGTACCAGAGACTGATATACATAATAGATATATATTTACCACCCAGACACAGAACAAACATCTGTGTTAGTCACAAATGTTTGTCCAGTGCGGGAATCGAACCCGCGACCTCTAGCGCAGAAGGCAGAGTTACTACCAACTGAGCTATGAGGCCTGTGTACCTGAGTTACCTCACAATTATGAAATTTGGAATGCTAGGAGCTTTGGTAACACAATTAAAGGGAAATGTCTGAAATTGAGGAATTTCGAAGTTTTTTAGGAAACTAAGTAATATTTGCGGTCAATGTCATACAATTACTACGTGAGCGACCGCAAATATAGGTTTGTCAATTCCTACACTTAGAATTTTTATTTTCTGACCATGACCACTGGGGCACGACCGGCATTCGAACCCACGACCAATGGTACGGAACCCTCAGGGCACGAGTTCTAGCACTTGACCGTCTTTATTTATAACAGCATTAGATCATGGAGTTGTTACATATTTGTATTTAAATAAGCGGGCGATGTGAGTTGCTATTTGAACAGTATTCAAATTGATATTTATCTTCAAACTGTCCATGAAATCATAATAATATGTGTCTCGAAGGTCTCTTCAAACGTAATTGAAGTATTCAGTGTCTCATCGAACCGGACGACGCAGTGTTGGAAGGCCCCCCACCCGATGGACCGACGACATTGTGAAGGTTGCGGGAAGTCGGTGGATGGAATAGGCTCAAGACCGTTCGTCATGGCACTCTTTGGGGGAGGCCTATGTCCAGCAGTGGACTTCATCAGGCTGATGATGATGAATTGAACTGAGTGTCTCATCTAGTACGATTTCATTTTTAAACAAACTGAAAACTGATGATTCCTGTAATAATAAATCCTTTAATATACTTTAGATGTTTTATTTGTTAGAAAAATAATTGCGTAAGATGCTGTGATACAGGGTACATGTACTTACTTAAGGTACTATTACACCTAAGCTGTATCTATGTACATGTGTCAATAAATGAATATTAATATGATCTGATTGCGTTTTATGTTTCATTTTCATTTCATTTTCTTATCTATTCATGACATCTATACAGACGACATTATCAGATGGCCGTGGTGGCCCCGGCTGAAGAATAGGCCCCTCCATATCTACCTATCCGCGAATGCCGCAAGAGGCAACTAAGGGAAAAAAGCTAGGGGATGGGCAGCAGCGTCCCTCATTTTAACAACGATAGCTCTAACTGCGCTCGCCAACCCGCATGCCCAGCGTGGTGAGTATGGCCAAATCCCTCCACATGATAAGAAATTTGCTCTGTCTGTGGGGGAGGCCATGTTCAGCAGTGGACGTCGAATGGCTGAAATGATGATGATCTGATTCCACATGTTTGGTTAGTAATTAGTTTACGAAAAAAGTTATTGACAATACACCAGAACTTGATTTGCTCAAATAAGTTAGCTTTTTCATTTCCGACTGCTCCCACTAACACTAAGCAATAAATGAAGCCTATGAATGGTGGATATAATATTTCTGTTATTAAAAAGTCAGTGGGAGGCTGGGAATATATCCAGCATTCTAGTAGGTACAGAACACCTTTTCTACAATGCTGTTCGTAAAGCTTTGCTTTTACCCGTCATTAAAAACGAAATAAAATAGCGAAGAAATATATACGTTTCATATAATACTTTTCTGCCATAAGTGTGGCCATGATATTTCTTCAGTGAGTACGGCCAACTGGTAAGGCCGTCGCTGGTTTTTGAGCAACCGAAGCTTAATGAATAACCCCGCGGTTGTGGAATAAAGGATGGGGGGGAGGTTTCAGAATTGTAATCTTATTTGTTGTTCGCTTCATATTGCCTCTATAAACAGCGCGTGTTTGCGCCGGGCGGGCGCGTTTCATTCGCGGCGCGGTCGCGTCGACGCAGCGGGCTAGGCGCGGGCTGACGGGGACATGAAATGGTGTAAGGTACTGTAAGAGATTATTATTAAATTGAAAAATACTAGTGGTTTGCCCCGAACTTAGATGTCGTGATGTTTAGTAGAAATTTGTGCTTCAATGATCGTAGTGGCAATATTAAGAGAAAATTTAAAAGGAAACCTTAAATAGCGCATGATATTACTAATAATCAATCATACCTGAACTACGAAGTCATTGAAACAAATAGAAGCTCACGCTATATTGGTTTACCTCAGTTGTTGTTTTCGTTGTATCAAAACGTTCGTTGGAAGTGCCGCACTGTAGGACCAACCTACTTAAGTTTGCCCCCATGTCACTCGCTGTCTATCTGCTCAATACCTTGTCTGCGAACAGCGTGAATATTTTTTTCAATCACCTACCGAAACTCCTACAACTTGCACAGGTAGTGATAGAAACGAAATGTTTCGATTAGTACCTATCTAATTGTACCTATTTATTATAATGTACCTACTAATAACATATGGCATCGCCTTAGGGATAAAAAAAACCTGTTATGATGTTATACTGTATTCTAAATAAATAAAAAACAAATATTATGGTCTGGAGTAAAAATAAGTATCCTTTTAGGATGTATGAACAAAGTCATTTCATATGACCCCACTTCATATATTTTTATTACTTTTTGAAAAACCCCCTTTTATTAACTCTTAGAGACTCTTGGCCGTTAGGTATAACTGAAATTTCTACCAGTCAATTTTGATAGAACCAACCTTTCTACCACATAGTAGACCTACTAAATGCCCTGCAGAGCGGATGGACGGTTCGAAAGTTATGCTCTAACAAATATACATACAGCGCCGATTTGTCCAAGTTGTTTGAGAGATCTTATCTTTGCTCGTTCGTTTGATCGATCAATAAATAAAGTGCATGAAAAATATTTCTGTAAAAACGATTTCCTAGCAGACGCACGTTGCACGGTCTCCTGCGACTTCATCATGGATTTATTCTGTCACTGAGAAATTAAAAGATCAGTATAGCTCTTTAGAACCGTAGGTATTTTGTACGAGAATATGTACTCGTTATTCATAATCTGGACAATGAACTGCTGTTAGTTCGAATGCTACGGCATGTTGACGCGCTTTGACATATACCTAAAAACTACTTTTTTTTGTTTTTAATATAAAATTATATTAGGAAAGGCTTTTTTTGCAATGAAGGTTCTGTTGGTATTTCCAGTAAACCATAGCTTGGCCGTGATGGCTCCGGCTGAAGAATAGGCCCCTCCATATCTACTTATCCGCGAATGCCGCAAGAGGCGACTAAGGGAAAAAAGCTAGGGGATGGGCAGCAGCGTCCCTCATTTTAACAACGATAGCTCTAACTGCGCTCGCCAACCCGCATGCCCAGCGTGGTGAGTATGGGCAAATCCCCCCATATGATAAGGAATTTTCTCTGTCTCTGGGGGGGGCCATGTTCAGCAGTGGACGTCGTACGGCTGAAATTATGATGATGATAGCTAAAGTGTGCTCACGAGGTAGGTATATACGAGTATGTTATTTTTTGCGTGGGCTCTATAACAACCAGTACTGTACATAAAAGTTCCACGTTATAGAAACACAGCCAAAAGCTCCAATATTTACCTTCACAATACAATGAAATGAACGATCTATATTCAAACATACTGTGAAGCTGAGAAACACAAAACAATGGCGTCACAAAGGGGAGCTGTCAATAGAGCCTACATTAAAGGCTTCAAAGAAACAAACAACTTGTATAAATCATTGGGTGTAACAATACAATGACCAGGACACGTAGCCGGGGTGGCCGGCGCTGGCGGCGGCAGCATCTATTCATTACAGTGAAAAACGTCGATATCTCCCGATAACATCAATTACTTGAGAGCGCTAGAGAGGGGGTAAGACGAGGTATCCCCCCTGCACAACAAGGCTTTTGTTCTCATCCGACTATCGCGTTCCTACTTCATCTCTTTAACGGAAACTCGCGATAGCAATCTAAAGTGATTATTTCAACTCGTCGGAAGTGTTGAAGAAATATTGATAAAGGGTGGGGAGGGTGAGCTCGCAATTAGAAGAGAATCGACTTTTGTTTCTGAAGGCGCTAAACGACTTCCGCTTTGGGGTCCAGTCTATACTGGAAGAATTCGGTAATTTCCCCAAAAAAATCTTTTAAATTCTTAACAATACATAAACCAATTATCGTGTAGATAGTAGTGGTTGAATAGAGACTCTGCGAGGCGCAATCGGTCAATGGGTTTATTTTCAATAGGTACTGGATTTAACTATAATGTCAGACCAGTAGCAGTGTATCCTATTTCACTACTAGGAGACTAATTAAGATCAAAGCGGGCTTTATAATATTTTTTGAGGAACATTAACATAGCACGTTTTAGTAAAAAATATTTATTAATCGAGCAAACAACAACCTAATTAAACCCACATCATTATTAGACTCATAACTTTTACGCAAGAGTTGTAATCATTATACTTATAACGCGGAACCCTAAAATATCCCATAAAATGTATCATTCACATGGCACTATCTCCGTGTACCTTGTTAACGGCCTCCTAGGG
Organism: Anticlea derivata; assembly: GCA_947579855.1. Lineage (NCBI taxonomy): Eukaryota > Metazoa > Arthropoda > Insecta > Lepidoptera > Geometridae > Anticlea > Anticlea derivata. Next base: position 14,672,149 of record OX388259.1, on the reverse strand, counting down.
GCGCTCGTAAACTGCTACTAAGTGTTAAATTGTTTGCAAAACTAATAGTAAGACATTAGAGTTTTGTGTATGGCCTTAATCACCATAATCACGTCTGGAGAGGTTTCCGCATTTGCCTTGTGTTCTCATTGTTACGAGAGGAAAGAAGTTACGTTCAGAATGAAACTAACACTACCAAAGATTCACGCATCGTTTGTAATAGAACTCTGTTATTTGTAGCAAAACACAGCTTTTTAGTTATAACAAATGTTATATTATAATTTACCTTACGGATACATAATCAACATCATCATAATTTCAACAGTACGACGTCCACTGCTGAACATGGCCTCCCCCACAGATAGAGCAAATTCCTTATCATGTGGAGGGATTTGCCCATACTCACCACGCCGGGCATGCGGGTTGGCGAGCGCAGTTAAAGACTCGTTGTTAAAATGAGTGACGCTGCTGCCCATCCCCTAGCTTTTTTCCCTTAGTCGCCTCTTACGACATCCGCGGATAGGTAGATATGGAGGGACCTATTCTTCAGCCGGGGCCACCACGGCCATAATAATACTAATTAATTTAGTACAGCCACAATTGCTACTACTTCATCTAATCATTAACATTTCAGTTGTAGGATGTCGACTGCTGAACATCGGCCTCCCCCACATATTTCCAGAGCGACTTCTTACTAAGTGGGGGGAATTGCCCATACTCACCACTCTGGGCTGGGCACGCGGTTGGCGAGCTCAGTTAGAGCTATCGTTTCTAAAACTGCTGCTGCACATCCCCTAGTTTTTTTTCATTAATAATGAAAAAAGGCTAGGTCTCGTAAGATACGGAGAGGCCTATTCTTCAGCCGGGGCCACCACGGCCTACTATTTCATCTACAAACAACTAATTAAATAAATAAATAATAAATAAATATTCCGGACATATCACACACGGTCAACTGATCCCAAACTAGGCATAGCCTGTACTATGGGTACCAGAGACTATACATAATAGATATATATATTTTTAACACCCAGACACAGAACAAACATCTGTGTTAGTCACAAATGTTTGTCCAGTGCGGGAATCGAACCCGCGACCTCTAGCGCAGAAGGCAGAGTTACTACCAACTGAGCTATGAGGCCAATTGACTAGAGTTTTAAGCTATAATGTTACTAGCATACCTAACATTTGATCTATCACATCACTACGAATACAACATTGATTAAAAATTGTAACGCAAATGTCGATATATCCAGTATCTACATATGCATCGCTCGTTAGATATCGCAATGCAAACGAGCCCACTCTTCCCAGCAGAGTCAAAGAGGGCATGACGATTGTTCGGGTACTTCCGCCGTGGCTCGGGAGTCTTCGGCTCACAATAGAGCTGAACGACGCCGACGGTTTATAAGTGCTTGCTGAGCATTGATAGCTACTGACGGGACAATGGTTTAATCGGCCGTGGGGAGCACGACTTGGATGCTCTACTCGAAACTATCGGAATTTATCGTGTTCATGGCGTTTGATTTATATTTTAATGTTTTTGTACTATTCAGGACTAATGTAGGTATATAAAAAAATTACATGAACCGATTACAAAAGCATGTGTGTGAAATAGCACGACATGAGTATTCCTATAGTTTGGGTTATCACTAACCAACACTATAGGAATACTAAAGGATTTTTTATAATATCCCAGCAATTTCAACTCGATACGGAGATGCTCTAACCAACTAAGGTACGGAGCCACTTCCCGTCCGTACGAAAATGTTTGAGACTTAAAATTGGTTTAAACAATTGGCAAAGAGTGGAACGATCTGCCAGCTTCTGTTTTCCCAGATGAGTACAATCTAGGAGTCTTCAAATCTAGAGTGCAAAAGTTCCTTCTGGTAAAGCGTGCTCCATCTTAGGCCACATCTCACTTGCAAATGTGAGATGGTGGTCAAACGCCTAACCATAACCAATAAAAAAAAAACATATAACATTAAAAATCCAATATAAACAAAAGATCTTGTAATTCAAGGATATTCCGGGTTTACTGGACACATGTTTCGTTTTGTGTTTTTGCTATCTGTGTCATACAGGACAGACAAAGACAACCTCAATTTAATAAGATGTTTATGTGTGGTCGCAAGATAGCAATAAAAAGTAGCGTACGACGGCCTTCCTCCGGATGTTGGCATATTATTATCTACAGTGCGCCCTCAGTGTGCCTCACAAAATATTTTATAAAAACATTGTCACAATTTTGCATGAACTCGTAAAAAACCTATCGAATATTGTTATCGCAATGGAGAGGAGTATCAACAGAAAATATTGTTTTCATAAATTTTGCAGGCGCCATGTGGCTTTAAACTTAAATGGAAGGTTTCTGTCTGGTTTCTAAACAACAAACCTATGTATAATGGTTACGAAAAGATATTGCAGCACAAAACTGAACTGGGAATTATTTAATAATAATAAAAGTAATAATAAATATTCCGGACATATCACACACGGTCAACTGATCCCAAACTAGGCATAGCCTGTACTATGGGTAGCAGAGACTGATATACATAATATATATATATTTAACACCCAGACACAGAACAAACATCTGTGTTAGCCACAAATGTTTGTCCAGTGCGGGAAACGAACCCGCGAACTCTAGCGCAGAAGGCAGAGTTACTACCAACTGAGCTATGAGGCCAGTCAAAAATTTGTTAATGATACTTATTTTTAAAGGAGACAAATAATTGTGCTGTGTGATTTTCCATTTTCATTCAATTTTAGTTTGTACCTGTTTTACTAAATAACTTATGTATGTAAGCATTACTTAGAGCCAGTCTTTTATATTTAGGTACGTGTTTTTGTCATGTTTGCTTGTTTTTCTGACCCCGATAGACTGAAAGATTTTACAGTAAAACTGAAGTGCATTTACTAGATTACTTTTAAGCTCAACATTTTAGTTCCGTAGTTTTAATGCAAAAATATTCGTTTTCAGCGCTCACGAATGACAAATTGATTCGCTTCCGATTCATACTCACAGAAGTCGCCGGTGAAGCCACAGTGGAACAATAGTCAACTCATACAAGTTTCACTCCAGCTACCAAAAGGCTAATTGAATCTGCCGACAGTGCGGTATCGATTTTGAAACTTCAGTTGAGAACAACAAGTCAACAACTAGATTTTATAGCAGAATAATATGCTGTAACACCATTGAAATAAAGTTAAAATCGGAACACGCTTCGACGTGGCTCTTATGACAGCCACGCGGTCCAATAAATGAAAAAAACGCAGTATATTATACATGCGAAAGTTGCGTGGATGTTTGGATGTTTGTGGTTAAATCACGCTCTAGCGGCGGAACCGATTAAGATGAAACTTGGAACTATATCAATTCTTTACCTAGAATAGCATATGGGCTACTTTTTATCTAGATTCCACGCGAGCGAAGCCGTTAAATAGTAACGTAACCCGAAAGCTAGTAACATATATATTTTTTGAAAACTTACGTTACTTACACACACGCACAGGATAAACTTAGACACCACTTACTCATACACAAAATCCTTACGTAAATTCCATCCCCACCCATGCTGTTTTTAACATCGCACACATCTTCATAATCCTATTTAAACTCTACTTCAATACGTACATATTTTTTTTTGTGTTGTTGCCTTTTCAACAAGCAGACAAATCTTTGTCCCTTTTATTTGGCAGTAGTTACCTATTTGAAAATTTTATTTTTTATTATGTTCTAATAGTAGTTAGTTTAGTCGTAGAAAACAGAGTTCATTCCTAGTATAATATTATTTTAGCTTAATTTTCAACTGTTATTATTATTATTTTTCTATTAATAAAGAATTGTCAAATGTTCTTATAACCTATGTAACTATTTTAAAATATTATTTTTAGTCTCTGTAGAATATATATTTTTTCTTTCTTTCTTTCTTTTCATCGACGAGGAAATAGCCTTCAAATCTAAGCGGCTGGCTCTTGTTCTCTCCTTAAGCTTAGAACGCTTCAGCTCGATTTTACTTGATAAAATTGAAAGATAAGCTCTAATTTTTCATCACATGTTATTTGAGTCATACTGAAGTTCAGCGCAATAAAGCTCGTTTTACATCGAATACTGATTCGGAGTGACACAGGGTGGAGCGGGATGAAAATGGTTATTCCTTACTCTACGACTTCGTAGAGTCGTTCGCACTTGGGACTTTGTTATTAAGGAACATTGCTCTGTGCTTCAGTTCTTTCAGTTAGAATGGAATTGAGAAGTCAATTCACAATGTAACGCTGCCACGTAAATACTTGTGTTATATATCCTAACACATTTTTTGATTCTCTTTTTTGTGTTATTAAAAACTCACTACACACTCAGAAGTTCTTATTTTCACTGTATCAATTAGAATTAGAATTATTTCGTTCAGTTAAAACAGCAAGCTATAGTATAGACAGTATATACCAAAGTGCCTACTGTCTAAAATTAAAACTTAAATATACTCTTAGCGAATTAAATATTTTACAAATGTTATCAATAAAGATGTCGACATATTGGACCTCGTGTACATAGGCATTTAAAAGAGTGAGAGCTCTTAGCGTTGGCGCATTATGAGCGTGACGAGTTCGCGGCGTGTGGCAGGCGAACAGTTGATGTCTACGGCGGCCACAGCGCACGTAATCGTCAAGCACACATAGTGGCATCATGCTCAAAGCGGTCAGATTATTCACTTTGTTTCTCAGAACAAGACAATAGTGTATAGCTAGCTGTAATTTTCTCCTTAGATCCAGCGTATCCATGCCGATCATACCCGTTACAAATAGAGAAGGGAAAACGAGTACAGCAATATGTCAAGCCATAAAATGTTTCAGTGTTTCGTTTTCTAAATGGCGCGTAATACTAATAAAAAGGGAACCCTAAATTTCGCAAATGGCAGTTTCCTGCAAATGATCGAGCACAATCGTACTGTAGCACGGGAGGAGTTAATTACTGACACGTCGCAGCGAGTCGCCCACTCAGTGAGTGCGTCAGTGTACTGGTGAGGATTCAAAACTTCCGTACCTCCTATCGATGTTTAAAGTACTAGCTGTTACCCGCGGCTTCGCCCGCATTCATAATAATTTACTACTACTTCCTTGCCCCCTTTAGGGGTGATTTTACGAAAATGCTTAATCACATATTTCTTAATTTCTTAACAACAGCCTAAATAAGAATTTTCAGATCCCTAACTGGAGGTATTATGTATTGCCCATACAAACTTGCAACCCCTATTTCACTGAAAGATTATCTTTTGAGACAAAATATAGAATAGAATAGAATATGTATTTATTTCTCTCAACAAAGGTTAACAGTAATGGATGTGATACAGCAGAATATAAGTATTGTAGGTAGTTAAGTTAACCTGTTTTGTGAGAGACCGGTGCCTGAAATAGGTTTAAAAAACCTGTGCTACAGGACACCGGGTCTATGTCATTGGCCCAAAATATGGTCTATGTCATTGGCCCTCCCAGGATAATAATCTATCTCCTTGCCAAATTTCATTACGATCTATACCGCTGTTTAGTCGTGATGAGGTAACAAACAATCAGAGTTACCTTCGCGTTTATAATATTAGTATGGATAGTATATACTTAGTTGAATGTGAGTTGCTGTAGGTACCCTTGGCATCAGTCTCGGGTTGAAATGACTAGTGCTATCCGGCTGAGTGCGCATAATAACAGTTCGTATTTAGCGATTCGCATAAAACGCGGCAGTTGCAAACTATGACTAATGTTTGCCAGGGATACGGGTTCGATTCTCCGGGACAAATGTTGGTATGATCTGCAAATATTTTTTCTGGGTCTGGGTGTTGTGGCGCCATGGTAGGCAGATCCTCGTAGTTCTTTTACCCACGACAGGGAATCCTAGTGTGGGGTCAGGGCTATGTATGTGACTGCTGGGTGTTATTTGTTAACTGGCCTCATAGCTCAGTTGGTGACTGGCCTCATGGCTCAGCCTTCTGCGCTAGAGGTCGCGGGTTCGATTCCCGCACTGGATTTGTAACTAACGCGGATGTTTGTTCTGTGTCTGGGTGTTAAATATATATCTATTATGCATATCAGTCTCTGGTACCCATGGTACAGGCTATGCCTAGGTTGGGATCAGATGACAATTATGTCCGGAATGTGTGTTATGTCCGGAATATTTATTTAAAAATTATTTATTTATTTATTTTATTTTTCGAAACAATCTTTCACCATTTTGAAGGCTGATTGATTGTATTCATCGATCTTAAAATATCAATGTCAGTCCAGAGATTTCGAACGATTACAGTAATAGATAGATAGGTAATATTAATCTTTAGTCAAAGGAAATGTTGAGTCCTGTTTTAGCGCATCGACAAAACAGCGTCCAAATAACAAACCTTATTCCCATTCAAATGACTGGAATAAAAGCGGCAATAATTAAAACGACAACATTATTCAAAAGAATGTAAACCACCTTTTACCCTTTTGTGTAAAACGGCACAATTCCGAATTCAGATATAAATAAAGCCGTTATTGTAGCCGTGAGTCGCCATATTCCGCGCGCCAGCCCTCAGCCAGCGCCCTTGCGTACATAACGCTTATGTTATTGTTTGTGTATGACGCCAATATAGTTGTCAGTCACAATGTCGTCGGTTCATCGGGTGGGGGGCCTTCCAACACTGCGTCGCCCGGTTCGTGATCGCCATTCGAGAACCAGCATGCCACTTCAACTTGCAAATTTCAGAGACTACGGTAACCACGGCAATGCTTGCTTGCCATCTTAGTGTATAAAAAATTAATAAAACTTGCTTTATGTCAATAAGCTCAACAGTACGTCTACGTAGTATAAGCCGATAAAAATTCAACTTTATGGCATCGTCTCGTCAACTTGGGCCAATGTTCCAGCGACAATAATAGCCGCACATTTGTCGTTTTAATTATGCACCTGAAATTCAGCCTCCTTTATTTCCCGGAGTGGGGTAATAGAGGGGCAGCACGGGGGCAACGGGGGCAAAGGATTAATGGAGCATATCATAAATTTCTCATCTTTACTGCGCGCGGAAAAATTACTTCTTTTACCTTATCAGGGTACTTATATGGCCCTTGTGGGTAGAGTGGCCTAAAAGTTTTACAACGTGTTCCGTTAAGAGTAAACTTTCCCAATAAGGGATTATTCCATAAAAATAAATATTGGTTGATTTTTTTTATCAAAATTTAAAATATATTTTTAATTTTTTTCACTGATCTTTTTCATATCAGCTGATTTTGGGCTTTTCATCATTATGCTAACTAATTATTAAACATAAGAGAATTTAAATCAAGATTGCTAACAAAAACAGCTGAATAACTTATATTTTACAGTGATTCTAGTGATTTTATTACTTATAAACTAGGTAAAGCAAGGCCTGTTACTCGCGACCAAGCTTAGGAGAATCAGGCAACAAACACGGTTTGATGCCTATCATTTTTTCGATGATCCTTTTCACAAAATAGGATATAATGCAGAGCTCAGAAAACTAAAATAAGGACACACAATGAGAAGGCTACGGCGTAGCGCTACGCACGTAGCTCCGTGCTACGCCGCGTAGCTAGATTTATCGCCTACAGGCCTAGATGCTACGTGTATCTCGTAGTCACAGCGAATTTCCTTGTTTTCGATGATAAAATCAAGGCTACAATAAAACAAGCGAGTTATTTCCCGCTGTCGGCGACACTAACGACGGAACTTTCAGTTTATCATAATGGCCGTGGTTTAATGTAACGCGACAGTTCTGGAGCTGCGTGTTTTTATTTCCCGTCGCTTTCTTATAAGCTCTTTGTTTGTTACTTACTCTCACAAAAACATAGAAGACGACTAAGTGCCATGTCACTGACATATTTTATTAAAATTATGTTATGGAGTGCAGATATATTCGGACTCAGGCGAACCCCCGAAGCCGAAACGTGTTTTTCGAATGAGGGTGCTAGATCTTGAGTAGCAACGCTGAACGGCAACATATTGTTAGTTTATTTCAAGCCAAAACATCCATACTTCACGGAAGTAGTGTCGCGATCAGGGATAATATTAAGATTGAGTGCCTCAAACTCAATTCTCAATATTGGAGGCTTTACTTCATTGATCCGCGGAAGTAGCAATAAACTGAGCGCCTCGAACGCGCGCATAAAAATATTATGTTAAGAACAGATAACTGTATTACCGAGCCGAGGCGGGGGCGCGAGGCGAGGCGAGGCGATGTGTGGATCATGGCTCTGATGAGATCGTCGCGTGGTAACACTCATTTAAATAGGCATTGCTGTGGCAAAATGAATTTCAACTCCCTTTGCGATGATTTTCTAAGAATTTATCGTTATTTAAAAAAAAACAAGACGACTAATTGCCAATAAAATTTAATTCCCTAGAGCGATGTGTAGAGCAGAATATGCATAAAGTTATGTAATCCGATTGGCATAAATCGCAGTGTACGTAGCACATAAAAATCACGCTTGCCAAATACTAGACAAGGCGATAAAATAAAATTCACATCGCCAAAGAGTTTGCAGCGCTCGCAACATTCACAAGCTTTGCTGCAAAAGGTGCTCAAAGTGAAATTTTTGACATTTTCGGTGTCAAAGCAGAGATCCGGTGATATAGGTTACAAGTGCATGTGTGCAGGAACCAGGTCGCCTCGCCGAGGTCTGCGGTCTTATCGATTGCGCGCGCCGCGCAGACGCCCTAGGTCTCGCGCCGGTCGCCCCGCACGCGTCCATTACGCGCTTTACGACGCCCCAGCGCCGGGAGCCCATAGTTAAGCGGCGATGTACCGGACGGTGTGGGAGCGGTCGCCGGCGAGTGGTCTAAGTGTCTGATCGCGCCGACAAGGTGAAGGGAAAATAAGCCGATGTAGCCGCGCCTTCTCCCGCCTCCGGGCGCCGCCGCCGCACGTAGCGCCACATCCGATTTGCATCGTAATCGAAGTTTGCTGCCACTCTTCAGAAACGAAAACATTGACGTCACGTACCGAATGCACTTTGTGTGAAATGTAATAGTTGCAGCGCCGGTTCACGAAATATGAACGTTGATTTGGAATGCTATTGGTGCGCCTGCGGGCGACAACCCGTTTAGATGTTATTTGATTGATTGTTCGAGTTCGCTGCTCTATATCCGCAGTGATATCAAATCTAATATAGAACACATTTACATAATCTGAGCACAGTAGCGCACCTAAACAGAACCATTGCAGTTTTGTTTTCCACAAAGGATCGTAACAGCTTCCAATAACAATGGACGCAATGCTCCAATCCAAATGCTATTAATGTATAATTTGATTTATAAATCGATTCAAGTGGCAATAAGGCCCTAACAATGGATGTGTCAAACCGACCCTCATCCCCCACATAGGCGAGAGATGAGAGGGGGGAGGGGCCGCGGACTCAATGATGACTGTAATGTACCGCTATACTGACAAATAAATAAATAAATAAATATTCCACATATTCACACGGTCAACTGATCCCAAACTAGGCATAGCCTGTACTATGGGTACCAGAGACTGATAAACATAATATATATATATTTAACACCCAGACACAGAACAAACATCTGTGTTAGTCACAAATGTTTGTCCAGTGCGGTAATCGAACCCGCGACCTCTAGCGCAGAAGGCAGAGCTACTACCAACTGAGCTATGAGGCCAGTCGAAATATATATTACCTACTTGTTAATATAATATATGTTATCCGATGATTACACAATTAGTTAATAATTAAACATTTCGTTGTTGTTCGAACTCTTCTCTTGGCATATTCAATCAATATAGTGAGAGTTCCATGACGAACGGTCTTGAGCCTTTTATATCCACTGACTTCCTGCAACTATTGCAATGTCGTCGGTCCATCGAGTAGGGGACCTTCCAACACTGAGTCACCCGGTTCGAGATCGCAATTCGACAAACTTCACATATAGAAAGTGTAATAATGCGAGTAATATCGACTGGTTTTCATTCCAAACAAAATAGGCATACTCTCCAATTAGCATAGAAAAGTATTGTAAACACGGCTTGTGGAGTATTTATACACGATCTTTCTTGTGAAGATAATGAATGAGAAGTAATGTACGAGGCCCGCGTCTCAGGCGTATTCGTATTCTTAAACCTGAAAGTCACGATGTATTAAATCCAACATTTATTTTCACCGCCACGCAGCCTGCAGCGCGTCTGGAAGCTGTATTGGAAAAATCGCTAAAGTGTATTGATATGAATGTAATTGTACGTTCTTTTGACTTTGACGCCTTCACTTCAGCTCCAATGGTTGAACTACAACTAGTTATTTATGCAACAGAGCTTCTAACGAGACGCAACATGCTGTACTGAGTAAATAAACTTTAATTTGAACAGAGACTTCGTTCATTAAATAAGTTGTTTGTTGTGTTATGTTTTTACAAGTGTTTGGTGGCTACAATGCATGCGAGAGAAATCCTCTGTAAAGTCACCACATTGTAGATTAGGCCATTAATTCCTGAGAAATTCAACAATAGTGATTTTTCATAAATGCCCGTTTGAGACGCAAGTTGGTTCGGTTCCTGCTGCTGGACAAATGTTTGCGTTATATGCAAATATTTGTTCCGGCTCTAGGCGTTGTGGTATCATGGTACTCGTAGTTTCTGATACCCACGATACAGGGAATCCTAGTGTGTAGTTAAAACTATGTACCTATGTGACTGTTGGTTGTTATTTTCCTAAAGCCATGCCTACAATAAACACCAGCAGGTCACTCCGGAAAGCAATCAAAGTTGCTTCTCCTGTCCAACTGAGAATTATTCCCGATACAAATTGCGATTTCTTCAGCAACTTTCGAGAATAACTCTTCGAACTCCGAGCAACTTATTGGTTTCCGCAAAGTGCGGAGCTGCGTTTGAAGTGCGCCGCTCACCGGACCGCGACTTAACTCTGCGATACTATAATTATGTATTACTTTTTAGAATAAGCTCTAAAATAAAAATTCTGAAGTTTAAAAACTTTTTAAAATAAGAAGTAATAAAAGCTCCATTTCTACCCATGAATGTATTATAAGCATATTAATATATTAATGTTATAAACATTATTTTAATTTTTTACTTGTTGTTGTATCAAGTGTTAGACGTGGTTGTCCCGACTGAAGAATAGGCGCCCCCATATCTTACTACCCGTGGAAGTCGTAAGAGACGACAAGGGGGAAAAAAGCTAGGGTATGGGCAGCAGCGTCCCCTATTCTAACAACGACAGCTCTAACTGCGCTCGCTAACTCGCGTGCCCCGCGTACTGAGTATGGGCAATTTCCTATCACATGATGGAAAGTCGCTCTGAAAATCTGTGGGGAAGGCCAATGTTCAGCAATGGACATCCTACAGCTGAAATGATGATGATGAATGATGTATAAAGTGTAGCGACATGAGCAAATAACTCAAAAATATTGCGTTTTTATTTAGCGTTGATTTCACAATCAATACAGCTCCATAAGGTATCATTAAGTATCGCTTACTTACTCGTATGGCAAAAAATGCTGAGTTATTGTTTTGTATGAATTTATGGGTATAACTTAGCTCGATGTTACTAACAACGGGGGTTTATAGTGGGTTATTGTTATGGTAATCTGCCTGCTCGAGTGCCTCTCTCGAGCGCCACACGAACGCTAAGCATACATTACTCTTCTTGTGTGAACGGAGCACAGATATGGGGAAACGAACGATGCTTGTTGTTAAAATATTAGGGCCCGTGGAATGCCTTCGAGAAGCGATATTAAACTCGCGGAACGAAGTGACACCGGCAGTTGCCAGCCGAGCCGGCATCACCAGTCACTTCGGGACGTTTCGTTTGGTATTCCAAACGTCAAACCGTGTTTACTTGGTGCTGATTAACTTTTCCCGGCGACAAATTTAATAATGAGAATTCGGGCTCACAATTTCATAACACAGAGTGAGCTCTTATTTCACTCGGTAAATGTTGGCCGAGTAATAAAGTAGAACGTTTTGGAACGAGAACATTGATTAGGCGTTTCATTAAATAGATAAACACATCGAATTGAATATTCAACAGAGGCGGTTTACGTTGTGTTTAAATTTTCATGCACAATTAGGTCGCCGACGTGTTCGAATCAAACATTAAGTTCAGCACATGGCCGCAATTTAATCAAACATGTCCGCCGTCCGGCCGGTGGTGAGGCCTTCTAGTGTCGGTCGAAACGTTTCATTGCTCATTTAGCGAATTGGGCCTGTTTTACGAGGGCGGGTGAAATAGCCGCGCACCTCTTACGCCTAATCTTTATGTTCATATAAAACGAAACACTAAATGTGCGTCTTGAATAAATGTGGAGCATTCGAAGGGTCAGCGTTTCCGCCGCGTGGCGTGACGGACGAGCGGCGCATTACCGCGGCTCGAATGGACGCCGATCCGAACCCCGCGCTAAGCACACATTTATTATTTGCGACATGTTCCACGATGACAACATCCATATTGAATTATTTCGTATCTCCGAGACGAGGTCGCTGAAAATATTACACATAATCATAAAATACCGTATATAAATCGGGATAAGAAAATATTACCTTATTGAACATTTTTAATAAAAGTTTTATTTCAAGACTTTCATATAAATAACGACTCGTTTTTTAAGACTAACTATCCAAAAGACTGTTTACTAAGCGATAACTATGAATAGAACAACTGAGGCGAAGAACTACATCAAACTATATCAAAACATCGAGGCTTCCCTTCACTTGACAGATTGATTGATAGAAAGGGTCCGATCGTATCAAAGTTTTCAACTGTAATATTGGGCGGCCCCAGATTTGTCTCCAATATGGAGGAATATTACTTCGGGGTCACCAATATTGCCATGTACATTTGGACTGTTATCATTAAATTGATCAATAATGTCGACTGAAATAGAGCTTTTGGAATTGCATCCAAACAAATTTCTACTAACCGATATAAAACAGACTGAATGAAAAGCTAGTTAACTCGATTCAATGAAAGTTGAAGAAGTTGAAAGGTCTGTTCTAAAATCTTATATTTGCTGCAGCTTTGAATAGAAATTATTTTGTTGCACAGAATGTTCATCTATTCAAAGAAGCTTAGAATTGAAATTATTTTGTTGCACAGAATGTTGCAGAATGTTGCACAGAATGAACTGTGTACAATCGTCTTCCGGCCGAAATCACTAGCGCTCCATCGACACAATCCTTTAAAAATAAGCTTAAGAAATGGATTTTAGAGCAGTCCTTTTACGACTGTGATGAGCTTACCTCTGTAAATCCTACCTAATTTTGGTATTTATAGATAGTTGGTAGGTAATTCCCAAATTCAATGTATAAATTTAATCTAATTATAATTAATTCATAATTGATTTTTATTTTTATTTCTTTAATATGAGTGTGAATCTTACTTTATTTATTTCTTGTCTTAATTATGATTGTGTTCATTTTGACATCAATATTATATTATTATATTTAATCGATTATTGATAATTATTATGCTATGTAAGGATTACAGTAAATAAATCTGTGTTTGACATGTAACTATTATCCGTTATTAATAAATGAACTATGAACTATGAACTATGTTCATCTATTCAAAGTAGAATTGAAATTGAAGTACTCGGTTCCGGCGGGGGCATAGGTACGCCATCTTACAGGATCTCCTAGTTTGGGTAACTATGTTTTCCAACCAGGTGCAACGATCACATTTTATACAAAACCTGATGTACATTAGCTTAAGTGAAGTTTGTTACCGAAAATAAATGTATCTTATCTTATCTAATAGATGAACATTCTGTGCAACAAAATAATTTCAACTCAAAGCTGCAGCAAATATTAGATTTCAGAACAGACGGATTTGATTCACAGTAAACAGTGTACCTACCAAACATAAAGTAATACATAGATATTTATAGTTTGCCTTGTACAACTCATGTTAACAATCACACGAGCTATCTGCCCAAACACATGTTAACGTCACTGTCATTTCCTGCCTAAATAAAAAACACAAAACTCTTTAGGCCCCACACACTGTATCATGTTGAACATGACGTGCCTTGTCGCGGTTGTAAAGCTTAGTCGACAGGTGTGGTGCTACACTTCGGCACTCGTCTCACGCATGCTGCAACAGGCGTGCAGGGGCTCTGACAGTTAGCGTGACGAGCGATGTACTAGTAACAAATGGACAGTGTCGCTTCCGGGCGATAGGGATCTGCATCCGCTGCAGTTAATTATGCCTTCGCTGCTGCCAAATTAGCGGGGATTTCAGCGATGTGGCATGCCATGGCCCGCCAAGTTGGAAAATGGCCTGCAGGGGAGAGTTTTTGTTTTTATGTTGCAGCTATTATATGCTATTATGTCCCCATTCATACAAATTGGACACAGTGTTACAGTTTTTTGGGTAAATCTGTAAGTTCTGATAGGAGGATACCATTAACTTCACCCTTTATTGGTACTGATCGTATGGTCAACAATATTTTTAACCCGAATTCTAAAAACTTGCAGTACCTATTGGTAGGAACCCCACGACCTGCATTTAACAGGTTTATTAAGAGAAAGTTGTCTGCGGAACAATGTTGCGTGACAAGCGGAAAAACGGTGGTGGTTCTGATTATTGAGTCGTCGGTGGATAGAAATGAATAGTAAATTATTACAAAAATAAATTAAAGAAGAAAAATAAATGTCATCACGCAACTATTGAAATTTTAAATTTAACAATTTGAGACCTTAGCCTTATCAAAAAAAAATAACCTTTCTTAGCTTTTTCTTACTTAGCTTTAATTCTGAATCTTCTAAGCCTCACTACCCTGCACCCCCCCACCCCCCGAGCCCCCCAGGGCCGCTAAGTATCATAACCGCAGGTAATACCCCAAACTACGTGGATATCCGGTTATGGACCTATGCAAATTTCCTCCTACGATTTCCAACTAATCTTGCCCTTTAGTAGAAATATTTACTAAAACTAAATTTACTTCGAATCCGCGCTACGATTTTGTTAATATAACCTACGTCTTGTAAAGATAAAAACCTTTTCATTTAGACCTAAGATTTATAGTAGGTATATCGGCGTCTGTAAACAGGTAGGTACACAGTTATTAGGCAAATTTTCCTCGAATCCAACTCGGATGGGCAGCGTTTGGGAAACTTCGTCACAGATACCGCAGAGGCTCAAGACAAAAGTCTACAATCAGTGCGTGTTGCCAGTGATGACTTATGGCACTGAGACTTGGTCGCTAACTATTGGCCTCATACACTAGCTCAAAGTCGCCCATCGGGCTATGGAGAGAGCTATGCTCGGAGTTTCGCTGCGTCATAGAATCCGAAATGAGGAAATCCGTAGAAGAATCAAGGTCACCGATATAGCTTTCAGAATTAGCAGGTTGAAATGACAGTGGGCCGGCCATATAGCTCGTAGAACCGAGTTCTCGAGTGGCGACCACGAACCGGACGACGCAGTGTTGGAAGGCCCCCCACCCGATGGACCGACGACATTGTGAGGGTTGCGGGAAGTCGGTGGATGGAGAAGGCTCAAGACCGTTCGTCGTGGCACTCTTTGGTGGAGGCCTATGTTCAGCAGTGGACTTCATCAGGCTGATGATGATGATGATGAGGCAAATTTTGGTAATTTGTTCACATCGCCTGACCTACTTGCTTTTAAACATCAACATTAAAATCCAAATTGCTTTCCAACTCAAGATAACTCCACCAACTAAATTTTACGAGCAATAACTAAACTGTGTTAACTATTGCTACCAGATTCAAATAAGCCAGGGCTCTATCTATATAAACTATCCATTGTATTTGTTAAATATTTTTCACTACACTCCCACTGGCATTAGACTGATATTATATATTTTGATAAAAATTGCAGTCTTTGATTATTTTTTTTTAATTTTTTTACTTTGATTTAACTCGTACTTCAATCTTAACGTAATTTCTATAAAATAAATGTCATATTATCGACAAGAATACCAGAGTATGTCTAATATTTTACACAGTGGAGGGCAAATTCATTGTTAGTTCTTTTTTCTAATACAACCCAAGAGAAAATTCCCGAGTTATAAGACTGTTATTTACTTTGTTATTTCGTAAAGTTATTTGTAAACTTACTTACTTATTTGTCTTATAACTGCTTTTATCCACACAGTTTACAAAATAATCTATCACTTTACATTTTGCGATTGTCCCGCATCATCATAGAGAGATACATCGCTAAATGTACACATTGCCTTTATGTACCTACATAAAGCCAATGTACATACAAAAGGCGCTAACACTACAGTAGTAGACATACTTACCTAGTTATACAATTTACCTAGCAGCGAAATGATCTGGAAACACACGCGCACTGAATACATAACAGAGTACAAGTGTGTTTTGTACGAGTACAGACAAACAGACTAAGCATAGTCACGTATCACCTCTAGAAATGTATTCTAAGAAGCGATTTATTATTGAAATTAATAATAAAAATAAATAAATAATAAATATTCCGGACATATTCACACGGTCAACTGATCCCAAACTAGGCATAGCCTGTACTATCGGTACCAGAGACTGATATACATAATAGATACATATTTAACACCCAGAAACAGAACAAACATCTGTGTTTATCACACAAATGTTTGTCTAGTGCGGGGATCGAACCCGCGACCTCTAGCGCAGAAGGCAGAGTTACTACTAACTGAGCTATGAGGCCAGAAATTGCAGTTTAATTATCTAGTATGTAGGTACCTACGTACCAAACATTGTTTTCTTTAATGTTATCATATTATTGTTTTGTACGTCCTTATAGGATGACAAAATGTTAGACCTACCAACTGCATTTTTCTTTTTTTTTGTTATTCTGTTCGCATTACTACTGCCCTCTTTCTACCAAATCCGTGGACAACGGGGCTGATTACACTCTAAGAACTTTAGTACCTACTTTAATTAAGTTTAGTAATATGTGAGTGCAACTGTTTGTTGTCCCGAATAAATAAAAAAAATATATATTTATATTATGTACTGTGTGTAGGAATTCTAGATGAGTGAATAAATGGCCTTTTTTTAATGAAGGTTACAGTAACATTCTAGTAATAGTAGTAATTTACTTTACTTCAAAATACTATAAGCTAGAGAGCAGTGAAGCATTAAAAAAAATAATCTTACTTAGGAAGAACTATTGCTGTACCATACCTGTATACAGCTTAACATACCTATTATTTTACTTTGTAACCGCTGTTGTTCTTTTAATAAATAAAATAAAATTCTCTGAATCGGCAGATTCTTTAAACTGTACCTGAGTGCTGATTATCGGATTACCAAAACCGTATGGTAATATGAAGTACAGAAAAACAAAAGCTGCAAGGGTTTTTGAGCCGAAGTAATCATTTGAACGCAGTGCTAACCATGGTAACTTTTAGATATGGTTTTGGTGTAACAAGACTTGACTCAGCACTCAAATGGATGCCGAGGTTAGGTCCAACTAAAAACAGCTTCAGAATCCAATTATACTAACTCCTAGTACAGGGTCCCG
This sequence comes from Anticlea derivata, assembly GCA_947579855.1. Lineage (NCBI taxonomy): Eukaryota > Metazoa > Arthropoda > Insecta > Lepidoptera > Geometridae > Anticlea > Anticlea derivata. The sequence goes on along the minus strand of OX388259.1, from coordinate 14,654,672 downwards.
AGGGAGCACCCACAGTGGTACATACAAACTGCCACGTCTGCGGCTCCTGGTCCCAGCGACACCGGTGCAATACCGACAAATTAATACTGTAGCATGGCAAAACGTGTAGCTTGCTGAAGCTGAAGAATCGTACATGGTCAACAATCGGATGGGAAGAAGTGCAACCGAACGCTTACGTGTTTCAAGAGGCACTCAGTTATGAGAGGCCTGTTTGACTTCCGAGATGCTTTGGCCGCGTACCATACAATATACCTATGCTTTTACATAAGTTGTGTTTTCAGATGAAGTGTTTGTCCACCCAGCACCTACCGTCCTCTCAGCCAAGTGAGCAGGAAAAACATGCCAACAAAGCCACGTGAATAAATCCTCATTTGGCAGTACTTCCACCTGGCATGCGAAACACGAACAAGCGCGCTTTTGATTATGCAATCAATCGCTGAATACTCCGGCTAATGTCGCTCCCTCGCTCCGACAAGATCCGCTGAATGGCGAATCGGCTCCGGAAACGATGAAATTCCTCTGATACAGACCACCTGAGCGCAAAGAATGTCGAGCCAAATTATGCGCATTAGCACAAGTCTCCGATTATTGAGACACTAGCGAGGCCGGCGAAATATTTAAAATGCGTGTGTCATAATATCGGCAAGATTTAAAACCGTGCAGTTACCTAGTCGCAAGTAAATTAACTGTCAGCGTGGTTAATAAACAGATGACCATCACATTATCACATGTGGCAACTAAGTGCTTCCCTGAGTCGGAGGGCATGTTTAGATGTTAGTCATTGTCGATTCTTGCTGTAACTTTTGTCAACGTCATGAGTGTTCGCGGCCCTGGTGCTAAGGGTCCTAACTGAGGGCAAAAAATGTCGAACAGAAAAAGTATTGGAGCGGAGATAAAACTTAAGTTCCCCGAATCTGACTAGCGGAAAACTGGGATCCGAATCGCAATAATAAAAACGTTTGTGAAATGGAGTGAAAAGTCGAAGCACCGGACGACGCGAACGTCTAATTCTACCATCCGGGGGAATGTGGGCTTTGTGATTATGACAATAGAGTCTACGCTGCCGGAAGTATTGTTTTTGCTTGCAAAATGGGTCGGCTCGCCCCACGGAGGCAATTCGTTCCACATTAGAAGAGCGAAGGGCTTTTTATATTAATTGCAGACGCCATTACAAGGTCATTGCGACCTTCCATGGTTGTACCAATTGCACCAACGAACAGGGAAAATACTACCGCCATGCCTTTTACACCCTTTACTGTTGACCTTATGGGCTTGCACCCCGACCAACTCACCTTGATAGGACTCCCAGCATACTTTTCAAAGTAACTCAGTAAACTGTTTGTTCATCTTGGTTCAGCTTTGCTCGCTGATAAATTATGAAGCTCACGAGATGATTAATAGTATGGAGGTGTTTTAAGTGACGTCACGTCTGGAGGACTGATTCACCTTCAGTGCTTTATCTGTCTATATTCAGAAATACGTAGTATCTGTCCGTTGATGAATTTTCGAGCTTTTTAAATTATTCGAGATAATATTTAGGGTTATAAGTTCATCATCATCATCATTTCAGCCGTAAGACGTCCACTGCTGAACATGGCCTCCCCCACAGACAGAGCAAATTCCTTACCATGTGGGGGGATTTGCCCATACTCACCACGCTGGGCATGCGGGTTGGCGAGCGCAGTTAGAGCTATCGTTGTTAAAATGAGGGACGCTGCTGCCCATCCCCTAGCTTTTTTCCCTTAGTCGCCTCTTACGACATCCGCGGATAGAGATATGGAGGGGCCTATTCTTTAGCCGGGGCCACCACGGCAACCGGTTATAAGTTGGTAAATAATAAATAAATAACACCCAATAGTCACATACATATTTCTGATCCCACTAGGATTACCTATGTCATGGGTACCAGACACTACGAGTACCATGGTAGCACAACACCCAGACCCAAAACAAATATTTGCAGATCATGCAAACATTTGGCCCGCAGCGGGAATCGAACCCGCACCCCTCGCGTCTCAGCCCGGCAATCGCCTGCCACGCCACCGACCGACGTCCGGTAAAGTATAGCGGTTGTTATAAACCAGGTTCAATTTAGGTAGTGATAAGATAAGCCAGGGAGCGCAGGCGCAAGCGACACGCACAGTCACCATAAATCACAGACTGAACTAATATAGCCGTCAAGCACGAAATTATGCCTTTAGTTGGGCTTTTTTGAATTCGTAATTTTGCCCAATAATTTGGACGTATTTGAAAGTCCATTGCCAATTATATAACTTGATAGATTATTCTATGACTAATTTAATAAATAATTGGGCTTGAAATCTCTCCATTATTCTCTTTGCGCCTGTGAAGTGACGAAAAAAGCTACGTAGTGTAAAGTTTTCCACGGTCTATAAAAACACGAACCGATATGTAACATGCGCCCAACGAGGATGTGACTGTGGTGCTCCAGTTCAGTCAATGCCACACTTGCTGGAGTGTCCCCTGTGCCCGAATACCTGCACGAGAGAGGACCTCAACGCGGCCACGGATAGGGCGATTGAGGTGGCCGCCTACTACTCTAAATTAATATAGAATGTGTGTGTGAAGTATCGACACGAAAAGAAGAAGAACGAGGCAAATGTTACATGTAGTTTGACAATATTAACAAAGGTAGAGTAGTGAAGTCTAATTTTCAACATTCTTAGGGCCCCGCTACTATTCAGCCTTGCTGAGACAGCGAAGAAGTATGGAGCAGCTAGTTATAACAGCCAGTTGATGGCTAGTCGCACCCGAGACTCGAGTGAGATGAACGGGCCGCCTCCCTCAGGGCCGCTACGCCAAGGGCGCGCAGCCAGTTGGCTGCCATACCATCACCATCACCATCTTCCTGCCCTTATCCCACATCATGTGGGGTCGGCACAACGTGTATTCCTCTTCCATTTCCCCCTATCAGTTGTCATCTCAGCACTGACACTGGCTGCCGTATCATTGTGCACGTTCTAATGGTAGAAATTCTTAGCTACCTAGTGGACGATGAGCCGTCTTTATGTGCGAAAAGTCTATACCTGCGTCATATAAGTTAGTATCGTGCCGGGTCTTACCTTGATATATATTATATGATATAGATGATAACTCATAATCTTGACTGTTTTTAACTATGACTCTATATTCTAATCTTATATCTAGGTATCTTAATTTTTAATCATAATGCCATTGTTTTGATACTAAATAAAACATTTGCATGCTTGTCTAGCAAAAACCTGTGCGCCCGCTTACTGCAAAAGAACAGCGATTATTTTGAACTACCATGTTTTAGCAACTGATATCATTTCATTTCATTGATGAAGACGTGGCTTTCGAGGAGTGTGATCTCGAAATCATAATTCATATCTCAAAAGTGTCTGTTAATTCACATTTATAAAATTACCAAAGAAAAATCCTTGTAACATTCTTACTATAACCTCAATTTGGTTCTTCAGGCAGGGAGCAAGAACTCGTAACAACGTGACTTCCTCCAATGGAACAGAACACTCGAGCGAGGCAAAGGAAACTTCTCGAACGTTCGGAGGCTGCATTGTTACCTCCTTACATTGTAATGAGTTGGGACTTCGCTGATTGTCTTCGAAAATTTAAAGTTTTTATTTCGCAAAGGGTACGTGAATGGCTTCCTTTGTTCTTTGTAAGAAAGGATGATTGGTCAGACAGTCGGCCAAAATAAAATAAAATGCGTTTTTAGACAGAAAAGCTCCAAAGAGTAAGTAATAAGCACATTTAATGTAGGTGCTTGCTGGCTTGCTTGTCTTGTCATTGATTATTTTTTGAAAAGAAAGGAATTGTGAAAGGATTCAAGTGCGCCTCTTTGAGACTCATTTCGTGCACATGTCACATGTCTTCGTATTATTATTTTTTTTTTATAGTACTGAGGTGGCAAAGAAGCATACGGCCCACCTGTTGGTAAGCGGTTACCGCAGCCTATGAGGAGACTTTTAGGTAAGTATACGTCAGAAATGAACAAGAGAAGAAACTTGTGCCTGCTTCACCCCTGTATTGATGCATAGGAAACAGATGGTCACCAAGATTAATGGTCACCAAGATTGATGCATCATTCATTGCTCACCACTGACCAGTGCGCCACTGAAGATTAGACCTATGAATAGTGATAAAGTAGATTCCAACATTATTTTATAGTTGGCAAATGCATGTTCCTGAATCTGAAGTCAGTACCTCCGAATGCCCCTCTCGTAAGATATATCGCAGTGAAACTTCTGTCTAACATACTGTTATTTCGTCTGTGTCCGTAAGGTCGATCCATCTTACTTACATGTAACTTAATAAAGGCGCAACGTCGCCAACGTATCCGCTGACTTGCCTTGTTTTGTTACATTGAGGGCAGGAATTTATTGTAGTCCAAATGGTCAAACAAAAATCACGTATTTTTTCTGGTGATAAAATTCGGCTTATCGGCATTTGAGTTATTTTTCTGCCTTTAACACATTTTAGCTGTGACGAATGAAAGCCGTGTCGAAAATTCGAATATCTGTTAGGTTAAATTGAAAGTCAAACTCCGAATTGGGTTGATATTCCGTCAACACAAAACTCTAGTTGATTCAATTTTAGCCACGTCAATGTCACTGACAAATTCGGTTGCCTTTCGAAAGTCTTAAGCTACTTACTGCTAAAGTAACTGGTAAGGTAATTGATGCCGATTGTGTGTAAAGTATCCACGTAGGTATTTAAGCCTACAATGCCAGAGTATACAATCAGATAACAGTGGCAACCAACTTGATCTGAACGTCGATATATAATTAAATGAGATCACAAAACGCTTTCTTTCACTCTGAAATAGGAATCCATTCTGATCTCTAGAATTTACTTTCCGGCTCTGTGGCAATACAAATTAAATATTCACTCGCTAAACCGTATTTCCTGTTTTCTATAAATAGAGTGTTCAGCCATGTGTCACCGCGCAATCCTACTAATATTATAAATGCGAAAGTTTGTGAGAATGTTTGGATGTTTGTTGTTCAATCACGCCTTAACGGTTCAACCGATTTCGTTGAAACTTGGAATAGATAAAGTTCTTTATCTAGAATAGCATATAGGCTACTTTTTATGTAGGTACCACGCGAGCCGCAAAGCCGCGGGCGGAAGCTAACCTAAAATAAGCTCCCGACGCTGAGATTATAATGGCGTGCATTTCTCATTTAGACGGAATTAAGGTATTGTGCCAGCCACATGCTTTATATGCTTAATAGCTCTGTCCGACTTTACTCATAAGTTTCAATTTCACTTGCAGATGACCTACTAGTGTCTGTGTACGTATCGCTGAATAAGAATTCCTAGTTCGCATTGGAAGGTGCTCTCGGGCCAAGCATCGGAATTGGCACTGAATGAGGTTCGTGATACACATCGCTCGATAAACTGTGCAGTGCTATAAAGCTGGCTTTGTTTCCAAAATAAGTTTGTAAAGAAGCAGATAAAGTAGAAAAAACTAAAATAAAGCGTAAGCTTATAGTGCATAAGGCTTCTTGTTGCTCGTAGTTTTGGGTATTCGTAGTCTCTTACCTATATAGGTCAGTAAAAATGGTGTATAGTGGCACAGCAAACCAAAAGGCACTGTGAAAATGCCTACGAAAACAGTGTATCTATTAAAAATATTCAGTGCGCCTTGCAAAGAAACTCCATTTATTTAAGAGCTTGCCCGTGAGTGGCTCCTGATATATTGCTAAACTGTTCCCCGCTACCTGCGCTATAAACGTAGAAGTAGCAAGAAGTTGCAACAGCAAAAAGTACTGCGTGTGAATCAGCAATGTTTATTACTGGCCTCATAGCTCAGTTGGTAGTAACTGGACAAATATTTGTAACTAACACAGATGTTTGTTCTGTGTCTGGGTGTTAAATATATATCAATTATGTAAATCAGTCTCTGGTACCCATAGTACAGGCTATGCCTAGTTTGGGATCAGTTGACCGTGTGTGATATGTCCGGAATATTTATTTATTTATTTAATGTCGCCAATTGAAGCTAGTTCACTTCAGATAAGCAGTTTTCATGTTAAATATTCCTTTGCAAGCTTACAAATTATAATCATAATGAATTGAATGAATGGCATGATGTTCTATTATCCTATTTTCAACCTATTTTTTGAATTTCGCGTGGCTGATCGTAATAAAGTCTATAATACCTAACTACCTACTAACAGATCCACTTATAATTGACGATATCAAGCACAGTTTTTTTAGATGAGTGGCTGTCAGAGGCTCTAGAGACCTACAGCTAGGCTTTAAGGAGGAGGTAGGCCACAGCGAGATTTTCTCGTTCTGAATCGGAGCGCCCGCCTGGGGAGGTACCGCCGCCTTACAGAAGATTGCAGTCAAATAACATTTGTTTCAAATAGTGTTGTGTTCCTACGATGAGTAAGGTTACCAGAGCACTTTAGGGGGGGAGGGGATTCGGGGTCGGCAACGCGTGCGTGATGCCTCTGGTATTGCAGGCGCTCATAGGCTACGGTAACCGCTTACCAACAGGTGGGCCGTATGCTTGTTTGCCACCTCCCTTGTAGTATAAAAAAAAAGCTAAGGCGTTTTCTTGCCCTACTAACTATATATATATATATATATATATATATATATATATATATATATATATATATACATGTGTATATATATATATATATACATGTGTATATATATATATATATATATATTTAGTAAGTTTTATCTGCGATCAGTTGTTTAACTGCAAATTTTTTGATTTGAGTTTTGCGTCGGGCAGAGTAACTCTCCTGCACTCTCTACAGTAGGCACTCTTCTTTGCTTTCAGTCATTGAGCTGAATGACATCTTTTCTCCTGAGCCGGTGTGTGTATGCGGGTGTTGTGAGTCGCTGTGCCAGCTGATTAGGATGGTCTTTCAGCTTGTCTTGGTATGCTTTGGCAGTTCTTTTGACTTCTTCAGATACTGTGTTTACTTGCAGCTCTGTATTTCTTATGAACCACGGGGCGCTAGATATGTTTTTCAGCAGGCCATTTTGAAAACGTTGAATGAAATTTAGGCCACTTGCTGATGATACAGCTATACTAGCAAATAGTAAAAATCCTGTGGAGGCATCAGAGCTTCTGCAAAACACCTTCAATGAGGTAGATGTATGGCTGAAAAAGTGGAGGATTAAAGCAAGTGCCTCGAAGTCAGTTCACATAACCTTCACACAAAGAAGGGGCGATTGCCCACCGGTCAACCTTATCACCCGCTCCCACCTAATGCTACAGTAAAATACCTAAGCATGCATCTAGATCGCCGTCTGACGTGGAAAAAACACTTACAAATGAAAAGGGACCAACTTGGATTGAAATACCGAGGACTCTACTGGCTACTTTGGAGAAACTCGAAATTGTCGGTAGATAACAAGCTACTCATATACAACACTGTATTGAAGCCAATTTGGACCTACTAACTATATGAACTAGTTCAATGAACTATCTGGTTAAATAATATTGTGACAGGTCCAAACAGTGCCAGACGCGTCTGTTCAGTGGAGCGAAGAAATTAAAATACTGTTGTTCGCAGAATAGTTTTACGAACAAAGGAAATAACTTTAAAGGGGGCGCCAAAGAAAATGAAAGTGAGAAGAATATCTGAATTTAATTAAAACTGGTTTTGGGAATAGCAGATCGTTTTGTCGTTAAATCCACCCGAGTGAGGAGACTTCTTAAAGCTCAGAGTAATTATTTTGAAAGTTACATTTGAAAGCTGAAATGTCATTATTAAAATCTAGTTTCAGTATTGGACCGTCAAATTACTGAAATGGACTTTTGAAGGCTAGTTACGAAAACATGATCCATTTGAGAACTTCTCAAAAACGTCAAGAAAAGCTCTCTCATGTCACTCGACAAGAAAAATCGTTATATTCCCCGTCCCCGACCTTACGTAAGCGCTCGAGTGGCCATTTATTAACATCTTACGGCCCCCATCGATCGGATATTATTGCTAAGAAAAAACAAACAGCCCCGACTTTCGCCAGCACGTAAACACTTCACCGTGCCATACCGCGAAACCGATCTACAAGCGAGTATCAATCTTACATTCAGCGCGATAAAGTTCAAGTCAGAACGTCGATCGGATGGATATCTGACCCTTGAGCAGTGAGGTTTGGTTTTATTTAAGGGCTGCCACTTCAGCGGCGGGTATTTGCATAAGTTTGTTTATGAATGTCGCTTGGTCCTCGTCAGTCAACGCGTCTGCCACTTAACTGGATATAATCTGTTTATTCAATGAAATGGAACACAAACAGAGCGAGTGCCTAGTTGTAAACTGTTTTTATTTTAGCTCGGTGTTTGAACCGAGCTTGGAACTGAAGGTGTCATGTTAACCTTTAATAGCCGAGTGGTGCGCGTGGCACGGCCTTAAGTTCGTCGCTCGCTTCCTAAATGAAGCACATAACAATTTGACGTCTCGTTAGGGCTCTTTTGAGACGTTTTGGGCGATTCAGGGCAGCCGTACGTAGAGCAGTTAACTGGGATATTATGATGTTGGATTTAATTAATGGACCTTTACTGATCCTTTGCATGTGAGACGGAGGACGGAGGCCATGGAGAGATCGAGGGCAGGCCAGTAAGGTATCTTTAAAAAGACACACTCATTGTAAGTAGGGTGATTCTTATAATAATTCTCATCGTAACATACCGTTTAGACGTTTGAATGCGAAGTGTAGAATATCTTCAACTTTAGAAAGATGGGACTGTAAGCCATCGTAATGGATGAGATTTTTGCAAGTGTATTTCGCCATCAATAAATTAAATAAATAAATAATAAATAAATATTCCGGACATATTCATATGGTCAACTGATCCCAAACTAGGCATAGCCTGTACTATAGATATCAGAGACTGATATATATTTAGTAGATAAATATTTAACACCCAGACATAGAACAAACATCTGTGTTCATCACACAAATGTTTGTCCAGTGCGGGGATCGAACCCGCGACCTCTAGCGCAGAAGGCAGAGTTACTACCAACTGAGCTATGAGGCCAGTCTTCTGAATTCTTCAGTCCTCAGTCTGAAGAATTCTTGTATAATTTTAATTCTACCTCAACGTGTTTGTTCATAGTGAAAAAGCGGTCGTGAATGCGCATGCGATCTATGCATATGCACGAACAGAACGACCAAGAAATTAAAAGTTACAACTCACAATAATTCACAATTCTAAGGAAATCCTCATTCAAAAGTTGTATTTGCGAGCTGCAAAGTCATGATTAAGCGGCAACAACGAATGCTCGTTAAAAGTTGAGAGTCGACCGCCAGCGTTTAAAACTTCCACCTGGCTACCATCCGGCTACCGTCCGCCCATCCGTCCGGCTCATACAAATCCGCCCGCCCACAGAAAACAATAATGTTTTACTTCGAACCGTCAGTTTGTGACAGTCCATATTGCTGTGACAAAAGATGAATACCCGCATCGGCGGGCACCACACACTTTCACACAAACGACCTCCACGCAGTGGAGGACGGTGGCAGTGGTTGACCATAATGTTCCAGAATGTACACAAATTGATATTTTAAATGTACCAATAATATGATAAACTAGCACAAAGCTTGGTCTATCCTTAGAGGCGCGGGTAAAAATAAACATAATCGGGTATTGTTCCGGGCAATATTTTGACTAATTAAAAATAAAATAAGTACAGCGTAAAGTCAGCATCAATAAAACCAATTTGAAGTGAAACACACTTATCCTTCTTTATTTAATCGTCGTAAGTAGTAAAGATGGTTTACAGTCTAAAAGATGGTTTATGATAAACTCTAAAATTGGTGTACCTACTGAAGTGAAGAGTAAATTGAATCGATATGAAAAGAGCAAAAATAGTTTAAATTCAATCGGGACTGGTTTAGCTCCGGCTCCATAATCGAGTTGGGACCGAACACGGAATAATATTTGATCTGCAAATAGAAACAGACCAGTCACAGTTTAGTTAAAGTTCTAAAGGTCAGGGTTCTGAATTTAAGTTTCAATGACACGTTCTATTGACAGTTTAGTTTCAATGAAAAACCATGAAGTGAAAATGAAAATGAAAAATGTTTATTACAAAAACTTATTTAAAGTAACATTTAGTTGGTTCCAGCTCTTCTTGTTAGGTAGGTACCATAACAGTCATATTATTGTAACATACTTCCTACGTACAAAGGAGTAAGTACCCACCTAAATAAAAATAAATGACGGTAAGCATACAGTTTAAGAACCACCTAAGTAGTAGTAGAGTATATTATTATTATCCTTTCATCCTTTCATCACAGTGGTTTTTGCACCAAACTAAAAAAAATACCTAAAGAACTCACCAATATCTCAGGGTCAATCATCTCTCAATTAGAAACCTGCCATTTTTTTAATAGTAGGTTATGAGGGTTCCGATGTATTTTTCTAGTTTTACTTAGGTACTCTTTACCAGGGGTTTAGGGGATATTTTAAGTCTTGGCAAAAAAAAAAACAATATAGACATTTTAGTTTTTTTTTCTTTTTTTATGTTATTGTTTTGTTTTATACGGAGGCAAACAGGCTTACGGCCCACCTTAGTCATGCCCTTTGTAGGTTTGTACGTACGAAAGGAAGCTACATAACTAGAGCGAAATAATATTATGGGATAAGCTAAAAATACATGTAAGATGGTAGTAATAATATTGGAAATAGCTTAGGCCTGAGTAAAATTTGAAATAAAAGGATAACATATTATCTTCCAACGAGCTCTCAGATTATCATTGAAAGTTCTATTATTTTATATGATTCCACCAATAGAATTTAGAAAGTGAATCATTGAGTGTATCCCTAGCTAGTCTGGATTAGTATGATTCTACATAGTTAGCATAATAATAATAATAATAAGTTCATTTATTTCAGACAGGTCCATACAGAAATACAATTTTAAAGAGCCAAAAAACAATAATTACCTAACCTAACGCACATTAAACATAGAGGATCTGGATAATTGGCCATCTTAGAATATTTATGGAGACCTCAATCTAAGATTGGTATCTGGATCTGGATAGCGCCTTAGCTCGTATTATCCTGGCTATTCACCGGGCCGGGGACCGCGCGGGCCTCAATACCGCAGTGAATGGCACTCGGCCGGCAATGACCCGTGCGGGCCGACTTACCATGTGAATCGGGCCGTGCTGGACGATTGGCCTTTGTTGGGGATAGGTATTCCCATTTCCCATATTACTGGGACCGGTAAATAGGGATAGTTATGGTCTTTTACTGCAACACTTACATATGTAACTGTATAATGTACTAAGTGAACTAATTTTATTATTTCACTTAGTACATATTTAAGGTTGCCTGGCAGAGATCGCTCTTAGCGATAAGGCCGCCCATTGTATTGCCGTGTAAATTTGTAATTGTGATCTTATGTATTATTTCCGTGTGGTGATCAATAAAGTGTTATCTATCTATCTATATTTACTAGAAATATTGACATTAAGCTCGTCAAAAAAATCTCAATTGTAATAAAAAAAATGACTCTGATGTCAGTGTGAAGGAAGCGAATATTATAAGCGGCAAACAATATGGGAGCTTACTCGTATCTTCGGAAAAATGAGCGCAAAAAAGGGGCCTTATATTCGGCAAGTGTAAAAGATAAAAGCATTGCATAGGTTACCAAAAATGCTATTTAAAAAAACTTGATTTAGAGCAAGAGTACAGTATGACTAGTTACAAATAATGAAAATAAATCATAGGGTTTTTTTTATACTACTGAGTTGGCAAACAAGCATATGGCCCACCTATTGGTAAGCGGTTACCGTAGCCAAGGAGCGCTTGTCATACCAGAGGCATCACGCGTTGCCGACCCCGAACCCCCGAACTCAAATTAGAATTAGAATTAGAGCTAACAGGCTAGCTCTGCGTGTGAGTTCTCGCGCAAGGACACTGCTTTGAACAGCAAACCGTGTCGCCCCCAACGGGAGAGACAGGAGGAATCATGGATGGAGTTTAAATTGAAATTACTTTTTAAATATGGCCGCTGTCGCAAACGGAGTTTGGACCGCGATACAATATTAAACTTGCTCATAAACAAACATGTACGGTGCAAAATTTAAATGGGGTTTGGTGATATTTCAAACACTTTTGGGTTATAGCATTGTTCAATGGTTTGTTTTTCAGGACGAATCGTGTGTGCGTAATCTCTTTACGTAATTAGTATAAACTGGGCGAATACAGAGAGTGTGCGAGTATTCATCACCAGAGTTCAACCCAAAACTAATTTATATGTGAGTGATTAATTAGTGCAAGGCTTCATTGTTCTAAATGAAATGGCTGATTAGAATATAATTAAATTTGTTTTAAACATGAATACCTACACAGAAAAGACCACAAGCCCAGTGTCATAAGAAGGAAAAAATTCAACAGTCGTAGTAAACTAGGTAAATATTTAAAAACTACTAAGTAGGTCCAGTTGTGCCAAGTAGTCCCATCTGCATAGTTGTGTATCAAAAAAGTCCTATCTCAGTGACCCGAGATAGTTTCTCATTATTGTTGAACTCATTATATGTATCTGATTATATCATATTTATAATGTAACCAACTCATTTCTCTTATTATCCAAAACCTGTTCGCAGTATTGTAAACAAAATGAATGAAATGAAATTGTGTTTCGTGAAATTGTCACCATTGTTGTTCTAAACAAGCGAAAAAAGTATTTGGCGAAATAAATAACAGTTTTGTGTGAAGGTTTGGGTAAACTTCATTTCGGTTTGGTTCACCGAAATATATTTGTAGAATCAATTTTGAAAATCGTGTAGCTTTCCGTTTTTCGGGCTTACATGTTTGCGTAGCTGGATGTGCTTACCTGTAAAGAAAAATACAACCTTAGAAACAATGTTTTAAAACAATTTACAAAGGAAACTTAAAAAGAAAATTTTAGAACTCCCAATTTACAATGAACTTCCCAATGATACAGTGTTAGGTCCACGTCTCTTAAAACGCACGCAGCGTCTCATTCAGAGAGTCCAAAATGCATGCGCGAGGTTTTGTTTTGATGTACCTCCAAGAGAGCATGTCACCCCATTCTTGAACCAACACTCCATCTTAAGAATGAAGGCACGCAGAAAACTCCACTTAGCCACTCTTCTTTTTGGGGTAGTCAAGTTTGGCATACCCTCTTATTTATATGAAAAACTTAATTGGTTTAATAGGGGAGGGAAAATGAGAATATGTTGCCCTGTTCTTGCGACGCCTCAAAGTTCTTCTGCAGCTTTCAGGGGTAGCTTTCGTTACGCAGCAACAAAATGCTGGAATAATATTCCACCCCCGATCAAGGAAATGTCAAATATAAATACGTTTAAACTTAAATTAAAACGGTTCCTCCTTAGTGCTCAGAAGGAGGACGAAAGTCTAAAAGATAATGATCGCTCCGTCATATAGTGTTTTAGTAAATGAGTACGTAGTTTTATACCACCAGTGATTTATTCTTTACTTATTCTAAACTTTATTAATTACTAGATTCCGCCCGCGACTTCTAACTTCCTCACAATCTTTCCCATTTTATTTTCTGCCACGTATTTGTTTTCTGCCGCCTATTTTACTGAGAATTATGTATGTCCTAACTGTTGTGTTATTTTTAGTCACCTCTAGAAGGTCGTGACGTTACTGCTATGGTCTCCGCTGAAAACCAGCGCTGGGTGCACACATCAGTGTGTATCCAGCACAATGCTGAGAGGAGGCCATGTTTTCCAAGAGCTCTGCTGCGCACAATATCTTCTATCACTAAGCATTTAATTTCTTCTATTTTATTTTTATTTTATGTGTAGTAGTTCTTAAGGAAAATAAAAATCTTTCTTTCTTTCTTTATTTCTTTCTTTCAATTTAATTTCAGCGTACGGCGGCCTCGTAATCAATGGATCGACGAAATTGTCGATCCACTTACTATAGTTTGTCAAGGCATTTTATGAAAGAAACCTGCTAAGCAGTGGACGTTTAACGGCTGATAATGATGAATGCTGCCTAAGTATATGAATTAAAAAGTATCTCAAACCTGATTTTCAAAACTAGTTCGCCGTCCCAGACGAGAAATTGATTTAGAAGTATTTGGACGGTCATTCTTCAAGTTTTAAAGGGGAAAGAGGATGAACGAAGTTGCTAATGAAGTTTTTCCTAATCGAACTATCTCATCTGCGACTCGTAAATGGGACGGTATACGAGCTGGCGTCCACCAAAGCGGAGAGTGGGAAGTTCTGCTACTTTTTTAGTAACAATAAGTTACGCGGCACATTTGAGGGGCTGAGTATGTGGCGCAGCCTTTTTTTTTTGTTCATAACAGTTCGACAAAGCTAAGCAACGTTCATTAAAATATTTTTTTGCTACTTGCATTCAAATGAGCACAGTAAAAACATTCTGAGAAAAGAGACGTTTCATCAATATATGGAGCCTGGGCCTGCACTGTGTACACTACTCTAAAATATGGCTAAGCAATAAAGTAAACGTATTTAATTGATTATTTTATTTAAATTGACTACGTTCTAAGGTACATTAAGATTTTCTTCGACAAAGAGAGTAACACACAGCGCTACAAAAATATGGCGGATGGACGTGCGTGAAATGTCATTTTGACAACCTACATTTATATGACAAAACAAAAACATCAAATCAAACAACATGACATAAAAAATATGTCAATGTCATGTCAAACGCCAATTATAAACCAACATGGCGGCCTTCAAATAGTGTTCACATAGTAAAAAACTTACCAGAAGAACTATTCTTGTACCATCGCATTTGTCTTCAAATTAATGAAATTGTATTTTTCTTGTAATCGCCTATTTTTCCTTATTTTTCTTTGTAGTGTCCATGGACCAGGCCCAGAATGAAATGGCTCTTTTCCAGTCTCATTTTAATGACGATCTAGTGCCTTATACAAAGATACAAATAGGCTAGGTATGTTAAAGTTCACTGCCTTCTCAAACGAAGCTTCGAAGCACCATAATCGATGGTCCTTCGCGTAAGAGTACCTACCTTTATTTTTACAGGTGAACGACCAAGTAAGAAGCCAAGAAGGAGCAAGTAAACGGCGAACGAAGAGATAAACAGAATCCGGAGAGTTTTTGTAAACCGTCGGATCGCGGCTGTGAAATTCAATAATGGGGAAAGTTTGCTTGTAAATGTCTTCGCTTACGTTGCGTTATTGAATGAAGTTTAAACAGGGAGCGAGGTCAATATCCGCCAAGTTTAGCGAGTGAGCTTTTGTTACAATATAAGAAAAAGGATACCAATATCATGGACGTTTACGTGAGCAGAGATGTAGAAATCTAACAGTAAAATCGCGCACCTAAAGTCGATTCCATCCTTTTGATTTTCGCATTATCCTTCCTAGATCGTAAGAATCGATCTATAAAATGCTCTATTATAACTTTCCACTGGAAAACGACTTTAGTTTAAGATTTTACAAAAACCAGGGTAAATTCACCAACCGATACCCAGCTTTATTTGAATATCTGACAAGCTTTTAACCCGATCAAAAAAGATACCAATCGCGTCAATTTACTATGCACACACTTGTTTATTTAGGCGATGGCGTATACATTGGTGATTAGACAGGGGCGCTCTAGTATTCACAAGACCTCAGGGAGTAGTGTACATCGCGCGCTGCGCAGTCGTCTCCGACGAGCCGCTGAATATTGGATGATGCACGTCGATACTAGGAGACTGTAAACAGGTG
The DNA here is from genome assembly GCA_947579855.1 of Anticlea derivata. Classification (NCBI taxonomy): domain Eukaryota; kingdom Metazoa; phylum Arthropoda; class Insecta; order Lepidoptera; family Geometridae; genus Anticlea; species Anticlea derivata. The sequence goes on along the minus strand of OX388259.1, from coordinate 14,638,986 downwards.
AGTGAATGTGCGAGTTACTAGACTTACTTTGTAGATACTACTTACAGTGTAGGCAGAACTAGGTACGCCCATTAAATACATCGCAACATCTACAAGTACGTCGTCGAATACGGGCTTTGAGACTTGTTTATTATACCCATAATATAGTTGTTCAGATCTCTAGATACTAGTTATCCTCAAGGATCATAATTGAGAGTTCCAGTAAACAGTAATTAGTAAGCATTCCGTAAAAGTCGCGAGCACATCGCCGTTATTTGCTGGTTCTTCAATGAAAAGTATTTGAGTTGCTAATGGTGAATGAATGTCTGTTACACTCGAGCTACTGGGCCGAGTAACTCGACTAGTTTGAATTCAGCCTTAGTGACGTGTTGTTAGTGGGTAGGGTAACATATTATATCGCTAGCTCTTGCTGGTCTGGTCTAGTGGAAAAGAGAATTAAATGAATGTTTAATAAATACAGATTGCTTTAATAAAGTTAGAATCTGGATATTTTATTCTAACTTGTAGCATCTTTTAGGTTTGTTCTTGCTCCGTCAATAGAGGTCTCAATCTTACTTATGTACTATCTAGAGAACACCGGTGGTAGTGGCCCCACCTTGCGAGCACTACCACCACTACCACATCATGCTAGAAGAAAGATGACTAAGAAAAACAAGTAATTAAAAAAAGTTAAAGTGAAGATTTACTAACCCTTTAGAAATCGACGTACATAATAGGTATATGTATTTTCTTTGTTTCAATACATAGTGTAGGCTAGCTTATTGTTGCCAAATCAGGTCATTAGGTTGAGCATGTTGTAAGCTTAATAGATTGCCTGAGTAATAAACTATGTATACTTAGTTATTGACTTATGTGGATTGTTACAAGCATCTATAAATGTGCCTACAAGTTAGGACAATGCATAGTTAAGACTCTAGGGTAAGTATTATGGTTACTAAACAATTACCATTACCACAACCCTAACACAAATTAATGTTATGAAGAAAAAAAAAGCTAGTAAAGAATAGAATAATCTTCCTTTACAAAATAATTCATCAAAAGAACCTTTTCGCGCGACCGGGTTAACTATTTGCATTACAAGTTTAGTAATGTAACAAGTTGTATTTTTGAATGCGGATTGATGGAGGGTCAGAGTATCGAGTTTGACCTTTGTGTTTTGTATTTTGTAGATGCCAGCGCCGGCGGCGACGGGCGCCGAATGTTGATCGCTTCGTTGGGACAAGTGATGTGCTTTTGGAGCTAAACAAATTACCTACATATTATTGACTATCACTGTAGGAAACTTTATGGGGGTGGGTAGTTATTCAAACATTGATTCCGCCACGGGGATCAACCCGCACCTCTTGTATCTCGGCTGGCACTCGCCCACGCCGCTACCAAGGTCGTCAAAACTCATAAATAACCTGCCTTGAAGTGCCGATACAATAATCAACTCCAAGCCTCAATAACATTTTTCTTCAATCTCTAAATTTAATAATCATTTTAGATAACAGTCTTTATTTATAGAAAGAAAATTAAAACTAATATAAGTATATATTTAAAAAATACACAAGAAACAGTTGAGCTATCTAAAAACCCCTATAAACGATCTATAGACAGCTCAACTGATCCAGATCACTACTAGTCGGCAGCGTCCCCAAGACGCTGGCGGAATCGCTACGCTGGATGGCAATGCTAATCCTTTGGGCCAAATAGGAGCCGGCTCTCTTCGCATGTACAGATCGACTATATTGTATGTATGCCTTAGACGTCCACAGCTGATTATGATTATTCTTAACACTGGCCTCCGCCATAGGACAGACCTCGTAGCTCAGTTGGTAGTAACACTGCCTTCTGCGCTAGAGGTCGCGGGTTCGATTCCCGCACTGGACAAACATTTGTGACAAACACAGATGTTTGTTCTGTGTCTGGGTGTTAAATATATATCGATTATGTATATCAGTCTCTGGTACCCATAGAACAGGCTATGCCTAGTTTGGGATCAGTTGAGCGTGTGTGATATGTCCGGAATATTTATTTATTTATTTTATTTATCATAAAGATGTTCTGAGCGATCTTGAGATGCCAGCTACAAAGCATCCCTACGTCGTAATAGCAGTGTCATCCTCTCTCTCAAAGCTTGCAACTGCCGTCCGCTAGCACAAACATCTCAAGTTTAACACGCATTTACATAAAGGGCTGCCCGGGGCGCGGGGGAGGCAGACCCAGCAGCGAGGGGAGGGGGGACAGCACTTATTGTAGCACACGTGCGATATGCAAACTCACCTGTCGGCCAGGGTTGGGCAAAATTAAACATTTTCTGCACAAAAGGTACACCTATACCCAGTTGCTACTTCTGGCTTTAGTATTTGTGTACACTACTGAGGTTGCGCAACAGAAATGCTAAAGTCAAGTACTCATCTTGTTATTTCACCTATAAACAGGGTTAACTACAATAGGCCAGTTGTGGCCGCAGTGAAACCATAGCCACAAAAAGTATAAACAGGGTTCCGTATTTTGAGAACTTACAACCAAATAATCGAAGGCAGTAGACATTTTTGGCATCAAAAAGGACTCTGAGACACTAAATCCTCTAGTCATATAAGTTTTTTCAGTTTACAGAGTGAAATCATTTTAATTGGATCTAATGATAGCATAAAAAAATCATCAGTAAATGATGTTTTTTAATGATAATATTAGACTTCATGACATGATTTGCAAATATTTGTTACGGATATTGTGGTCTGAACTGGGTAGGTATAGAAATATAATTGTTCTACCTATAGTAGTTTCTGATAAGTCAAATTAAAAGTTAAAAGGCATTTATTTCAATAAAATCACTAGGATCACTTTGAAACGTCTTAGAAACTAGGTGAAGCTACGCCTGTTCCTCGCGACCAAGCCTACAAGAATCAGGCAACAAACACGGCGCGCGTGCCTATCATTATAGCACAACACGTCCCCACTACATAGGGCGTCCTGGTGTGGGGTAAGAAATATATTTATGACTTTGGATGTTATTTTTTATTTATCATTGTTATCATACCTACGCTCGTCATCGATCTTACTAAAGCAAGGTGACCGAGCCAGTGATACAATGAGAGAAGGATAACTTTGATCCTCGAACCGTTTTGCTTTGAATATTTTAGTTAGGTATGTCTACCTACTTACTATGCCTACTTACTGAAGACCTTTTGGGCGGAATTGCCTGTCCAAAAACACACGTAGGCTAAAGCCTTCGTATTGTGCTCTCCAGCATCAAAGACATTCTTGGCTAAGGTTTACTGCCAAGTTTCTGTCCCGTGTCACGTCGCCTTACGCGTGTTATTCCGTATTACCTGCGTACGAACAGACAGATTGTTATGCTTTATTATTACTTTTTAGATTTTCACAAACCTTTACGTAGCACTGTTTTTTTCATCGCTGGCATGTATGAGGTAATTAAGGCCGTGTTCAAATGTCGTAAGATATATCATTTAGAATTTATTTTAAAATGATCCTTACGTCTTCAAAACTTAGAATTTTACTTTTATACCTTTTTATTATTGACTTAAGTGCCCGATACCAGGCCTTAAAATACTTCAATTAATTAGTTAGCAGCAGAGAGAGCATACAATTTGCTGTGTAAGATATTCTAGATTTTGGCAAAGGGCCACTTACTCTAACTTTACGCATATCGAGTGTTTTGCCGAGACAACTTACTCGCCCACTTGAATAAATGGGTGTGTACATTTAATCAGCCTTCATCATCAACATTTCACCCGTAGGACGTCCAATGCAATATCCACAGCGACCGATCTTGTACAGCATGCACCCAGAAACTCCCAGCAACATTTTAGATCGTCGTTCCATCTAGTGGGGAGTCATCCAATGATGTTTTTTCCAGTGCATAGTCTTTACTCAAGAACCATTCTGCCCTGACGGACGTCAGGCCGCCCGGCCGGTCAGTCTCCGGGCTATGTGCCCCGCCCACTGCCTCAAATGTATTGTTAAACTATAGAGTGACTGCTGAGAGCCTAGAATAATGAAAATCTTACAGTCAATACTCGACATGAGCTCCACCTGTGGTCGAGTACCTCGGCCCAGTTACTCGCATCGTGTAAACTAGGGTGTTATTCGGCATAACATAGTAACCAACTTTTATATTTTGTCGACTTGGAGTGGTTTGATGGAGAATAATGTTTTTGCGAGGGATAGTGTGGGATAACGTTATGGAAATAGCTGTTTTGATCTTGAAAGCTTTGCACGGTAATACCAATCAAGGATATTATCATACATTTTCAGCTTTATTGTGTTGTAGAGCAAATTCCTTATCATGTGGGGGAGGCCATGTTCAGCAGTGGACGTCGAACGGCTGAAATGATGATGATAATGATGTGTTGTAGAGAACGAACTAGCGATTATCATCATCAGTCATAAATAAGCGGAGACGTGAAAAAGACAAAATTGAACGGTTGAGTTAAATTGAGCTGCAAATGAACCAAGAACTGAAACTACATGGGCATTGTGATTGCTACATTTAGGACAATCTTTTTGATCGAGCTTGTGAAGCGAGCTACAATCTCTCAAACAACTTGGACAAATCGGTGTTGTATGTATGTTTATTTATAATATTACTAGCGTACCCTTTTTATCGAGATACCCTTGGCTTTGCTCGCGTGGTATCTCGATAAAAAGGGGCAGTTTTGAAAAACCCTAAAATATGTATTTCATTATTTGACTCTAAGAGTATTTGTACCAAGTTTCAGATAAATCTCTCCATGCGTTAAGATTCTCCCATACAAACTTTAACATCTCATTACACCCTTTTAAGGTCTAGTTTTGAAAATCTAAAAATACAGTTCTTCCATATTTCTATCATTCATTATTTTAAGTTAGTTTCAAATCTGTAGGTTCACGGAATACGATCTTTCATACAAACGTTTTAACCCCTTTTCACCCTCTTAGGAGTTGATATTTTGAAAATCCGAATCTGAATTCATATTTCAAGTAAGATTAGTTATTATAAAATGCTAAAAGTGCCATTTTAAGAGAATATCTTTTGTGCCTCAGCAATTAACGAAGCATCAACTTTTCCAGACATCGCAAGAACTTCAGTTCGGGGCGAACTACTAGTCTAGTATAGTCCCCTAATCAACACATCGAATTACCCTAGATTACTCTGTATTCAAATAAATTGAGCTATTCTCCAATTGCTTGTGTAGGAATTTTTTTGGAAATTGTAAAATAGAATAAAGTTCCAACTAAAATACAATATCGACGGAAAAACGTCATTATAGGAGGAGGTACCAACAAAAATACAAATAATATCTACGTACCGTGTAGGTTAGACCTAATCAATAATCATTACTTAATATTATGTAGTACGAGTTCATGCTTACGACCACAATTACTGAGACCCAATTAAACAAAGTCAATCAAACGATCGAAGGACGTACAAAAGGAACCAAAATAGACGGATTTAAATAAATATTTCAAGTGATTTCCAGTTAGCGAAGACGATTCTCCGAATTGATTAACAAGTGACGCGCCCTCGACTTTGTTCGCGCAGCCATCTTACCATCCTACTATTATTATTATTATTACCGTATATTTAATTAAAATCTCATTTATATTATTATTATTATTATTATTATTTATTGATAATGGTAAGGCGTTTGGCCACCAACTCACTTTTGCAAGTGAGATGTGGCCTAAGATGGAGCACGCTTTCCCAGAGTGAACTTATTGACCCTAGATTTGAAGACTCCTAGATTGTACTCTTTCTGGAAAACAGACGCAGGCAGATCATTCCACTCTTTGGCAGTACTTATAATAAAAGTGGAGCAGAAACGTTTCGTTCGACACTGTGCTATGTCGACCAGGTAAGGGTGGTATTTACCTGTGCGTCTGCTTGTCCGGTTGGTATTATTATAAATGTGAGTTTGTGAGTATATTTGGATGTTTGTTACTCAATCACACCAGAACGGCAGAACCGATTTGGATGAAACTTGATAAAGACATAGGTCGTAACGTAGAATAGCATACTATAGGCTACTTTTCATTCGATTAGATAACACGGCGTGGCCGTGGCGGCCCCGGCTGAACAATAGGCCTCTCCATATTCCTACCCGTGGATGTCGTAAGAGGCGCCTGAGGGATAAAAATAAGAGGATGGGCAGCAGCGTCCCCTATTTTCACAAAAATAGCTCTAACTGGGCTCGCCAACCCGCATGCCCAGCATGGTAAATATGGGCAAGTTCCCCCCACATGATAGGAATTCACTCCGGAAATCTGTTGGGGAGGCTGGTGTTCAAAAGTGGACTTCAAACGGCTGGAATTTAATATTCAAAAAATTAAATATTCCGGACATATCACACACGGTCCACTGATCCCAAACTAGGCATAGCTTGTACTATGGGTACCAGAGACTGATATACATAATAGATATATATTTAACACCCAGACACAGAACAAACATCTGTGTTAGTCACAAATGTTTGTCCAGTGCGGGAATCGAACCCGCGACCTCTAGCGCAGAAGGCAGAGTTACTACCACTGAGCTATGAGGCCAGTCAAATGGATGGATGAGGTACCACACGAGCGAAACGTGGAGCGTTAAATCGTTTCTGGAAACTTCGCGCCCTCCGCTGCATTTGTTTTCTACAAAGAAGGAAGGTACTCATGGAACACGAAAAAGGTTTCTTAAGTACTTGTGGTTTTGCGCTATCAGTCAGTCTCTCAGTAAAGGAACAGCTTGTGTGCTTCTAAGAGCTTATATAATGTTAGTATCACACAAGACAGGAACCTCTAACTAACCACTGGTATCGATCACTTAATCACGCATTTAGCTGAGAATTACTAGTCAGTAAATATTTACTGATGCCACAGACGACGACATAGTTACTGTGTAACTGTCTCAATATATAACGAACATGAATATAATGATAAATCACGAAAGTGGATTCCATCTAATGCTTAAAGTGAGTTACAGTAACCGATCACTGAATAATACAGCAGGAGTCAATTAGTGAATGTATCCATTTGTTAGGTTACAAGATAAACATTGATTTTGAAGCTAGTCTGCAGTAAATATTTGTTTATTCTTAAGACTAGCTGTACCTGCGCTGTTTCACTCGTCAAATGGTCAAGCCACAGCATAGAGAAAGGAGTTACACGCAATTAACTTTTGTTCCACATCAAACTTCAAAGGATAGTAGGGTGCCTGTGGAGTAGAAACTGTAAATTACCTATTAAAAACTAAAATCTTTGTAAAATTATATGATATTTGTTTTTATTTGTAATTACTGTACACCTGGCATGCCTATGTTATATGTTATTATAACGAAATGGTCAATAAATGAATTGAATTGAATTGAATTGGGTAGTAGGATAACCCGGGTACCTACCATGCGAGCAAAACTGCGAGCGTAAGCTAGTTGCAAATATAATAATTTTAACGGATCACCGCTTTTTTTTTATGTTATACGGAGACAAACAGGCTTACGGCCCTCCTGATGGTAAGTGGTTACCGTCGCCTATTGACATTAGCAATACCTGGAGCATTGCTAATGCGTTGCCTGCCGAACCCCTCCCCCCCTTAAAGAGCTCTGGCTACCTTACTCACCGCAGGAACACAACACTATTTGAAACAAATAATGTTATTTGGCTGCGATCTTCTGTAAGGCGGAGGTACCTCCCCAGGCGGGCTGCTCCAATTTAGAACGAGAAAATCTCGCTGTGCCCTACCTCCTCCTCCGCTTTCAAGAAGCAAGGATGTAAGAAGAAAATCTCCATTGCTAGCGCTTAAAATATATCTTGATCTGATTAATAGTTCTATCTGGGGCCAGGTGTTCCGGCGGTCGGGACGGAACTGCTGTCAATTAGTAAAATTGCTAAGATTGCAGTGAGCCTCGTTCTTAATAAATCTGATTCAAGCCCTGAACACACAAAATTATGACAAAGGACATTTTAAACGAAAAGTGATACATTTTAGTTCTGTCGTATACTTACTTATAAATCCACGTTGCTTATTTCCAAGTCCGACTAGAATAGAATAGAGTATAACTTTATTGTACACCAAAAGAAAAATACAAAATACAGGAAAAAACTATTAATGTAGTGTGACAATGAGCGGCCTTATCGCTAAAAGCGATCTCTACTAGGCAACCTTTGGATAGACAGGATATACTAGCAACCCTCATAGTTTCGCCATGTCCGTCTGTCTGTCCAACTTGAGACCAAGTCTTATTCTCATAGTATTATTGCCATTCAAATGCAAGCGTTCAGCATTATTTAACACGAATTTGAACCATAAACCTTTGAGACTGTCAATTTACATCACCGCTTAAACAAATCTCAAAATTGATGGCACGGGCGTAGTTAGTTTTGATGCTTAGATTTAAAGCCTACATAAAGATATGAAACAAAAAGGAGAAAGGGAGGTTTTCGGGGTGCATCCCCTACATGTGAAATGATGTATTTTGTTTTTATTTGCATATCCTATGGTTGGTGATATCGATATCGTTGGTGGATCGTACAAAAAACTGTAAGGTTACATCAACACTTTTCTAATAAGTACGAGTATGAAGCTTTGAAGTGGTCATTTTTGTTAGCCCCTTCGTCCATGACGCTACGCAAAAGTGACGGAACTCATTAGAAACTAGAGTTGCGGACTGATTGGAAACTCTGACTCGTCCGCGATGCTACTGGAATTTCCTGGAACTCAGTCACTCAGTACACGATTTTATGTAAACAAAGTTTTAAAAACGAAAATAATTAACATGACTAGTGATAATTCGAGCGATGACATGGAATTATTACGTCTCCAGTCACATAGACGTCAGAATCACATATTAGTATTACTGTTTATTAGTTCATTTTTCACACAGTTTCTCGAAACCAGTCGCCTGGCGACCAGCTTGTCGAGTCGCCAGGTGACTAGTTACAAACGCGTTCCTTTTGAGTAGCGTCGTGGACGGACGCGCATTGAAATACTAGTGCTATCGCAGTCAGGCTACTCATAAGTGACTACAGTTTCAGTCGCGTTCGTTTTGAGTCGCGCCGTGGACGAAGGGGCTTAGAGTCAAGTGTAGACACCCCCTGCCGTCTAAACCGCTATTTGAGAATAAATCAAAATATATGATCATTGAAGCTTCGTAAATCTAACCGTCATCGAATTTAATTGAAACACCATAACTTTGAGAACAAATTACAAAACGGCACCCGATGAAGCGTCATGTTCACAAAGCCTCCATCACTGTAATTGGTTCAGTACATTTTCTGCTCAACCAGCCCATTGCGAATGTAATGGTAATCCCGCGAGATGTATCGCATTAATCAGCTCCTGACCCATTATGCGATCTGAATTATCATCTAAATGCGGCGATTAATCACTGGTAACCCGATCTTTGGTAGATACCAACCTCAGGTATGTGTAAGTTAGTCAGGAGTAGGTAGAAGTACTTTACTCACGGAGTACCGGAGGCCATCCGAAGGCTTCCGTCATCGCTTGACGATTTTTATGGCTGGGACCGACAGCCTAACATGCCCTCCAAAGCACGGAAAGCACTTAGCTGTTGCTGCCACTAGCGGGCGCCCATCCATTTGGTGACGGTTTTTTTATGTAAAGCTAAACTTTGTCTCAGTGTCCTGCAGCATGATATAAACATTCAGGGTTCGTTTGTCATGTGAGTGGTTATCCCTTTCTCTTTTATTACTGTTTGATGGAATCGTTAGAATGCTTTGAAGGAAATTGTCTAATATCCAAGATGTTTCATACATGTATGCCATCCCGAAAGGGGGAATTCTGTCATTATAGAGAAAGAATATTTGGGAATAAACATCAAGTCAAAGTCAAAAGGCATTTATTTCAATAAAATCACTAGGATCACTTTGAAACGTCTTAGAAACTAGGATGAACTAACATCAACGTTTATTTCAAAATATTTTTTTTCCTAAGCTTTGCCAATTTATCTGTTTTTGGTATTTTATTTTCTTTAATAACTAATAACTACTATGCTCGGCTTCAAGATTGCTACCTAAACCAGCTTATTTATTGAGTTTGAACCTACTTGACTCCAAAACAACTGATTTTTGCATTTTTTCAATGATGAAAATGTTAGTTTTCCACAAGTCATAAAACAATTTTTATTGCCAATTAGGTTACATTAAGCATCTTTTCGGGATAGCATACAATTAAAAATCACCTTGCACAGGGTAAAACAAGTTTGTTCCAAGGTTTGAACTGAAGGCAAAATATTTATAGCTATAATTCTATTGGTTATCGAAGGGGTAATGAAATAAGTTCCGTAATAAGGAGATAATATTTTTTTTGACAAATAGCTTTGCTTACATTTTCCTAGCCATAGTATTGCCCTTAACACAGTAATTAGTAATACAGTAGGTAATTCAAGTGAAGTATGCATTAAGAGGCACGCACGCCACACGCCGGCCAGTTCCCAAGTACCGCAGACTATGCCGAACTTTAATCACATTATGTTCATAAGCGCATAACTCGACGCTGTAAGCCTCTTTGCCAACTTAGATGGCTCCTTGGAGGGCGAGGATGCTTTCCAACTAGGGATGGAGTAAGAACTGCTCCAGGTTTCTAACCGATTTCGGAGGTTCTTAAATCGAAGCTCTTAGGTACTTTATACTCATGTGCAACTTGTTTGACGTATAGATATGATAGATAAAAAGCTCACTTCTATAGTTCAAGACATTCGTGGCGTAGAGGCGTAGTACCCCGCGGCAGGACAAACTGTTTGCGGAATTTGCAAATAGTTCTTCTGAGTATCGTGATATAATGATGGTAAATAATACTTGTAGTTTCTGATACTTACGACACAGGGAATTCTAGTGTGGGATCAGAAAAACGTTTGCGTCCCTTGGGTATTTATTTATTATTTATCCACAACATTGTAGGCATGCTCTCCAGAGGCCCAAGCACGAATAATTACCGAAGGACGTCTACAATACGATAGTCATCATTTCAGCCGTTCGACGTCCACTGCTGAACATGGCCAGAGCAGAGCAGACACCCACAGACAGAGCAAACTTTTTTTTTTTTTTTTTGGACATATTACTCAATGTCAACTTTTTTTTTTTTTTTGGACATATTCACACGGTCAACTGATCCCAAACTAGGCATAGCCTGTACTATGGGTACCAGAGACTGATATACATAATAAATATATATTTAACACCCAGACACAGAACAAACATCTGTGTTAGTCACAAATGTTTGTCCAGTGCGGGAATCGAACCCGCAACCTCTAGCGCAGAAGGCAGATTTACTACCAACTGGGCTATGAGGCCAGTTAAACTCCTTATCATGTGGGGGGATTTGCCCATACTCACCACGCTGGGCATGCGGATTGGCGAGCGCAGTTAGAGCTATCGTTGTTAAAATGAGGGACGCTGCTGCCCATCCCCTAGCTTTTTCCCCTTAGTCGCCTCTTACGACATCCTCGGATAGGTAGATATGGAAGGGCCTATTCTTCAGCCGGGGCCACCACGGCTATGATACGATAGTAAAAGTCAAATATTATTACGCTTAACTTTGTCATTTGCGAACGTATCGTAAGCGTAAAGCTTTTATGCATTATTTATGGTGCTTGAGACACCATTCTAGTAAATAACTCTGAGAACGGCATCTTCTCAGCCAGAAATTAATCAGCTCTTAATTACATTAGCAGTCACCCATCCAATTGGTGATCGCGTTGAAGGCTGCTTATCAGCCGATTTATTACTAATGACTGGGCATGTTATGTCACGAGCGCTGTCATGAAGTAAACAGCTGATAGAGTTAAATACTTATATGTTTTTTCAAATAGTACACGGAAAAAACTACTGGTACAAAGGCAAAACTTTTTCTCTGCAGATCACTGCAGTTTATTCGCTATCAAACGCCTCAATAATAAACTTCCGCTTCATCATCATCATCATCAGCCTGCAGAAGTCCACTGCTGGACATAGGCCTCCCCCAAAGAGTTCCATGACGAACGGTCTTAAGCCTTCTCCATCCACCGACTTCCCGCAACCTTCACAATGTCGTCGGTCCATCGGGTGGGGGGCCTTCCAACACTGCGTCGCCCGGTTCGTGGTCGCCATTCGAGAACCTTTACTCCCCAACTTCCACTTAAACTCAAATAAATATCCGCGAAAACTAGGAATTCGCCAAACCCGCAATTAAAACGTGATTCCCGATAGCACAGAGTGCCACACCCCTAGTACCCTTCCGCGTACTTCACATCCGGCTCGAAACAAACAGAAACACATAACACATTCAATTAGCCAGCCCCGGGCCGGATTACACATTCGACAAATACGCCTAACTCGGCAATATACGCCAAATTCACCAAAATACGCCTGCGTCAGTGGTTATTTGATTTAGTGGCTTATTTGTCTGTTTTCTTTGGGAAGCTCGGACCTCCAAAAACGGCTTCTTTGGTTTTCTGATTTCATTTGGTCTCCTTAGAGCACAGCGGTGGCGTCAGTGTCTGACATAGAGTACCTATCGACGTTTAAGTACCTACTATCTTTCAAAATAATAGCGTATGACGTATAACCCTACATTTCTGTTGGAAGGTATTTTTTCACTCAGTTTGTCAGTTTGACATTATTGCTTTCTTTTATATTTTCTCCTCAAAATTCCCCTCACAACGACTTAAAATACACGCCTGAGGCTTTGTATCTAGAAGGGACCTTTTCTTGTTTTGAATGGGTTTCGCGAAACTTTTAGGTTTCATGTGGTATTCATGAATTTTATTTACGTAGAGAATGCGTTTCCAAAGCGAACCCTCTGAAAGAATTCAATGAATTGTTTATGATCTTGATGCTGGGCTTCTTCGCGTAAAGAGGATTCTGTTTGTCTCTTTTTTCTTACAGCTATTTTACATCATCGGAGCCTTTTATTTAAAGAACGTAGTTCTGATACTATTTAAAAAAAAACTCAACTGATTTCGCGCAGCGATCTTTTGTCTATTGATATGATGAGAAGAAATAATATTTCACCATAATCGATAACTATGAAACATTGAGAAGGTACCTACCCATTTTGACTGGCCTCATAGCTCAGGTGGTAGTAATTCGCCTTCTGCGCTAGAGGTCGCGGGTTCGATTCCCGCACTGGACAAACATTTGTGACTAGCACAGATGATTGTTCTGTGTCTGGGTGTTAAATATATATCTATTATGTATATCAGTCTCTACCAGAGACTGATATACATAATCATAGTACAGGCTATGCCTACTTTGGGATCAGATGACCGTGTGTGATATGTCCGGAATATTTATTTACCTCTGATTTGACGACCTCGGTGGCGTAGCGGGCGAGTGCTCGTCTGAGACGCAAGGGCCGGTTCGATTACCGCTGCGGGACAAATGTTTGCATGATCTGCCAATATTTGTTCCGGATCAGGGTGTTGTGGTATCATGGTACTAGTAGTTTTCTGATAGCTACAGGGAGTCCTAGTGTGGGGTCAGGACTATGTATGTGACTGTAGAGTGTTATTTATTTATTTTTATTTATTACGTGTTGAAAAACTCCAGGCTACTATTTCCATGTTAACTGAACACAACTAACGAGCAATGGGTTAATTTTATTGAAAATAATAACACAATAAACTGTAGTAACTTATTTAATGAATATCAAAATATAGTTGATTAAATTTGCTGGCAGGAGAATTGGCACCTAACAATATCAATTTGCATCATACATAGGGAATATTGATATGGAAATTGACCTGCAGTGGTAAAGCAAAATGAATTTACAAATTGAAAAATTGTACTGCTATTTTATGTAAAAGCGTGTCCACACGACACTGACTTTAGTCTGCGCAGCATGTTATACAGCCTTCATCATCATCATTTCAGCCGTAGATAATTGCCTCCCCCACCAGTGCTCCGTGGCTGTATGAAAGAACGGAAAACCAACCAACCAACAAAAAAAACACGATTGGTTTCAGAATCAGACTTAGGTATATTGTTAGATAATAATTTAATGATCTAAGGGTATATTCTACCTCAAAATCCAAGCTTATCCTACTAATATTATCCTTTTTCCTTCCTAATCTGTATATATAAAAGAACAAGGCCTCAACGTGCGATCAACGCACAGCCCAAACCGCTGAAGCTATAAAGCTGAAAGTTGGACAGTAGCTGCCTTATATGCCAAACACATCCACTAAGGAAGGATTTTTAAAATATCAACTCCTAAGAGGGTGAAAAGGGGTTAAAACGTTTGTATGAAAAATCGTATTCCTTGAACCTACAGATTTGAAACTAACTATAAATAATGAATATAAAAATAAAAAAAAAACTGTATTTTTAGATTTTCAAAACTAACCCTTGAAAGGGTGTAATGAGATGTCAAAGTTTGTATGGAGAATCTTAACGTAGGGAGAGATTTATCTGAAACTTGGTACAAATACTCATAAAGTCAAATAATGAAATACATATTTAAGGCTTTTTCAAAACTACCCCTTTTTATGAAGGTACCACGCGAGCAAAGCCGCGGGCGTACGCTAGTAATATTATAAATGCGAAATTTCGTGTATATTATGGTGTTTGTTACCACTTAGCTCTGTAACAGCTGAATGGATTTCCATGGGAACTTATAAACCCGCAGGCAGATGCTAGTTCAACGTAAACCTTATCACGCACTGTGCAAAACCATTTCACAAGAATATCAAGCTCACATGGTTATTTTTAAAGTCAACACACCTGATAGACAGTCCTTTCTTTGGGAATGGAATGCGTATCTGAGCGCCTGAGCGCCGCGCGCCGGGGACTGCGCTGAATACTTATTAAACGAGACAGATAATGAAAGTATGCCATGTGATAGGTACCTACCTACCTATAAAGAAACACTTGCGGAGAGAAACGTTTGTGTTACTGATGACAACAAAAAGGCCGCGGTGGCCCCGGCTGAAGAATAGGCCCCTCCATACCTACCTATCCGCGGATGTCGTAAGAGGCGACTAAGGGAAGCAAGCTAGGGAATGGGCAGCAGCGTCCCTCATTTTAACAACGATAGCTTTAACTGCGCTCGCCAACCCGCATGCCCAGCGTGGTGAGTATGGGCTAATCCCCACATGGTAAGGAATCCGCTCTGTCTGTGGGGGAGGCCATGTTCAGCAGTGGACGTCGGATGATGATGAAATGGCAGCAAAAATGTGATACCTACTTCTATGGTACGACTTCGATGTCCTGATAATGATTTATACCTATAATGCCCTTTAAAAATCTTTTGACAGAATTTATTTTTCTTTTTTTTTTTGCATGTTTTTATAGGATGACCTAATAAATGTTTCTGTGGCTGTTGGATGCAGCCCTCACAAGATCAGTCACTTTGGAAATGTATGGGGGAGGCCTATGTTCAGCTGTGAATGTCCTTTTCATTTTCCTTCTTGGTTTCAGCTGTAAATTAGCGTACATAACAATACCTAAACCTTTAAGTATGTACCTAGGTATACCTAAACTATGTGATATATTCTAAGTTATATGTAAATCTAAATGTGTATACTTTTGTGTTCACCACTTAATCGGCCATGTAATCTTTTAGCTAAAATAAACGATTATTCTATTCTATTCTATGGCTGAAATTATAATAATGATGGTGGGATTTTTATGATTACTGAGTTTTCTGCACCCTAACCTTACATAGTCGATTGGCATCATCTAAATACAACTGACAACAATGATAACAGATAGTCTGTTATCATTTTTGTCAGTTTATCTTAATGTTTTATCTTATGTTTTGATTAACATTTAAAAAGTGATGGGTGTACTGCTAAGAACATTTTCCTGTTGCTGCAATGTTTAAGATACTCCTGATGTCTCAAATTATCAGCTTGTATAATATAATGTTTAAAACTAGTCGGTAGTACTATTGTAAAACTATAATTTATGAAGCTGACTTTGCCTTTAAATGTCCCAGTAAAATGCCAAGTAAAACAGCTATTGTCAAACAGTCGCCACGACACGACACGACGCGACATCAGCGACATGGCACCTTGCATGTCACTACATGCATTTTGCATATGGAACAGATATTTGCATGCATAGAATGGAGACGTCGCATTTAAATATCAATTCAGTTTTTTGCCGTCAGTTCCACTTTATTTCATTGCTGTGGACACGCACAGCTTTAACTGTGCCAATTCTACTGTTTTTTTATGAGTACACATGACACGTAGCAAGGGGGCACATAATGGCAATGTGGCTGTACGGATGCTTTATTGACAGACTCTGGCTCGTATTCTTACCACGGTGTTTTGTCGTTAATATATTTTAACACCCCTCTGACCAATATCTTCGCAACCCAGAAGCCGCGTTCAATCGGCATGCGATATGAAGTTATTTAGTACCGTACCGACGTTAATTACTTAAGTTAATTAGCTTTTTACCGTACCGTTATTTAAATAAAAATTGGAAAGCAGGTGACATGATGTCACATGTCTTACAATTTTTAGGTTCTAGGACACGCCGGTTACCCCACGATCTTTTCCTTCACCGTTTGAGAGCACTAGGAATAGCGCACATAAATTTTCCGAGTGGAAAATCCATTGATGCACCGCCGGGATTCGAACCCACCTGTGACCTGTGGGTCGGAAGGTTCCCTCCACTCCACGCCATTTGGACTCTGACTACAGAGTTGTAGTCAAAACACGCGTCAACGAGCTTTTAGAGCATTTGATATTGATGATAAAATTCTGATTGTCAAAACTAGTGATTCAAATTTGTGTCAAAAAGTAATAGCGCTACAAGGTGACCTGTGATAAGTGACTGTAAAAAGGCCAATTAGTAATGTCACTAACGAAAACTAAAGCCTGAACTCACGCTTCGGTTGAATTCAAAGCACTAGGCTCAGTGTCAAAAGACGGGCGTTTGCTTACAAGTGGCCGTAAAAAGAGATTGTGCCGTAAAGAGTCAAGGTTAGCCCGCATCGTAAAAAACAACAGTATACAGCTGGTGTGGGTACCTACGGCTGTGATAGGAGGAAACAAAGTCTTGTTTTGCTAAAACGCAGTCGTATAACGGTAAGTAGTAGTGTGGCGCAGACGCGATAGACGGCCGTAATGACTCGTAGTGTTAGGGTTGAAAATGGTGGCCTACTGACGTCTGATTAGGGCTTGCAACAATATATTTGAATATTCGACAGTTTTTTTTATTCGAATATTTGTATTAGCGTTATACGAATATTCGAATAATTTCAAGAATGAGAGAAAGCCTTAATCTGAGGCATTTATACTTCTCTAAACCAGGTAATTTTAGTTTTTCTACAATTTGAGCATTATTACTATATAAACTTAACGGGAAAATATTAAAATTATAAACTTAAACAGAATATGGCTTAATGAACTAAATTTTCAGATTTTATTTGATATGAACTTTTTTTTAATATTTGGTGGTTTTGATAACTAGGGTTCACCGTAAGCCCTTTTGGAGCATTAGCAGCAGTTAGATTAAACTAACATTTAAAAGTTTCGAAAATGATCGAATACTATTCGAATACTACAGTTTAGAATATTTGTAAGCCCTACTCGTACGTCTGATTGGTAGGACGAGTTTTTGACGTTGATAAGATTATATATTTTAATTATACTTTAGTCAATTTTTATTTGAGATAAAGATACCTATAGATATAGGCTGACTAGACTAAAGATATTATGGTAATAGTGCTGAAGTTCCCGGCTGAGGAATAGACCCCTCCATATCTGACTACCCGTGGATGTCGTAAGAGGCGACTAAGGGAAAAAAGCTAGGGGATGGGCAGCTGCGACCCCTGATATAACAACGATAGCTCTAACTGCGCTCACTAACCCGCATGCCCATGCAGCGTGGTGTGAATGGTCATGTTCCCCCCATATGATAGAAACAGAAAGTCTGCTCTGTAATAAATAAATAAATATAAATAAATAAATATTCCGGACAGATCACACACGGTTAACTGATCCCAAACTAGGCATAGCCTGTACTATGGGTACCAGCGACTGATATACATAATAGATATATATTAAACACCCAGACACAGAACAAACATCTGTGTTAGTCACAAATGTTTGTCCAGTGCGGGAATCGAACCCGCTACCTCTAGCGCAGAAGGCAGAGTTACTACCAACTGAGCTATGAGGCCTGTCAAATCTGTGGGGGGGGGGGGGGGGGGGGCTGTGCTGTGGTGAGATAATGATGATAATTATACGTGAGCTAGTAATATAAAGTTAATTTTAGCATTGAATTTTAACGAAACCAACAAGAGTCCAAACATTCGGTTCACCGTACTCGCGGCGCCGCGCGGTGTCGCGCGGTGACACTAACGAGCGCATTGTCTCACTGTCGCTACCCTTTGTTACCACCCCTTTACTAGCTCGCACTAAAACACTATGCAGATTGCTAGCTAAACATCGTGAGGAAACCGGCATGTCCTAGAACCTAAAAAATTCGAAGACATGTGACATGTGCACGAAAGGAGCCTCTAAGAGGCGCACATTAATCCTTTCACTACACTGATTCTTTCATCGACGGTCATAGGCCCTTTTCGGGGCCACCATACCTCAACCTGGTCACTGATCAAAGACAGGATGACCAAGAAAAAACCAGTGACACGACAAGAAGAAGAAGAAAGCTATTTCTTCTAGCCTAGCTATTTAATTCTTGGTCATCAGGGCCTACGACCGTCGATAAAGAATCAGTGCAGTGAAAGGATTAAAATGCGCCTCTTATAGGCTTCTTTCGTGCACAAATAATTATATGTTCTTCCGCCCGCGGCTTTGCTTGTGGGGAATCCGGATAAAATGTAGACCTATGTAGCCCATCGGCCCTTTAACTGTATCCGTGCAAAAAAACTTACTCCTTGCTGAAGAAGGATGAACCAATCACACACTTTCGCACTTTTATTATTAGTTAGTATTCATTAGGATGGGGGTTCACTGAATAAGAGCGATGCACGGTTTTTGGCGAGTTGAAAAATGTAAGAAAAATTTCGTGCAACGGTTTTCAATTCATTTCTATTTCAAAAAGAGTGCTGTATTTTAATCGACAATGGGCAGTTCGTTAGCCGCCCTCACTGAGTGGAATTTGAGCCGTTAATAAAAGGAGGGCGCTAACAAGCGCGGGATTTGGGTCGCGAAATATATTCAAGTTTTGTCCCTGACGAGCGCAAAGTCAATTTACTCGAGAAATCTTAATTGTGAACTAAAATGTAGAAATAAAAGGCGAGACAAGTTCGCTAATTAACACTGAAAATAAATAGGCAGAAAGTGCCTATTTAGTTTCGGCAATCCTACTAATATTATAAATGTGAAAGTTTGTGAGTATGTTTGGATGTTTGACAACTAATCAAATCACGCCGTAACAGCTCAACCGATTTCATTGAAACTTGGAATAGATAAAGTTCTTTACTAAGGATAGCATATAGGCTACTTTTTATGTAGGTAAGCTTGTCTTTTATAAACCAATTCCAAAAGAACCCGACTACATGAAAATCAAGTAATCTGAAATCAAATTACTATATTACTCCATCACTAGCTCATTGTAAAGCAAATACCCGAGCTTCGAAACTTCGAAACTCGCAAACATTATAACTGATAATTAGTTTTTCCTTTATAAGAAGTTTGTTATGTTTTATCAACATAAACATGGCATATTTGGACTTGCCGCCGCCGGCGCCGTGAGATACACGCCGCGCCGCCGTGAGATAGGTACACACCGCTCGCAGATACACACCGCCGTGAGATACACGTCACTCCGCCGTGAGATAGGTACACACCGCTCGCAGATACACACCGCCGTGAGATACACGTCGCTCCGCCGTGAGATAGGTACACACCGCTCGCAGATACACACCGCCGTGAGATACACGCCGCGCCGCCGTGAGATAGGTACACACCGCTCGCAGATACACACCGCCGTGAGATACACGTCGCTCCGCCGTGAGATAGGTACACACCGCTCGCAGATACACACCGCCGTGAGATACACGTCGCTCCGCCGTGAGATAGGTACACACCGCTCGCAGATACACACCGCCGTGAGATACACGTCGCTCCGCCGTGAGATAGGTACACACCGCTCGCAGATACACACCGCCGTGAGATACACGTCGCTCCGCCGTGAGATAGGTACACACCGCTCGCAGATACACACCGCGGTGAGATATCACACTTTTCACATAAACACCGAGCCGCGCCACATTTAAAACTCCAAAGCGACTTTTATTTGAGTAAAGCTGGGACATTTTATTTTTTGGCCGCATTCCAGGCCTTTCTGCCTCACTGTGTCATGTTAAATATAAATAAAGCGTACATTGACGTTTAACCGATAATGTTTTACACTACTTGAAGTTGTGGAAATTTAAAAAAATTGGACCTACTTGGAACTGGGTCAAAGCAATTGCACAGCGGAGCTCCGTACTGGAGTACGGAGCCATTATCGATGCATTTTTTGGTTTTATGACCGACGAAATTTCAGATAAAGTGCTATACATTTTCTAGAGTGCATTCTGAAAAATATACTACATTATCTTCTTGCTTGCTTGTTTGTCTTGTCACCGATTCTTTCTTGGTCATCCTGTTAGTGACCAAGTTGAGGTATGGTGGCCCTGAAAAGGGCCTATGACCGTTGGTGAAAGAATTAGTGTACCTAGAAAACGGATTAAAATGCGCCTCTTAAAGGCTCGTTTTGTGCACAATTATCTGCATATATTTAATAGTATGTAACGCTAACAAACGCAAAGTGCTTGTCACACATGATAAAAGAGGTACAACATAGATTACCATCACTGCTATGGTGAAATAGGATCAAGCAGCTTAATTAAAGTTCAGAATGTCGTTAAATCACAACATGTGTAAATCTCTTCAATCAGCCACAAATCTACGCCACTACAAGTGCATGTGCCGGCCGGGCTCTAACAAAGCGTGTTGTGTATAAACCATTCCCGCTTGCCTTCGGTTAGCGCTCTCTATTGGCTGTACCGGGCCGGTAATGTAGGTACAGCGGTGGTTGAGATGCCGTCGACAGAAACACGCCCCACATTTTATTACGCCGGCTCACGGAAACGTTAGGTATAATTTTCTTCAGCTCAATGCATAGTTTGTTTTGTCGTGTTTGCAGTTTGAGCCGCTAATAAAACATTCACTGCGCGCGGCATTGTTGAAGGGTTACAGAAGTTTATTTTCGTTCTAGTTTCGGTTCGGCCTCGGATTTTTGGGTTAACCTTTTCCACATGAATAAAGTTATCAAATAATCTATTCACCTTAGTGTTTACTTAGTGAAGAGTTTAAACTAGGTTTAGTGAGGCGTGGGACGTGCTCAAAGAGCAGGAGATGGCGGTTTATTTAGATAGAAGTTTCACCTCTCCCCTTAATTTTTTCGGTCTTATCTTTACGACTGCGGGTACCCAGGTTTGTATCCAGCATTATGTAAATGTCCGTTTTATGATAATATTTTATTAAATAAAATCACAAGGGCTGTAAACTCACAAGCTAAGGTATCAGTCGGGTCGCGGGCTTTTGTTAAATATCTGTTACATATTTATGATTTTGCGTTACTTTCAAAGTAAAACTCTATGCTATATTTTCGTTCAATATGAACGCGTGAAATATTTCGTATTTAATATTTAAAACATAAGGTAAATATTATACGGTAGCTTTTTGACCCTGATGGAGAACCTTTCCGACCTGCTCTAAAATACACTGTGCCATTAAGGCCCTCGCCCACTAGCACTATCACATTCGGGCACGCATCAAATTTACTCTTTGATAAATGCGTCGTCGGATTCCGTGGGATCAGCCGCGAACGGGCCCTTCGCTCCCATCGGTGGATTTATCGCGTCGAGGCTGCTTGCGATTCAAGAGGCGCCCTGGCTAGTGGCTGAGTGCCTTTATAGAGATATAGCGGCACACTCCATGCGGTTAATGTTTCAGGGCATATTTATGGTGTTTGATGGCGTCGACCCTTTTAAGAGGCTGGGTGACCAGTGTGACTATGAAGGTACCTACTGAAAGCTAGCAGCAAGTCTTTGGAGCAAGAATCTATTGTACAATATTGTACCCTACTAGTTTTTTTTTTAATGTTATACGGAGGCAAACAGGCTTACGGCCCACCTGATGGTAAGCGGTTACCGTCGCCTATTGACATCTGCAACACCTGGAGCATTGCTAATGCGTTGCCTGCCCTGGAGAAATATTTTTGTATTTTTCTTAAAGCTCTTCATGTTGTAGGTTAGCGGGAAAACCTCGGAAGGAAGCTCATTCCACAATTTCCACGTATGTAAGTTTTATAAATACGAAGGTTTGTAAGGATGTTTGTTGTTCAATCAACCGGCTCAACAGATTTCGATGAAACTTGGAATACCTAGATCTTTACCTAGAATAGCATATAGGCTAGGGTACCACGCGAACGAAGCCGCAGCCGGAAGCTAGAAACTTCAAAAATTAACAGGACAATATTTGACTCTAAATTTGATTTCCCTTTTACCTTTCTTGCAGTTCAGCATTCGTCTTCGTTACAGTAGGTAATGTAATTATATTCGCAGCCAAACCGTCTAATTAACCTGTTGCACACCCATGCAACTAATGAACGGACAAACGAACAATGTTTGTTATAAATAGCGCGGCTGACTCGCGTGAACCTGCGGGGCTGTATTATTCTTGTTTTGTATAGTGCAGGAGGTGATGTCAACTTATATTTATTGTTATATAAACACATTTTTTTATCGCGGCAGACCGAGACCTAGATGGCAGGATGAGCTCGACCGATTTCTGATAGACTGGGTTGATGATGCACAGGATCGTGAAGTGTGGAGGGAATGGGGGGAGGCCTTTGCCCAGCAGTGGGACAAAAACGGCTGAAAATAGAAATAGAAATAAACACATTTTTTTACATTTCTTGTTTTGTACAGGATAGGAGATTTTATAATAAAAAGACTTACAACAAAATAGTGTTTCATTGAGAGATATAATAATTACATAGTCATCTGCGTTCTTTTATATTACTGCGGGAAATTAACGCACTGCGCTTTATTTATTTTTCAAATTATATTTTAAACTAGGCAAGCTGAGAAAAGTCTTGTTATAAATGACCTAGCATTATTTTTACACGTTTTATTAAGCGTTATAGAGAGTGCAGTTAACTGCAATAAGCTGTAATTACAAAGATCTCATTACCATAAACATGCAAACGGGGCGGGCACGGGACGGGCGCGGGACAGGCGCGGTGCGGTGCGGGTGTGAACGGCAGGTAATCACTTACCGTTAGATGAGCTGTTTGCATGTTCCAACATAAAGCGTGCTTTGAACAAAAATAATTATTTTGCTGAAGGCTTGGCTGAAAGTTAAAATAAACGAGTGCAAATTAGTTTAGTGGTCAGTTTGACGCTTAACTCATAACTTTAAACTTTTAACTGGGTGCCCATAGCTCAGAAATCTAAATTAAAAACTTAAGTTTTTAATAATTTCATTGCTTTTATAAATTATGGTGCTTCTTATGATGTACTAAATTCTTACTTATTTTTGTTATCATCACGTTAAACTTTAAAAATCAGTAAAATGGATAGGATGCTATAGCATCCTATCCTTAATATAGCTATAGCTTCCTACTAATATTCTAGATTTTTTTTATTAGGAATTTTGGATGTTTAGATGCTTGTTGTTCAATCACGCCGTAACAATTTCGTTGAAACTTGGCATAGATAAAGTTCTTTACCTAAAATAGCATATAGACTACTTTTTACGTTTTTACGCATGCGAGCAAAGCTGCGGGTGGAAGCTAGTTCCAAATAAAAGAAGAGCCGTGGTCTCTCGTGCTACATACCGTACCACACGTTTAACTCCTTGGCCGGCGTGTCCGCGCGTCGCTGTCGCCTGTCGCATGTCGCGCGAGATTGATGGCTCCGCAACGCGACACAACATTTGTGTCGCCGTAATAAACGACGATATTATTTTAGTTAATCACCTTTGTACGACTACAGAATATTCGAGGGACAAAGCCTTTTCGTAAACAAGATGTTTTCTTTATTTTTATTTTAGTGGATTTTCTCGCTTTAAATTGATGTAGCCCACCTGAGGTACTACCTCCCCCTTACAGAAGATCGTAGCCAAATAAAATTATTTGTTTCAAATAGTTCTGTGATTCTGTGGTGAGTAAGGGTGCCAGAGCTCTTTAAGGGGGGTTCGGGGTCGGGAATCCTAGTGTGGGGTCAGGACTATAACTATGTGATTGTTGATAAAAAAATCTTAGACGGGTCACATGACATTCACTGATTCTTCGTAGGACAAATTGTTATAGTGTTTATATTATGTATAAGTACATGTCTTACATTGTGTCCTCAATAAAGCATTATATATATATATTCTTTCACCGACGGTCATAGGACCTTTTCAAAGCCACCATACCTCAACCTAGCCACAGACCTAATACAGGATCATCAAGGAAGAGTCAATGACAAGACAAGCAAGCACGGTTCAAGAGTCACTTAGCGCTTTCCATTTGAAAATCATTACCACCATTACATCCCCGTAATCAGATTTGAAACACTTTTCAATTCTCCCCGCGTCTTAATTTCCCTAAGCCGTGTCTGGAGGCGCTGGAGGCATCAAAGGTTACGGTTTAATATGATAAAGAAACGGTGACCCGCCAGAGCTGGGATAATCTCGTGACGAACGACTAATTGCTGGATCGGGGGAGCGTCCGGCGGAACGTGAGCGGCTGGTAGATCCTTTCGGTTAAACGCCCGACTTTTTTCATCTTTTTCATTACACAGAATAGACAATATATGAAATAGATGGCGACCTCGGTGGCGCAGCGGGTGATTGCCCGTCTATGACGCAAGGGTTGCGGGTTCGAGTTCTCGCACTTGACCGTATTTATTTTTATATGAGACCACATAACCAGTCCACCATTACCAATCATTTCCTACGCAAAAGGTATGAAACTAGAAAAATTAGTTTTTCCTTTATAAGAAGTTTGTTATGTTTTATCAACATAAACATGGCATATTTGGACTTGCCGCCGCCGGCGCCGTGAGATACACGCCGCGCCGCCGTGAGATAGGTACACACCGCTCGCAGATACACACCGCCGTGAGATACACGTCACTCCGCCGTGAGATAGGTACACACCGCTCGCAGATACACACCGCCGTGAGATACACGTCGCTCCGCCGTGAGATAGGTACACACCGCTCGCAGATACACACCGCCGTGAGATACACGCCGCGCCGCCGTGAGCGCTCGCAGATACACACCGCCGTGAGATACACGTCGCTCCGCCGTGAGATAGGTACACACCGCTCGCAGATACACACCGCCGTGAGATACACGTCGCTCCGCCGTGAGATAGGTACACACCGCTCGCAGATACACACCGCCGTGAGATACACGTCGCTCCGCCGTGAGATAGGTACACACCGCTCGCAGATACACACCGCCGTGAGATACACGTCGCTCCGCCGTGAGATAGGTACACACCGCTCGCAGATACACACCGCGGTGAGATATCACACTTTTCACATAAACACCGAGCCGCGCCACATTTAAAACTCCAAAGCGACTTTTATTTGAGTAAAGCTGGGACATTTTATTTTTTGGCCGCATTCCAGGCCTTTCTGCCTCACTGTGTCATGTTAAATATAAATAAAGCGTACATTGACGTTTAACCGATAATGTTTTACACTACTTGAAGTTGTGGAAATTTAAAAAAATTGGACCTACTTGGAACTGGGTCAAAGCAATTGCACAGCGGAGCTCCGTACTGGAGTACGGAGCCATTATCGATGCATTTTTTGGTTTTATGACCGACGAAATTTCAGATAAAGTGCTATACATTTTCTAGAGTGCATTCTGAAAAATATACTACATTATCTTCTTGCTTGCTTGTTTGTCTTGTCACCGATTCTTTCTTGGTCATCCTGTTAGTGACCAAGTTGAGGTATGGTGGCCCTGAAAAGGGCCTATGACCGTTGGTGAAAGAATTAGTGTACCTAGAAAACGGATTAAAATGCGCCTCTTAAAGGCTCGTTTTGTGCACAATTATCTGCATATATTTAATAGTATGTAACGCTAACAAACGCAAAGTGCTTGTCACACATGATAAAAGAGGTACAACATAGATTACCATCACTGCTATGGTGAAATAGGATCAAGCAGCTTAATTAAAGTTCAGAATGTCGTTAAATCACAACATGTGTAAATCTCTTCAATCAGCCACAAATCTACGCCACTACAAGTGCATGTGCCGGCCGGGCTCTAACAAAGCGTGTTGTGTATAAACCATTCCCGCTTGCCTTCGGTTAGCGCTCTCTATTGGCTGTACCGGGCCGGTAATGTAGGTACAGCGGTGGTTGAGATGCCGTCGACAGAAACACGCCCCACATTTTATTACGCCGGCTCACGGAAACGTTAGGTATAATTTTCTTCAGCTCAATGCATAGTTTGTTTTGTCGTGTTTGCAGTTTGAGCCGCTAATAAAACATTCACTGCGCGCGGCATTGTTGAAGGGTTACAGAAGTTTATTTTCGTTCTAGTTTCGGTTCGGCCTCGGATTTTTGGGTTAACCTTTTCCACATGAATAAAGTTATCAAATAATCTATTCACCTTAGTGTTTACTTAGTGAAGAGTTTAAACTAGGTTTAGTGAGGCGTGGGACGTGCTCAAAGAGCAGGAGATGGCGGTTTATTTAGATAGAAGTTTCACCTCTCCCCTTAATTTTTTCGGTCTTATCTTTACGACTGCGGGTACCCAGGTTTGTATCCAGCATTATGTAAATGTCCGTTTTATGATAATATTTTATTAAATAAAATCACAAGGGCTGTAAACTCACAAGCTAAGGTATCAGTCGGGTCGCGGGCTTTTGTTAAATATCTGTTACATATTTATGATTTTGCGTTACTTTCAAAGTAAAACTCTATGCTATATTTTCGTTCAATATGAACGCGTGAAATATTTCGTATTTAATATTTAAAACATAAGGTAAATATTATACGGTAGCTTTTTGACCCTGATGGAGAACCTTTCCGACCTGCTCTAAAATACACTGTGCCATTAAGGCCCTCGCCCACTAGCACTATCACATTCGGGCACGCATCAAATTTACTCTTTGATAAATGCGTCGTCGGATTCCGTGGGATCAGCCGCGAACGGGCCCTTCGCTCCCATCGGTGGATTTATCGCGTCGAGGCTGCTTGCGATTCAAGAGGCGCCCTGGCTAGTGGCTGAGTGCCTTTATAGAGATATAGCGGCACACTCCATGCGGTTAATGTTTCAGGGCATATTTATGGTGTTTGATGGCGTCGACCCTTTTAAGAGGCTGGGTGACCAGTGTGACTATGAAGGTACCTACTGAAAGCTAGCAGCAAGTCTTTGGAGCAAGAATCTATTGTACAATATTGTACCCTACTAGTTTTTTTTTTAATGTTATACGGAGGCAAACAGGCTTACGGCCCACCTGATGGTAAGCGGCTACCGTCGCCTATTGACATCTGCAACACCTGGAGCATTGCTAATGCGTTGCCTGCCCTGGAGAAATATTTTTGTATTTTTCTTAAAGCTCTTCATGTTGTAGGTTAGCGGGAAAACCTCGGAAGGAAGCTCATTCCACAATTTCCACGTATGTAAGTTTTATAAATACGAAGGTTTGTAAGGATGTTTGTTGTTCAATCAACCGGCTCAACAGATTTCGATGAAACTTGGAATACCTAGATCTTTACCTAGAATAGCATATAGGCTAGGGTACCACGCGAACGAAGCCGCAGCCGGAAGCTAGAAACTTCAAAAATTAACAGGACAATATTTGACTCTAAATTTGATTTCCCTTTTACCTTTCTTGCAGTTCAGCATTCGTCTTCGTTACAGTAGGTAATGTAATTATATTCGCAGCCAAACCGTCTAATTAACCTGTTGCACACCCATGCAACTAATGAACGGACAAACGAACAATGTTTGTTATAAATAGCGCGGCTGACTCGCGTGAACCTGCGGGGCTGTATTATTCTTGTTTTGTATAGTGCAGGAGGTGATGTCAACTTATATTTATTGTTATATAAACACATTTTTTTATCGCGGCAGACCGAGACCTAGATGGCAGGATGAGCTCGACCGATTTCTGATAGACTGGGTTGATGATGCACAGGATCGTGAAGTGTGGAGGGAATGGGGGGAGGCCTTTGCCCAGCAGTGGGACAAAAACGGCTGAAAATAGAAATAGAAATAAACACATTTTTTTACATTTCTTGTTTTGTACAGGATAGGAGATTTTATAATAAAAAGACTTACAACAAAATAGTGTTTCATTGAGAGATATAATAATTACATAGTCATCTGCGTTCTTTTATATTACTGCGGGAAATTAACGCACTGCGCTTTATTTATTTTTCAAATTATATTTTAAACTAGGCAAGCTGAGAAAAGTCTTGTTATAAATGACCTAGCATTATTTTTACACGTTTTATTAAGCGTTATAGAGAGTGCAGTTAACTGCAATAAGCTGTAATTACAAAGATCTCATTACCATAAACATGCAAACGGGGCGGGCACGGGACGGGCGCGGGACAGGCGCGGTGCGGTGCGGGTGTGAACGGCAGGTAATCACTTACCGTTAGATGAGCTGTTTGCATGTTCCAACATAAAGCGTGCTTTGAACAAAAATAATTATTTTGCTGAAGGCTTGGCTGAAAGTTAAAATAAACGAGTGCAAATTAGTTTAGTGGTCAGTTTGACGCTTAACTCATAACTTTAAACTTTTAACTGGGTGCCCATAGCTCAGAAATCTAAATTAAAAACTTAAGTTTTTAATAATTTCATTGCTTTTATAAATTATGGTGCTTCTTATGATGTACTAAATTCTTACTTATTTTTGTTATCATCACGTTAAACTTTAAAAATCAGTAAAATGGATAGGATGCTATAGCATCCTATCCTTAATATAGCTATAGCTTCCTACTAATATTCTAGATTTTTTTTATTAGGAATTTTGGATGTTTAGATGCTTGTTGTTCAATCACGCCGTAACAATTTCGTTGAAACTTGGCATAGATAAAGTTCTTTACCTAAAATAGCATATAGACTACTTTTTACGTTTTTACGCATGCGAGCAAAGCTGCGGGTGGAAGCTAGTTCCAAATAAAAGAAGAGCCGTGGTCTCTCGTGCTACATACCGTACCACACGTTTAACTCCTTGGCCGGCGTGTCCGCGCGTCGCTGTCGCCTGTCGCATGTCGCGCGAGATTGATGGCTCCGCAACGCGACACAACATTTGTGTCGCCGTAATAAACGACGATATTATTTTAGTTAATCACCTTTGTACGACTACAGAATATTCGAGGGACAAAGCCTTTTCGTAAACAAGATGTTTTCTTTATTTTTATTTTAGTGGATTTTCTCGCTTTAAATTGATGTAGCCCACCTGAGGTACTACCTCCCCCTTACAGAAGATCGTAGCCAAATAAAATTATTTGTTTCAAATAGTTCTGTGATTCTGTGGTGAGTAAGGGTGCCAGAGCTCTTTAAGGGGGGTTCGGGGTCGGGAATCCTAGTGTGGGGTCAGGACTATAACTATGTGATTGTTGATAAAAAAATCTTAGACGGGTCACATGACATTCACTGATTCTTCGTAGGACAAATTGTTATAGTGTTTATATTATGTATAAGTACATGTCTTACATTGTGTCCTCAATAAAGCATTATATATATATATTCTTTCACCGACGGTCATAGGACCTTTTCAAAGCCACCATACCTCAACCTAGCCACAGACCTAATACAGGATCATCAAGGAAGAGTCAATGACAAGACAAGCAAGCACGGTTCAAGAGTCACTTAGCGCTTTCCATTTGAAAATCATTACCACCATTACATCCCCGTAATCAGATTTGAAACACTTTTCAATTCTCCCCGCGTCTTAATTTCCCTAAGCCGTGTCTGGAGGCGCTGGAGGCATCAAAGGTTACGGTTTAATATGATAAAGAAACGGTGACCCGCCAGAGCTGGGATAATCTCGTGACGAACGACTAATTGCTGGATCGGGGGAGCGTCCGGCGGAACGTGAGCGGCTGGTAGATCCTTTCGGTTAAACGCCCGACTTTTTTCATCTTTTTCATTACACAGAATAGACAATATATGAAATAGATGGCGACCTCGGTGGCGCAGCGGGTGATTGCCCGTCTATGACGCAAGGGTTGCGGGTTCGAGTTCTCGCACTTGACCGTATTTATTTTTATATGAGACCACATAACCAGTCCACCATTACCAATCATTTCCTACGCAAAAGGTATGAAACTAGAAAAATCTATAAAAATCTATCAGCGTATGCCGATTGCCTATGGCTGGGTTTACGAGTCAGCTGTCAGCTGTTACGAAATAAAATACACTCTACCTTTGCCCTGAGGGTTCCATACCATTGGTCGTGGGTTCGAATCACTGGGTCATGATCAGAAAATAAAAATTGCAAGTGTAGGAATTGACTAACTTATATTTGCGGTCACTCACGTAGTAATTGTATGGCATTGAGCGCAAATATAACTTTGTTTCCTAAAAAACTTCGAAATTCCTCAATTTCAGACTTTTCCTTTAATTGTGTTACATATTAAGCTCCTAGCATTCCAAATTTCAGAATTGTGAGGTAACTGGAAGTACCCTAGAGGTTTTTCATTTTAGCCATTTCCATACAAAATTATACATTCATTGCCATATCTTTTTAATGCATTAAGCTAGAGCTGTGATTTTTATACGGCACCATAAGCCCACAGACCTTAATAGGTGGTATAAATTTCAGCCGTTTCTGAGATAAAGGGTCTTGACAGACGGACAGACAGACAGACAGACGGACAACAAAGTGATCCTAGAAGGGTTCCGTTTTTCCAAATGAGGTATGGAACCCTAATTACATTTTATGTGAGATCTATTCAGAAACACTTAAAGAACTAAGTAATCTTGTTTTTGTGCGTCCATAATAAATGTATTTTTCATCTTTTATTTCTTGCTAATTGACTTCAGGATTAGATTCAGAAACATTTTTTTCTGAATATATTTATTTACCTACTTGAGGAGGAGGATCGTAAGGAGTTTATGTTACCAAGGTAAACATTATTTACAGAAAAAAACGAATAAAACTTTATTTACGAAATACACAAGAAACAGTTGAGCTATCTAAAGACTGTTGCAAACGATCCAGATCACTTCAAGTCGGAAGGGTACCCGAGACGCTGCTGGTGGAATTGCTGGCAAGCTAGCTTCATTTAATTCTGGTGAAGATCTAATGTAGATCTTCGGAACAAAATTTCTTAAACTTGAAGTCGTATTTGCATACTGATAAGGTCTTCATATGCTCAAACAATACTAAGACTATATCCAGTGTCAGGTATAAATGGCCCAGCTCTATTAGGGTATTCTGGCTATTTAATAGGATCCCTTAGCGATTACATCCCCACATACATGAAATCGCGAGTGAAGACGCGGCTTAGGATCGACGCACGTGTGGACGTGCGGCTTTATAGGCTTTGTTCTAAGGACGGTTTACGGCGGCCTCGCTTTGAATAGAATTAGAAGTGCCGTTGAAAAATTAAAACGTGTTTATTTGCAACACTTAGTACACGTTAATCATCATCAGCCTGTAGAAGTCCACTGCTGGACATAGGCCTCCCCCAAAGAGTTCCACGACGAACGGTCTTGAGCCTTCTCCATCCACCGACTTCCCGCAACCTTTACAATGTCGTCGGTCCATCTGGTGGGGTCCATCTTCCAACACTGCGTCACCCGGTTCGTGGTCGCCATTCGAGAACCTTTACTCACCAACGGTTGGGATGCTAAAATACATACCTTGTATATTTCAATACTCAGCTAAGTTATGTATTTGATTTATCATACATAGTTAATGTCCGCACTAGAAGTGACCTAGCTGTTTGAATACGCGTGCTTGGCAATATTTTATACCTCCGCTTTAAACAGTTTACGAGCTCTAACCGTGTTGTGTTATTGTTAACTGGGAAGGACGACCTTAATTTTAACTTTCAATATTTTGTATGCGAATATTATTTCTATTTCTTATTCCCTCTTTTGATTACTATTCAGTCGCAAAGTCAGTTGTTCTACCATGGGGAATTTATTTCCAGGGATGCGGGTTCGATTCTCGTTGCGGGATAAATGTTTGCATGATCTGAAAATATTTGTTCCGGGTCTGGGTGTTATCATCATTATCATCAGCCTGATGAAGTCCACTGCTGAACATATGCCTCCCCCAAAGAGTTCCATGACGAACGGTCTTGAGCCTTTTACATCCACCGAATTCCCGCAACCTTTACAATGTCGTCGGTCTATCGGGTGGGGTTCCAATACTGCACACAAACACAACACTGGGTGTTATGGTGCCATGGTACTCTTAGTTTCTGATACCTACAACACAGGGAATTCTAGTGTGGGGTTTGGACTATGCGAACCCGCATCTGGAAGGTGGCTGACAATGAAATACTTGGGATTAACCTTCTTTCTACGCTGCATTTGGGTAAATAGGGGCTAATAATCATCAAAGATAAAGTCAAAAGGCATTTATTTCAATAAAATCACTAGGATCACTTTGAAACGTCTTAGAAACTAGGTGCAGCTATGCCTGTTCCTCGCGACCAAGCCTAGAAGAATCAGGCAACAAACACGGCTTGGTGCCTATCATTTTTTTCGATGATCCTTTTTCACAAAATGGATTTTCATCATCATCATTTCAGCCGAATGACGTCCACCGCTGAACATGGCCTGTGGCATGTGGGTTGGCGAACGCAGTTAGAGCCATAGTTGTTAAATGAGGGACGCTGCTGCCCATCCCCTAGCTTTTTTCCCTTAGTCGCCTCTTACGACATCTGCGGATAGGTAGATATGGAGGGGCCTATTCTTAAGCCGAGGCCACCACGGCAATAATAAGGTAGGTTAATTGTTTTGGTAGGATCTTCACGTATTGTTTTAGCTTGAGTATCTATTTCTCGGGAAATTCCCCAGGGCATTCCACGTGGGCTGTGGCTACTGGGTATCAATTATGTAATTTGCCTCTGAAAGTAGGTCAAGTACCTACCGTGAGTTTTCGGAACACATACCTAAAAAGGCACTGTATACTCGAGTTCCCAAACTTTTTGAAAGTAAGGGTCGGGATCCCGAATGGTATTTTTAGAAGGTGTCGAATCTTTGAAAGTTTTCGCCAACTAATACGGGGCTTCTTATGCTTATGGACCGCTCAACGTGCGCTAAACTACCTGTCAGTTTTGGTGTTCCACATCAAGTTTGGAAAACCGAAGGCGACTTTGTTCAAACGGCGTGCCAGAAAATAATTAGTATTATTTAACTAGGTTTCAGAGTTTAGTTATAAGAGAAAATCCATTTCGAAATAAAGACTCAAGTGCGACTAATCGCACGCCTCAGGAAGCGCGCCCTGAGGCTTCCGTATAAGGGGGGGTCCCGTAACAAGGGGTCAAAAAATTAAGATCTCAAGTGTACGGAGTGATAAGAGTCAAGGTAGGAACATAATTAATAACCCACGCGGACGAAGTAGCGGGCAGGCTAGCTAGTAAAAAAATAATTGATCCTGTCGATAAATCCACAAACTATCTACTTAAAAAAAACGCTTCCTTAAATTGTTAGTCCTATCCATATTTCCATTCCAAATTCAAAAAGCAATAAAAACTCGGATTATGTCCGACCCATTATACAGTATGAGAAGTTAGAGTAGGTAATTTAGCGAACGCATTATATAGGTTGTATGGAAGCTGGTTCATTAAAAATAATGCGTGTGGTACCTACTGTGTGTGAAGCGAGGATATTGGCATGTCGCAATGACTTTCGCGAGATAAAGTGATAATGATCATCATCATCATCATCATGCTGACTTTAGCCACTGCTGAGTATGAGGCCTCTCCTTGTTTCTTCTTTCGTATCTGTGCTAGCCTCTTCCAAGTTCAGACCGCTATATCATCTTCAGTCCGTTTTCCAGATGGCTATCTAAAACAGCTGCATAATTGAGTTCCGACTGATTTGACAACATAACAGCTGAATTTCGCATAAGGTTTTTTCAGTGAACATTGTCGAATTTCCAATAATAAACAATGCCCAAGTATTTTTCACAAGAACGATTTCTCATATAAATAGATGTAGGTACTGAATCAGACAGGCAGTCTGATTCAGTACCTACATCTATCTATCTATTGGCCGTGGTGGCCCCGGCTGAAGAATAGGCCCCTCCATACCTACCTATCCGCGGATGTCGTAAGAGGCGACTAAGGGAAAAAAGCTAGGGGATGGGCAGCAGCGTCCCTCATTTTAACAACGATAGCTCTAACTGCATTCGCCAACCCGCATGCCCAGCGTGGTGAGTATGGGCAAATACCCCCACATGATAAGGAATTTTCTCTGTCTGAGGGGGAGGCCATGTTCAGCAGTGGACGTCGCACGGTGGAAATGATGATGATGGCTGAATCAGACAAAAAGACCAGTGTGTCACTGGTAGTCTCGCTATTTGCTCCGCAGAGTAAAACAATTTTTATTATTTGCAAGAGCGATGTTTACGGCTGCATAAACTGGCGACGCGAGCCCGCGGCCCGCCGATAAGCACGGCCTGCCTACCCTCAGGGCTGTAGCAAAGACAGACATGGGGCACGAATCTAATTTGCTCATACTCAAATATAATATCAATTGCTAAATACAAAAAGATTTATCCAGGGCAGGCAACGCATTAGCAATGTTCCAGGTGTTGCAGATGTCAATAGGCGACGGTAACCGCTTACCATCAGGCGGGCCGTAAGCCTGTTTGCCTCCGTATAACATAAAAAAAATAAAAAATACTCACCACGCTGGGCACGCGGGTTGGCGAGCGCAGTTAGAGCTATCTTTGTGAAAATAGGGGACGCTGCT
The DNA here is from genome assembly GCA_947579855.1 of Anticlea derivata. NCBI lineage: Eukaryota > Metazoa > Arthropoda > Insecta > Lepidoptera > Geometridae > Anticlea > Anticlea derivata. Next base: position 14,604,145 of record OX388259.1, on the reverse strand, counting down.
GCCCATCCCCTAGATTTTGCCTCTCACGACATCCGCGGGTACGAGATACGGAGGGGCCTTTTTGTGGTTACCAGACCCAAATCGAAAGTTCAAAAAGCCCCTGAGCGCACATCCTTAGCTACAAACCTGCCGCCACCCCTACAGGGGGTATATAGCCTACCCCTTTAACTTGCGAACCGGTTTAACTACTCGTACCTTTAAACCGGCTGATAGACGCGTCATATTTTTTATTTGACCTGACAGAATGCAAAACTTTATTGCCTTTAAAATATGAGCGGCGTATCTGCACGATAAGTTTAATTGCGCCATAAAGTGCTGAGTGGAAAATTGCTGTTTGTATAATTTTTACGGAGGACATCGGTTTAAAAACGCCAGTGTTTCCACATCCCTTAAAGGGTACAAAAATAAATGGTACACTAAACTTCTATACAAGGCGATTCATAATATTTATGCTATCCTGAAAGGGGCTTAATCTACACCGAATTGGCAATAATGGTTGGAACTACGGCTTTTGGAAAATCAACAGTTTTTATTGAAAAAATACTATGCAAAACTCAGCTGTTTTAGGGTCAAAAGAGTTCAAACTTAATTATGTACCAGTACTTATATCCTCTACCGCTTTCAGTCCCTGGTTTTGTTGTTTTTATCATCTTATGTATCCGTTTTATGTAGCCAGCTATAGATGCTATATCATCTATAGCTTGCTACATAAAACGGCTACAAAAACAACAACACCAGGGACTGAAAGCGGTAGAGGTTATAAGTACTGGTACCTTTAAAACATTTCGGTACCATTATGCTATACGGGTAGGGCATTACGGTACCGTTATTTCAAACCGGTAGATTTCGGTACCGAAATTTTGAGCCGCGGCTAGTTCGCTAGGACAGTCGCGCCGCGGTGGCGGGGTGGCGGCGTTTCATCAAAGAAAACCTTTATTTATTTCGGTTATAGGTACCGGTAGCGAAATAAACCTAAATGAACTGGGAAGCCAGATTTTCCGGTACCGTTATATTTATCGGTAGAGAAATATTCGGGTGACCGGAATTTATCGGTATGACGTCATATCGTTATTTAAAGGTACCTTTATATTCCGGTTCTTCAGTCCCTAAACAAAACAACTTATATTTTAAAGCTTTTAACTGCAGTTTCAGTTGACAATACTGGCTATACAACATGTTTATTTGAATGCGGCAATCATACCGTCCAGCACTACTTGCCGTCCGGCAAACATAACTGGCATAAAAAACATAACTGTTCGCATTTTTATTTACTCACTCGTGTTTAGACAACATGACGTGCCGCGAATCAGCGAGGTTTTGTAAACGGGAAGCGTTTATTGGCTCTAGTGATATGGGCAGCAAAATGGAAGCGAATGGCCATTGTTATTCGCTTCCATTTTGCTATATATATTTTTATATTTTTTAGTTGTGTTGAACACACTCATACATAGACGCAGGTAATTCATCATCATCATCCTGCCCATGTACCACATTATGTGGGGTCGGCACAACATGTTTTCCTCTTCCACTCTCTTCTATTAACCGTCATCTCCGCACTAACTTCTTTCTCACTCATGTAAATCCATCTTTACTTGTAATACAATCCATTCAGTCCATCTTTACTTTAGCCTTCCTCTACACTTTTATCCATCTACAATCATAACCACCTACGTTACATGACTTTTATGCCTCCTCATGACATGCCCATTCTAACCTATAACTTCTCAACTTTTCCGTCACTAGCGCTATTTTCAAGGTTATTGGTTGATTTTGAAAATATTTCAATCGTTTTATTTACCATAAAGCTAGATACCGTCGACGAGCGGCCGTCCGGTGCCGACCGTAACCTGGATAATAAAGAGAACCGTAAAGGGTGCTGACGTCCGCCTAGGAATCCAAGGCCACAGGCTACCATGATAGGCCTTATTTTCTGATTAGATTGAACAAGAAAGGACGTCGTGTCACGTCGGAGAGCAAAAGACCACACATTGGTTCCACCTCTCCGAAAGTAATTCACTAAAGTAAAACCAAATAAGCTAAAAGCCAATTCAATGTCTCCAAAACAATAACTTATCCCGGAAAATACTTTCCCCCAAATATTTACTCGCAAAGTTCCCTGTTTATTTACGTGTAAGAACTTGCGATTTTTATGAAAGTTGAGATTGAGTATAATCAATCAGGCTTCATAATATTTGCATGGCGCTCGGCTCGGAGCTACCTGTTTCAGTTTTTCACAAGATGGATGTATTTCATTATGGAGTAACGCTAGGCTACTTTTTCTTTGTATAGTGTTGGGTATAAATTGCCGTTTCTCAGGTACACGGCTGTCTAAAGGGCACACTTTCACATAGATCTAATTTATGAAAGCTAGTACCTTCACCTTGTTTATGAAAATTATAAATTTATCCTTGCAGTTTGATTGAAATAAGCACTCAAGAATTGCATTGACCTATGACAGTTGCCTTTCCGTCCGGCAACGGAAAGTGATGGCGGAAATTAAGCTGGTTCGTATGCGTTAATCGCGTTTGCAAGTATAACAGTAATACAGGCAACGGCCTTGTAATAGTAATAGTAATAGTAATATTTATTGAGAAAAAAGAGAACATAGGTAACTAATATCTAAGTACATCACATAGGTTCTTACTACTTCAACATATCTGTACTTAAATGATTAGGATTACGTAGAAAATATTATTTAAGTTGGTAGGTGAAATTAAATTATGGTCAGGTGGTTCGGTAGTAGGTAAGGCTATGCGTCGTGGCGGAAGGAGGAAAAGGATTGCGTATTTCAATAAGCTTCAAATGTGTACTCAGATGGAGAGCCACCTAATAACTTTGAGGTGGAGCGTCAAGAGCCGGACTAGATTATCTGTGTCCCGGCTCTTAGCGCCATCCGTCGGACAATGATTTAGTGGTGGCATAATTATTGAATGGTTTTGTAAGTAGAATATAGAAGGTCAGGAGTGTACAGTATATCTTAAACGTCTGAGAGCATGTGAGAGCATTGTGTATGTGAAAAGGTAATTGTTCTTTGTCATATTTTGAATAATTATAAAACTTAAAATAAAATCGTGTGTAAAAGTTCCTAGGAATTTCCTTTTCAAGAAGATAAACAGAGTGAAAATATTTTTCTCAAGTGACCTTATATTCCGTTGTCCGATAAGTACATAATTAGTTATGTTCATAGGGGAACTTGGCGAAGGCTACACGAGATACTTGGAAAAACTTTTGTCGACTTTACGACTTCAAGTTGTCTTTTGTGACATGTTCTGAATAGCTGATTTAATACATTTGGATCGGTTGTTATACAAAAAACAAGGCAAAGATTTAAAAGTTAGTACTTTGAATCGTTGGTATCTCTTGATAACAACAACGCATAGATCGATAATTTTTTTTCGCCACGCTTCCTAATAAAAGAGACTTGTTTAAATACTGGCACTATACCAAAATAGAATATATTTTGTCTAATGCAAAGCTCATCTTTGATAAATACGGCGTTCTTATTGCTTATCTAAACTAATAATCTTAATCAGCTTTGGTCAAATTCCCATTGCGTATTGGAAATTTGATAGTTGAAACCAATAATGATTATCAATTCGGTTACACAATAAGTCCAATCCTGTTTATCAAGGACCTTTGTTTCGACTACTGAAACTGTATTTCATCTTATTATCCCAAATCCTAATTACACGTTTTAACCGAAGCCAGTCCGCACAAACATGACAGACTAGACCCTGTTTTATCGTTGTTCTTAACTTGTTTCGTGAGGATTTTGTTACCAACTGTTTGGGGCTCGGTTAGCCTTGGAATACTTGCGGCCCTCCCGCGGGAATGCGCCTAAATACATGTTCAGATCAGGGGATTACATAGTTTACTAAAACATAATATGTGGATTAATTTATTGACATGAGTGAACTTGAAATTTGAAGTGAGGCCCGTATTGGGTACTTTTTAACAGACTTCCAAAAGGAGGAGGTTCTCAAGTCGGCTGTATTTTTTTTTAGTTTTTTTTGTGTGTATGTTACTTGATATCTCCACCAATAGTACCCGGTTTTGATGATTATTTCGCTGGTGTATAGAGTATAATCCCGGGGTGGTCCCATTTTAATTTAATTTCTGAGGGATTGCAACTTGTCCCGTAAAACTTAAAAAGACGTCATCATCTCTTGAAATCATGACTTGCCGAATTTTTTTTGTCTACTGTGGTATGGTATGGTAATTCCCGCGACTTCGTTCGGTTGCTGCTATTTTTACATAAACTTTTAACTTATATTTTAACATAAAGTTAGTTCATTTTACAGATTTCATCATCATTTCACTGACGACCTTGTTGACAGATTTAAGAGCACAGAAATGCTTTAAAATAAGCACGCATTTTAGTAAGTGAAATATGTATTGGTTCAAATGAATAAACTTAGCTTATTTTACTTATTCATGTTAGTATAAATCCGCTTACGTCTCTTCATCTAATCCGCGATAAAGCCGCTTGAGTCACACCACATTTATAAAACTCCTAAGAGCGTTATATCTTCGAAAACAACAGAATTGATCCTCTATCAGCTTATTTATCTCAAACGCCCTGCTTTCTTTAAACGGAGCCAGCTGCTTGCCGCGACTGACAAGTTAATACCAAGTTTTGATTATAATGGCGCATAATCAACAGAGTTTCTATGAAACGTCTGAAAAAATGAACTCATGCCTTACGATGAAATCAAGAAGAATTAGGCAACAAACATAGATTTTGTCTAACATTTATTTCGATGATCCTTCTCACATAACTTCTACTTTTCTGTGAACCTTATCAAAATTAGTGAAGCTATAGCGAGACAAGATCACTCAATTTTTAGTGCGTGACTTTCGGCATGATGACGTGTCAAAATGTTATGTGAACTCGGATTACTTCCAGGGAAGACTGAGACTATCCCCTTATGGGTACCATAGGGGATATTTGAAGGTGTGTGTTTACCGTGGGGAGCGAAGTTGCAAGCCTATTTATTTCTTGTTTTTTTGAGAATGGCTAGTAATTGGTTCGTGTGACTGTCCTCTCATAAACTAAGCAGAAGGTTTCATCCGGTCGCCGTGCCGCAGTGTAGGCAAGAGCAGTAAAACAAAACTATCGGGACATAAATCTGTCGGTTGGCAAGTGGGGCATCGTAAAAACGAATTAGCTAATACCGACTCGTTTCGACTTCGCATAAAGTCCTATTTTCCTGTTCCTACTATGATCTTCTGGACTCCTTTTCAGGGTAAAGGACTCCCTTCCCTTCTTCTACCTTAGATCTTAGAATAGTATGTGTCTAATTCATCGCGCCATCTCCACCTGGGCCGACCACGCGGCCGTTTGCCTCGTGGGATCCACTCTGTTATAATTTTTGCCCACAACTGTTTTGGAATACTCAAAATTGTCCAGCCCAATCCCGCTTCAGTGTAGTGGACTTTTGGGTTAGATTGGCAATTTTTGTGGTGAAGCGTAATATGGTGTTTCGTGGTCGATAAGAGCTGGCAGACCTTAAGTTTGGTCCTTTGAAGATCCGTCAAAGACCAGGTTTGCGCACCGTGAGGATGAAGAGGATGAAGTAGGTACGTAATTTTTCATGGGTCTATTAGTTGGTTTTTAATGGTTTTTTTTTGAGAAACATGTTTGAAAAACATATTAACATAAGCGCGTTTGTCGCTAATGCTAAGTATAGAAAAGTATAGAAGTCAAATGGCTACGTTGTAATATTTTAACGTTATTTGTATACTTTTTTATAATAATTGTCATATTATCGAGGATTTATTAGGATTTTTCTTGTCTCTTTCACTTTTAAATAAAAGAAAAGAAATGGCAATATATTTATCAGCCATTTTGCTATGTAAGGTTTTTAGAACTGTTTTGAATAAGACGGCTAGTGTTTATGCCTAAGAAAGTGTATTGGAAAAATAGACTAGGTGAATAAAATAAATAATTAATTATTCATTATGTAGGTAAATAACGAAAGAAATTGCATGAAATATTTACACGGTTAAGAAATAAAAGCTATTCTATTGTAACGATGTTTATTACCCACTGTGTATGCATTGTTTGTGTAAGTAATGGCAGGTAGGGTAGGTAGGTACTTAATTCACGAGACGTTAAGTTAGATAAATGACTCTATTCAGACAAACTACAATTATGTTGTTTTACCACTTTTTCAATACTTTCTTTATAACGCGGCTGGCTACCCATAGGTACTTTTTAAGGTAAATTATCATCTCTAATTGTTGTAATATTACTACTATTATAATAAGTAAGTGGGGATGGGTGGATGTTTGTTACTTAATCACGGCCGAACGGCTAATCGGATCTGGATGAAATTTGGCACAGACATTATAGCCTGAAATACCACATAGGCTACTTTTCATCCATCGTATGTACCATACGAGCGAAGCCACGGGCGGAAGCTAGATCTTTAAGAAACGCAAATTCTTTATACAATTTTCGGTAGGTATTCCATGATCATAATATATTATATAGTTTGACCGTGATTTACAAAGATACATCATCACCCACGTCTTTACGCCCACAGTAGACAGATATCTAGGACCCTTACGTAAACTAAATCCAAATTCCAGTGTTCAATATAAACAGCCATCTACCTCTAGATCCAACATGGCAGCCACTTCACCGACACAGGGCGCAGGTGCCTTGTTACAGGGTAACACGAGTAAATGGGTATGTATCGCCGAAACAATGGACCACAACATTAGTATATATTGTACCGTGTCTGTCTATATCGAGCACTTAGACTGGTGTAATTGAGTTTTATAGCATTCAAAATGGACAGGAGTATATAAAATGGCACAGGAGCAGCTGAATTTTTCGATAAAAATACGATGCTCGCGCAAATGAAGCAGTCTATATTTATATAAAGATATAGCACGTACAATTTTCTCTTCAACGAAACTCCGAAATCCGAACTACCATTTACAATCCTAACCTCAAAACCACTCAATCACGTGCCCCTATCCATGGCACATTCAGTGCCAGTACATTGCTGGCCCATTTAGTGTAAACCACTCCCCCTCCTTCTCAAACATGCCTCGAATACAAGGCATACCGTTCCGATTCCGTCGACAGACTTTACCTACGGACGATATTTGCTCTGTGGATGATGCATCTCAAAGAGCCCTGATTGCCTGCACTTTCTAAATTCCGATGGACAGTATCTGGAAGTGCGTTTGTGAGAGCTGAATCGAGAAAGAAACCTTTTTATTTGAATACTCTGTACAAAATGGCCAAATCACACACAGTGAGGAATTTAATTCTATATTTCTGTTTTTTTTTAAAATAATTTCTTCAAGTCAAATCGATTCTTCTATGCTTGGTCGCGAGGAACAGGCATAGCTTCACCTAATTGTAAGACGTTTCAAAGTGATCCTAGTGATTTTATTGAAATAAATGCCTTTTGACTTTGACTTTGACTTTAGACTAACATGCTTGCGCCTTCAACGCATCTCCTGACTCCGATAGAGTCGCTGACAACTCGAAAACGATTAATCGCATGCTGCTGGCACATCATCGGCAATACACCATCATCACTACCATTGCGATGCGGTAAGTTACGTCTTCATTACCGCTGTGATTACGGCTGATGTCGTGACTTGCCTAACGATGATGTCATTGCGGAGGGAATTGCTTTTAGAAACGTCATTATGTACTTACTAACAGACTACTCGTAATTTTGATGGAAAAATTTTAGGTGGTTCATAGAGTAAGTAATAACTCTTCATTTATGTTGATAGAATATCAATATAAATTCTGTTAGCACGTGTCTGGGCTTTATAAGGTCAAAGTTTCTTCAAATAAATAGCGAATTTAATTCGCTCTTGCTGAGTAATAATATTTGACTGTCGTCAGTTCAATGTCAATGTTTTTGATGAATTTGTTTTTCATATTCATTCAAAGCATATCTGATTTTAATGTGCCTAATGAAATGAGCAATCGTTTTCCATTAAATTAACGTCAATAATACGAACTAAATAAATAATTTAAAAGCCTCTACAAATGATTTGGCTCTACAAATATATTTTTTGTATGCTATTATAGTTAGGTACCTGTATGTACGCCTCTTTGGGCTCTCATAGGTACCTAACTATAATATATAATACCCAACAGTCACATACATATACCTGACCCCGCACTAGGGTTCCCTATGTCGTGGGCTTACGTAGAAACTACGAGTACCACAACACCCAGACGCGGAACAAAAATTTACAGATCTTGCAATCATTGTCCTGCAGCAGGAACCGAACCCGCCGCGCTTGCGACTCAGACGGGCACTCACCCGCTACACCACCGAGGTTAAAAACCAAGTCTAGTAGGATTCGACGATAATATTTTTCATTTCATTAAATAATGAACTGAAAACAGCCGGGGCCGTGGCGGCCCCGGCTGAAGAATAGGCCCCTCCATATCTACCTATCCGCGGATGTCGTAAGAGGTGACTAAGGGAAAAAAGCTAGGGGATGGGCAGCAGCGTCTCCTATTTTAACAACGATAGCTCTAACTGCGCTCACCAACCCGCATGCCCAGCGTGGTGAGTATGGGCAAATCCCTTCATATGATAAGGAATTCGCTCTGTCTGTGGGGGAGGCCATGTTCAGCAGTGGACGTCGTACGGCTGAAATGATGAAATAATGAGCTAATTTTATGAATTTTCCTACAAAGTTCTCTTACACAAGTTACATGTGAAATAGAATGCAGCCTGTACCAGGCTGAAATGATGATGATTGCAGTATAAAAGTATCACCGCGTCCGTCTGTGCGTTTGTTTATTCGGGTTTCGGCCGTTGTAGCTAGTTCAATATTAAAATAACATTCACAGAGAACCAGAAATATAAAATTAAAATAATTACTCAAACAGAACAACAATAATTCATTAGACGAATCAAATTTTACCCCCGAGCCCCAACTTGGCGCAGTTTTTATTTGTTTTAGAACAATGGCTCCCCAGAGAGGCATACAAATGACTAGGAATCGTTCACTTAGTATGAATATTCATTTGTTAACATTTTATTGTGAACTGTTATAATTGAAGTTTTATCAAAGCACTTCGTTATAAAATAATTCAATGAAGTGTTAAGAAACAAGTGATTTTGTATTTATATAGGAGTTTCATTATTAGTAAATAAATTAAAACATTTAAAGTAATGTAATCAAATATCTATGGATGATTAAACTAGGATATTTTTTTTCACAGCCGTATCTTATGTTCGATATCAATTTCAACTTGATACCTTTAGCGGTTTCTGAGCAAAGGAGCCTTGACACACTGACAAAAAGTCAGACAGACGGACATCTAAGTGATCCACATCAAATAGAATCAAAATGTGTTTTTTTCAATAAAATCACTTGGATCACTTTGAAACGTCTTAGAATCTAAGTGAGGTACGGAGCTCTCAAACATTAAACACATTAATAACATGATAATTGATGCATTTTTGATTAGAGCAAGCGGTTCGTTCAACTCCTTGGCTAAAGCTAACATTGATGTCGACCTATTCAACACTACAACGAGTAAGCTTAAACGCTTACTCAATGACAACTTCTTTGTTAATGGTACTGATTAACTTGTGTGTTGTGTATTGCTTTCTGTCGTCTATCGTTACTTTATATACCTACCCATCCCCTGCTATCTGCGGAAACTTATAATTGGCCATCAGTGCACATGAAGTATCACTACTGCATGCTTTGTTTAATTAATTATCTAATGTGTCCACCTAGATGTTAGTTTTCCAAAAATGTCTAAAATAAAATAATAAGTTCAAACTTTAAGTAAATCTCTGAAGTTTGAGGCTCCACTAGCAAAGTACATTTTCTTTTGCATCTCTAACTAAGTGTGAGCTGGGAACAATACGAGCTGCAATGCGATGCATTTTGCCCCGTGTCAACGCTGGCGCGATCCGTGCGATCCGACAATTGGGTCACCGCTGTGTGACGTCACGAATGAGAATAATGACGTCATGGATGATAATAACGAGGGATTCAGTGTCAACTGAGTGATCGCAGGCTTTTGTTGTTTTTCTTTGAAATAGTTCTTCACATTCTTTTGGAACGAAGTTCCTTATCGCGCGTTGCGAAAGGGGGCTAGACGGAAAAAATTAAGACCAAAAGTTGTAACGACACTTTTTGAATGTCATACTTACTTTGGTTTTTTGTTAGAAAGTGTAGGTGGACAGTGTCATCCTCAGTAGGTAAGCAAAACGCAAAGAGGTTGATAACAAAAAAAAGAGGTTGGTATTAATCTTGTAAATATTTAGGAATTTGAAGTCGGTTTTCAGTTTTTGTAAAAAATATCTTAGAATATTACAATATCAATGCGTATGTATTTAATAAAATTTTATTACAATTTCTTCACTAATGAATCGAAAGGAACTTCGTTCTATCCGGGTGTCCCTCGACACCTTCAAGTTTTTTTTATTTATTTATTTATTTATTCATTATTTCAGCCATAGGACGCTCACGGCTGAACATAGGTTGTCTGGAAGAGGTCGCTTTCTTAGCGATAAGACCGCCCATAATAATTGATTGGACATAAATCCATGTATTTAGTCTACAATCACACCTTATACTATTTACGATTGATTATATAATTTTCATTGGTTCATTCATAGGTCTCCCCCATAGATTTCCAGTGCGACTAACCTTGTACAGCCTGCACCCAAATAATCATTTGGGGGATTTGCCCATACTCGCCACGCTGGGTTGGTGAGCTCAGCAGCAGCATAAAGCTATTGCTGATAGGGAACGCTGCTGCCCATCCCCTAGCTTTTGTTTCACGGGTATTCTTTAGTTGGGGCCGCCACGGCTAATACACATTAATACATTTTTTAAATTTTATGATTGTGGGACCATATTTTGTGAGCGTAATTTCCCTACCTATACACGCAAACTTACCACAGTTAGCTAGGTATGGCTGGTTGTAAAGATTGTCTAACGGGCCATCACCCCTTCATAGTAGCCATGATAATAAAATACTTGGAATTAACATATTTTAGTGTTGTAATAAAGCATGATTTACGTTTTTATGTAATTGCGTGTGACCACGAATGCATGTCGTGACGTGTGTCAATTTGTTTGTCACACCCGTGAGCCGCGGGTGTTGACGGCAATGACCGGTTCCATTACAGGTGGCTGAAATCACAGATTATTCATGGTGAAAATTTTGTTTTCATTCGCTGGCAAAACTATTAAGTAGAATCAAAGTATGTTTTGAGATAGCCAAATTGTTGATGTTTGACGCCTACTGTGCAACTGAAACCAAAGATTTTATAGTAGAAATGTTTTAACCCAAAGATAAAATACCAAAATTACGTTATTTTAGCCAATTTGTGGTGCCTTAATAATATAGTCACTAAGCACCGTCACTGGGTATGCTTAAAGAACGATACTAAATGTTGAGCAAAATTAACTATGAATGGTTTAAGGTCGGGGTCTGCAACGCGTGCGTTTTGCCTCTGGTATTGCAGGCGTTCATAGGCTACGGTAACCATTTACCAACTGGTGGGCAGTAAGAATGTTGCCACCTAAGTTTTATAAAAAACTATTGTCATGAGAAGTTTAATCGATATTGCATTGGGACATCACTAATTTGATTAGTACTAGAGCTGTCTAGAAAAATAAATGTTTCGACATAGTATTAAGCGATGCTTAAATTCATCGTACAAAATCACAATTAACAAAGTTCACAAATCCGGCAGCGAAATTTATTTAGTCCAGTTGGACTGGGACGGGCTCAGTTGTCAAAATACGCGGAAGCCAACTCTAGTCAAACTGACAGCTGTCACCTGCGGTCGCACTTCGCAATTTCAACTCTCGCCTGCAATTATTAAGATAGATTATTCCCTGATGCTGCATTTGCAATGTTTATGCTGTGGGGAAGTAGACTCTAATACGCGGTGTTATAAGCTAAACAATCTATAGTGTAAGTTGTTATGGTCGGTGGCGTGTCATCAGAGTTTCGCTGAATTTAATTTAGCTTGTAAATGCACAACACAAAACCATGGAACATTGTTCTGGGATGGCCTCGGTTGATTGTAATTTCATGAAACAATGAAAACCAAAGTGGAATTTCATTGTTTCTCGATGGGTTCATTGCTTAAACCTACTCTAAGCTCTAGTCATTATTACTCTAGGCTGAGGCTTCATTTAAATAAACAACAACGACCGACAACCAACGACCTCGGTGGCGTAGCAAGTGCCCATCTGAGAAGCAGTTGGTGCGGGTTGGATATCCGCTGTGGGACATATATTTGCATGATCTGCAAATATTTGTTACGGGTCTGGACACAGGATATCCCAGTATGGGGTTAGGACTAGGTACGTGACTGTTGGGTGCTATTACTATAGTTTTGTTATACACGTATTATTTATATACCTAGATGATGCGTTGGTAAATCGCAAAAAATGTGTGTGTGTATGTGTATGTATGTGTGTAGGTTTGTGTGTGTGGGGTATGTGTAATGTGTGTAAGTGTATGTGTATGTGGTAAAAGATTTTCGACCTTCTTTATTTAAGATCGCTACAAAAGACAATAAAATTCAGATTTGTTCTCGTTGCCACCGAATTTGTTTATTGAATTGCTTTACTAATTGGATTTTGCAGGTGCCTACTATAGAGTAGGTGAGTCAGCTGAATTGTTTGTCGAATCAGAAGGCCTTCCAGTGTAGCAAAAACATTTATATCGTAGAATGAAATGCATTTCCATGCATAAAATCTCGATTAAAATCACAACTAGTTATAAGTTAGTTGCCGGTTGCCGCCGTGCACCGCGCGCTGCTTAGGACTTGCCTCATAAATATTAAACCACTTTATCCGACTACGGGGTAGCTAGAAGGGGTTTATAATTTTAACGTGCATTTTTAGTACCTAAGTCAAGTCGATTGCAAAACTCAAGACGCGACGGACAATCGAAACTTTTATGCAAAGTAGGGCACAGCGAGGTTTTCTCGCTCTAAATTGGAGCAGCCTGCCTGAAGAGGTACCTCCGCCTTACAGAAGATCGCAGACAAATAACATTATTTGTTTCAAATAGTGTTGTGTTCCTGCGGTGAGGTTGCCAGAGTCCTTTAAGGGGAGGAGGATTTGGGTCGGCGACGCGTGTGTGATGCCCTTGCTGCACGATACCTAATAATCCAGTCCATCCAAAGGTTGTCTGGAAGAGATCACTCTCAGTGATAAGACCGCCCATTGTGTTCCACTATTAGATAGCTATATTTTATTGATTCAATTGTGATGTGTTCAGTTTTTATGTGGTTTATAATAAAGAGTTAATTATCTATCTATCTTAGAGCTATACTTAGTAGCAAGCTATAACAGAGGCCTTCGAGCGGCCCAACAAAAACGCCACAAAAGTTGGCCACCAGTATATTTGTTTGTGAACAGTAGCCTTAATGCTGGTGCCAGTAAGGCTTGTTACTCAAAGCTTCGGTAAACTTTAGGCTGTAAAACTAAGGCCAGCTCGAAGCCGAAGCCCCAGCTCTATTCAAGTTCGCAAGTTTCACGACATACACCGTGTTTTATTAGTTTGAGCAAAAAATATTCCAGCAAGATAATTATTTACAATACAGACTTGTAAATTCTTCTTCGAAGCTGCCTTCGATAACTCGAGTTTGGAATTTTCAAATAATTTTTGTGTTATGCTTTATATCAAGTTGCCAAGATAATTTTTGTGAAAAGTTTCAAGATATTTCCATGAAAATAAAACTTGGCTGGGTTAAATTACAAAGTACTATGTTGCTCGCTCTAAAATAGAAACAGAAATAAAACATTATGTCATGTATATTAATAAGGCACGATGCCATTACACCACAGTAATAAATTAATAAAGCGATGCAACCGCATAAGGGCGAGACTACACGTGACCGCAAAAACGCAGCCCATTCGTGCCGCGTAAATAAAAATGCGACGACAAATGACGTAGGTTGCATGCCGATGCCGCGTCGCGTGACCCCCGCGTTAAATAATGTGAAGGCATGAGCCCACGATTTATAAGGTCCGCGACCGACACGCCACCTCATATCCCGTCATAGCGAACCGGCCTATTTATAGAGCCTTTTATTGCATCATAAAAGCTCCGTAATTAAAGTTTATGAAACCGTGACGCAAGCGATGCGTTCCTGACAGCTTACTTGCGAGTGTGTTATGGCCTTTACGGCTTACTTTTAGGCGTCGTAAAAGGTTGGCTTTTATTGTCTGAATTGAATCGCATTAATCTGAGAATTTCATTACTACTCACTTTATTCATCTTTAAGCTTTGTTCGAAATCTAATTATGTTTTAAGTTAGCAATTCATTTCTACCTTTCATTAATTGATGTTTAAGGTACAAAATTAACATAAATATAAAATTCTTCATTTGCACGAAAACTCAAGAAAGTCTTACGTAATGATGAATCCAATCAACCTTTGCAAAATATTTGACGATGAACAGTAAAACTCAAACATACCCAAACTCCGTTGAAAACGTAATGACGGGCGAAGCGAACACTCACCTAAAACAAACGAAATAAATTCTTAAGTTATACAGAGGATAAATCTTAGGGCGAGTACAGGCCGTCTAGAAAAACGTCACCGCGTGTAAAATTTATTGCGCCATCTGGCATTTGACGGAATACCGTAGAGGTCAGAATGTCAGACGTGGTAAGTCTAGATCCTAAGGGCATTGAAATTTAGCTCGATTTGTCTGAGGGCTGGGTGTGTAGTACATTGTATGCTCCGCACGTTTTTGAGACAGACTTGCTTGCAGTACCTTCTTATAGTTAGGGTTAGATATTGCACAATTTATTTTCCAATTGATAAGCCTCAGAAGCCCAATTCTGCAGTAAATCCTGCTGCGTCTCGTCTGATTGAATAAAAATATCATCGAGCTGGGATAGCAGTTTTATATTTTCGTTGATATTGGGAGTGTCTGCAATCATTCGTACACAATTAACAGATGATCTCTTGTTTGGGTGAAAAGTCTTGATATTCATAATTATCGAATAGTAGACCAGTATGTATGAAAACTAGCAAATTACTTCGGTAGTCATTTACAAAATCCTATCTTTTCAATGAACATAATTAAAATAATATTTGTGCACTCTGAAATGAGCCTCTAAGAGGCGCACTTTAATCCTTTATCTACTACACTGATTTTTTCACCGACGGTCATAGGCCCTTTTCAGGGCCACTATACCTCAACCTGGTTACTGACATAATACAGGTGACCAAGAAATAATCATTGACACGACAAGCAAGCAATATTCTAAATAAACTCTTTCCCGCCGTTTAATGTCAGTGTACACAAAGCTTAGGTAAGGTAAATAAAACTCCTTGGATTCCTCAAGTTTTATCAGAGAGTTTCATTTCTACAATGAAATGTTTATTTTCCATTGCAAATAAGGCGTGCACGGCGCAACTAGCCTCGTAAATTTAAATATAAATGAGAATGAAAGGCTTAGGGTTGCCTTGTCTTTAATAAAATAAGTAATTTTGACCCACAAAAAATGGACCAATATCTAAATTTTTGTGTTAAACTGCCAATTTGACAGGAATTTGTGTTGCTGAATAAAGTTCTAAAGAATCAGATTTCGGACAGCCCTGCTGTACGAAATCAACACGTGCCGTGTCGTATGAACTTTATTGCTGAAAGCAGTCGGCTAACTTTGGCAAATTATAGGTGTCAGGTATCTTTGGCATTTACAGGGGAGGTGCGAGGCATGAAATTCTAGTTTCTGTTTGCTGGGAGTTTGAAACTTTACTACTAAATGTAAGTTAATCTGTGGGAATACCTGGTTTGTAATTTGGAGAAACTTTGGAAGAAAAACAATCAGGGAGTTTTGATAATTTCTATTAATAAAGTCGCGTTCAATCGGCCTGCGATATATCATCTAAAATACGCTTTCAAACTAATGGTTACTTAATAAAGTCAATTTAAAGTTGAAGCAGTTGCTGGTAGTCGTTGGATGTGGAAAGCTCAAGAACCTTCGTCGTGGCTTTTCATATCAAGGCAGGCTGTAACTGTTTTTTCTTGGTCATCCTGCATTAGGTATGTATAAATTTAACGTTGAATATGACTTGGATACGAGCAACTTATCATAATTTCCATACTGTGCCCAGTACTGCATTCAAAACCATTTCGACAAAATAAGAAATCGGTTTACAGAGAAAATTACAGCCAACAATATGGAAAATAAGTACAAGAAAAATTTGTTCATTCCGACTTAATAAATACAAAATCCGTGATGAATAGAGCAATCTCCGGACGCAGCCACGCTTGTGTCACTCCAAATTTACTTTCAATGTAAAATAAGCTTTTACACGCAAATTTAACGTTGAATATGACTTGGATACGAGCAACTTATTTTTAATTTCCATACTGTGCCCAGTACTGCACACCTTAAAATGTAATTTATGTAATGTAATGTACCTAAACTAAAATTAGCCAATGACATACGTAGTGGTGAGTCTAGAATGTCACCGGTAAGAAACAATCCATTTTTGAATTTGGCACTGAGAAAAGGTCGATAATCGCTTATTCATTTTGGCCACTTTTGTAAACAATGCAATTATGGATGAAATTGGAAGTGAAATTCCGAATCGTATGGTACTATTGCCTGTTCTGCGCCTCACAGCCTCCGGACGAGACAAAGCGGCCCAGACATGTCATGTTCCTTTATCTCGAATGTCGTAAGCGAATTGAATTATTGTCCAATTACTGAATGGGATCATGTTGTGATTGATGCTGAGATTTTTGAAACATAACGTTCGGTAATTGAAATAGTCGCTGTCGTACTTACTAACGATCCACGCAGAGCCGCAGGCTATTGCGAAGTTTGTCAATATTATATATGTAGATAACAAGATATAATATGTTAGTCATGTATTCGGTTGCCGTAGAAATTAAACCACAATTCACATCGAGTTCGCTCAACAAGATGTGGTGGAAGCTTGTTGGTTTTGGGAACTCCATAAACCTTTGAATTTAATTACAATATTTCAGACACTCCAAGTAAACCTAGACTGTAAATATTTACTTTTCGTCGAGATTAAATAAAAATTCAAACCACTTTGTAGACAAACTTTATCTACTACTAAACACAACTGTATAATTTGTTTGAAACAAGTCGTTGAAATTATTAATGGTCACTAAAGGTTGTGGGGCAAATAGATAATGTTATCACAGGGGTTTTATTATGTAAAAAAGCTTATTTGTTATTAAACTTTATTAAACTTTTTTGGTATCTATTAGAGAAGGCTTTCATCTTGTCTAGTTATTCAGTTACAGTGGCAAAACAACCACGATGAGACATCGCACGAAGTGGTATTAACTGTTTGCTTGAGATGTCTAACAACGAGGACAAAGAAAACTATATACATAGTAGTACAAAACTATATAACTAGGTACATAGTTATCAAATTGATAAGCTCCTTCTTTTTTTGGCGTCGGTTTAAAACGTCCAGACATTCAGAAAATGTCCATGCCCCCATTTCCACTAATTCAATGACTGACCGTTGGGGAGTAAAGGTTCTCGAATGGCGACCACGAACCGGGCGACGCAGTGTTGGAAGGCCCCCCACCCGATGGACCGATGACATTGTAAAGGTTGCGGGAAGTCGGTGGATGGAAAGGGCTCAAGACCGTTCGTCGTGGAACTCTTTGGGGGAGGCCTTTGTCCAGCAGTGGACTTCTATAGGTTGTTGATGATGATGATGATGAATGACTTGAAAATGATAATCGCATGATAATGATCGCACTATTATCATTCAGTTACGATTGTCGCCAACTTCGTTTCTTTGATTTCATTGGTTCATTGGTTTCAAAAGTGGCTATTTTGCCATTGAACCACTGTCATTTTGAAGCCATTGAATTAGTAGAATTGGGGGTCAGCTCTCCTTAGATTTTTTTTGTGAGATAATTTATTTTTGTAGTTCAACAAAATAGGTAAAATAGTTTGTACTAGGTAACAATAACCAGCAGTAATAATATTTTTATACACCGTTTAACGGCAGCCAGCGAACATTGTACTCGAAGGTTCCAGGAATGTTCTAGAATTTTCGGAAACGTTAGGGACAGATTTACTGGAACCATACTGGAACACAGGTGTTCAGTCACTAGCATTTGCTTGGGTTTTCTTATGATACTAACCATAAAAGACATTGTTTGCTTTCATGGAATTGCAATAAAGCATTGGTAAATAATCCTTTGTTCACATAAAATATTTCACAATATCTGGACGAAGATAATTTTAGTCCTCCTCCATAAACTTCAATACATTGTCTTCTAAAAGTTCCTTTGGCATTATGAAATGTCATCATCATCATTTCAGCCGTTCGACGTCCACTGCTGAACATGGCCTCCCCCACAGACAGAGCAAATTCCTTATCATGTGGGGGGATTTGCCCATACTCACCACGCTGGGCATGTATCTACTGAATAGAATTTCCTATTATATGTTCTTTGGAGTCAATTTACTGTAGAGTTTTGCGCATAGGTTAAGTTATGATAGTAAATTAATTATTTTAACGTCATTTGGTTTTCTTACTTTTATTACGGAGTAAAATTAATTGTTTTGTGGAGGAAAACCCCAGCTAATACTCACATTGTTCAGCGCTGGTGTGAAGCGGTTTCTTTGTCAATTGAACAAAGTCTGCAGCCAGATAAGGGCCCGTACCCTCGTCAGCTTTGTTTCTTTGTTTGTATTTTTAGCCTCTAATCCGGCTACCGACTGATTGTCCCGCGACAACCACAGATGGTTATGAAGTTAGTACGCAAATTTTATTACAATTTACAACTCTATGTAAGTTGTAATGAGATTTTGGCCTCTGCCTATTTCGCAGTTTTCGCGAAGTACCGCACTTATTAACTTTTGTGAAATTGCTATTTGACTTGTCAAAGTCAAAAAGTTTTTATCTCCGTCTTTTCTTCTTTTCTTGGTCTTATCTCTCTGACTGTTACATTTTCACGACTAAAGGCTGCGTTTATTTTGATTTAATTGATAAATGACTGAATATTGATATAGGATCCGGTAGCGCGTGAGCAAATCCTCGGGCAGTCACCAGTTTCAAATTAAATCACAAGACTGACTCAGAAACTAGGTGAAGCCTGTTCTTCACAACTAAACCTAGAAGAATCAGACAAAAAACACGGCTTCGTGCCTTTCATCATTATCCATGTTTCTTTTCACAATTCCTACTTATATTATAAACGAGAAAGTTTGGATGGATGGAAGTTTGTTATTCAATCACGTCAGAACGGCATAACGGATCTTAATAAAATTTGGCACAGAGATAGATTATAGTCTTTAATAGCAAACAGGTTACTTTTTATCCTCGTAGGGACCACGCGTGCGAAGCCGTGGGTGGAAGCTAGTGAAGTTCTATAATATAGAACTTCATTGTGTGGATGACTGAACTAGAAAAACAATCACAAATAAAGGCTTATAAGAAGGATTAAAAGGTAATAATGGAAGATTTATCGAGCCAATTATATCAAAAGAATATTTGTTTCAGGAAAGGCCTTTGACTTGCAAAGAGATTCAGTAGGCTGATATGAAGGAACAAGTAACATATGACTTCCAATGGCCTCGCTAAAATAGTTTTCTAACACCTAATACCTTTCAATAAAAGCCTTCTTATGACGAAGTAATGGTTTTCGCGTAACTCAAGGAAGCCTACGGAGTGGGCCATTACACACGGGCCGTAACGAGTGGGACGTGAGCGGACCACCAGATGCGCGATCCGGCCCACGCGTACTAACTACTAGCTCAACTGTACGTACTAAATGCTAGGTTAACTGTGTTATTACGGCCCACTCTACATACTAACCATAGTGAGTATACTATGCCGCTTTTATATTTTAATAGATTGGGAGGAATACTAAAAGATGGGGTGATGAAATGGACCAAAGCCTCGTGATTACTACTGAACCAACGACCTCGATGGCATGGTGGGCGAGTGCCCCACTGTGACGCAAGAGTTGCGGGTGCGATTTCTGGGGCGGGACAAATTCCGGGTCTTAGTGTTGTGGCATGGTACTTCTAGTTGATCACCACGTAGGTAATCCTAGTGTAGAGTGTAGGCCTTGTATGTGAAGTTAAACTCGCGATGTCATTAGGAACATTACCCCACAGATTCAATATTTACCCCATAAAAGTTAGTGATCACTGACAATACAGAATGACCAAGAAAGAATCAGTGATACGATAAGCAAGAAAGCAACTGATATTAGCATATCCATGTTGCTTGTACTACAGCTTGGGGTCATGGTTTGGATTCACTTGGGTCGCCAGTATGAGGCCCGCAATTCCTATGTCAACAAGATCGCAATTTTGGCCAAAAACCACAATACGAAGAACCCTGGCATTCTTAGTCGTTGATATTTTTCACTCCACTCACACTGCTCAAGATTCAAACCTTCGCGCGCTTATTAGTTTTAAAGTCGTAGTGCCTACTATACCTGTTTTTGTTAGCCCCTTCCATCTACTGTAAATTTTTGGAGTAAACGTGTCCGTCGAACTTCGAAATTTTATTACCTAAATAATACCTAGCCCCCCTACATGGTCGTTCGAGCCGGATATTCTTACCAGTCGATAATTACAACAAGGAAGAAGATTCCATCATAATTAGAAGCCGTGGAGCGCAGATAAATGCAACGGGATTGCGCATCAACCAGAGTGGTTGAGAGTTCAAAGTCCAACGGTGTCCATTAGTGCAAAAATCGTGGAAAAGTGAATTGACATCAAAATTTCCTCTTAAAATTCCCTTCACCATGATTAAAGATACGAGCCTTAAAACTATAAAGTGTTAGAGTAAAACTACATTAACTACTTACTGTTCATTGGAAACTTTATTTGGAAAGTTGTCCAATCGCGGGACTCCGGCATCGTAAAGCTCCAAATAAATACAGTTCCGTCAGAAGTTAAATTAAAAGCGTCTCTGGGGACGAATAACTTGAATTTGCGAATGTCAGAACTTGCGCTGCGGGCGTTCTACTATATCTAATATTTTTTTATAAAAGTTTTTTAAAAGGGGCCCGGTTAGGTACGTGGCTGGTCTACTTAAGTAAGGCCTTATTACATCTACTCTAGAATATATATATATATATCAAATCAAATAATTACAAAATAAAATAGAAACTAATTAAACAAATAATTTGACTGGCCTCATAGCTCAGTTGGTAGTAACTCTGCCTTCTGCGCTAGAGGTCGCGGGTTCGATTCCCGCACTGGACAAACATTTGTGACTAACACAGATGTTTGTTCTGTGTCTGGGTGTTAAATATATATCTATTATGTATATCAGTCTCTGGTACCCATAGTACAGGCTATGCCTAGTTTGGGATCAGTTGACAATGTGTGATCGGTCCGGAATATTAATTTATTTAGAAAAAAATATTTTGGACATGCGGCAAGGTGCCAAGAGCACAGGCTGCATTCCCGAAAAATTAGAAAATTTAGAATTAGAATTATTTATTTCAGTTAAAACAGCTTTATACCAAACTGCCTACCGTCTAAAATTAAAACTTAAGTATACTCTTAGTGAATTTAATATTTCACAAATGCTATCATTAAAGATGTCGACATGTTGGACCTCGTGTACATAGGCATTTAAAAGAGTGAGAGCTCTTAGCGTTGGCGCATTATGAGCTAGATGATGGCCAGCTTCGGTGGAACATTTTACTCACTCACAGGACGCTGTAGTGCCTGGGACATGTTTAGATAGAATAGGTTTTCCCAGCACCTTAACCATCTCTACCTAGTCTAAAATAATGCATATTTTTTTCGGAAAAGTTTGCATACCTTGTCAGTGGATGTTAGAAGAAACTCTTTGTTGCGCTGGAATTAAAAGATCAATGTTTATCACGTCTAAGTTAGCCTTTTACGAGTAATTGAAGATAGCCTTGTCGCACTTGCTTGTGACTAATTCTGGGTCATCCTGTATTATGTCAGTGACTAGGTGAAGGTATGTTAGTCCTACAAAGAGCCTATGACTGTCGGCGTCGGTGAAAGAATGAACTTTGTAGCACTCAATGCTTTCAGAATAGGTACCATTTCTTCTACTATCGGTAACTTAGATCTTTTCAATGCCATTAGCCCGAAATCAGGGTAACCATAACATAACCAGTGACGCGAACTTACTTTCTGTAAAGTTATAGCCCGAACCCTTAGTCAATTCATGTTGCAAGCACAGAAAATAAAGGATTTTTATTATGTTAGGGGGTAGTTTTTCGGGGCACCAAGCCTCTATAAATTATGTACGGTGTGTGTGAACGACGGCCAGGAAGTTGTTTGTGGCTTGGCTTAGCCCAAATTGAGCTTGAAAAATAAACATTTTATGTCCACCTTGCGGAGTTTTTATAGCTCTTCATGATGAAAACAAACATTAAAAAATGTATCGACAAAGTTTTGAGATGGGTGTGGCCATAAACGAGAACTTACGTGAATTTGGGAAACAATTACTTCAAGTTTAGCACTTTCTTCGTAGTTACAAAAACATTCATGAATTAGTTTGTAAGGTTACACCTGTCATAATAAGCGTAACCTAACTGAAAACGGAATCTAACATAGATCACACGTTTATTGCGAGTATCGGAGCCGCTCACTGGCTCGGAATATATTGAGAGGGGTGAGAGGGGGGGGAGTCTAGACAATGTGACATGTTTAATATAGCAGGACATGCTAACTTTGGAAGCTCTGCTATATTGGTTTTCCGTATTTGATATAGCAGATTCAAAGAATACGGCCAATAAAATGCCATGTCCTAAAGCCATTAGGTACGTGCATTCTTTTAGAATTGTCAATTGCAACGTAAAGGAACGAACATATGTTAAGGTACAACGTGTAACGGTGTTACTTGATGGGGAGAAATCCCAATCCAAAATGTATAATTAAATAATTAAAGCTCTCTAACTAACAAAGTGGCAATGCTAGCTTGCTATCGCGTCATTGGTTCTTTCTTAGTCATCATATGCTTAGTCAATGGATAGGATTATGATGGATATGGTGGTCTTTATAAGGGGCCAATGACCGTTGGTGAAAGAACCAGTGTGGTCTTAGTGCGCCTCGAAGAACCATTAATGCTGTATAAAACTAACTAACTGTATATAACCGATAGGTTATATTTTATTTTATTTTATAATTTGGAACACAGTTATGTGTTCCAAATTTTATTCAGATCCGTTCAGCCGTTCTGGAGTGATTAAGTAACAAACATCCATCCAAATTTCGCATTTATATATAATATTAGTAAGATTATAAGATTAGTGACAGTAAATAAGAAAGTTTTATGAAAACACGTAAAGAATTGCAATTTCAACTAAAGCCATTTGAGGCCCAAATTCTGGTCGTACAAAATACAATGTAAACTATTACGGAAGGATGAAATGAGCTTGTAGTTGATGAGTTACTCAAGTTGAGAGGAGTCGGGACTCCCGGGACTGCCGGGACTGCCGACTTCCAAACTTGTTAGTATAATGAACTATGAATATACAGAGCTTTTATGATTACCACGTTCATTACATGTAATGTGATAGGTGTGTAATCAACTCACTACGTGAAGAAGTTAATTACTTATCGATACGATTCAAAGTGATCTTTTGTTATATCTCTTTGTTTTGATTGGAACACTTATTTATTTGTTTATTTAATCTTTATTGCACACAAAAAACAATTTACAAAAGGTGGGCTAAATGCCAACGCCTTGGCGTGCGACAGATTGTTTAACTTAACTAAAAACTATACTATATATAACCATACACTATATTTAAATATGTATATATATAAATATATAATACACTGCAATAGATTAACAGATAGTTCAAAACAGTGTTTTATTAACATGTAGTGTAGATGCTAGATGTTCTTAAGAAAATGTTCACGAGTTAATCGTTTAAACTAATCTTTGGAGTCAACTTTTTTGATATTATACGGAAGTTTATTCCAAAGTCTTACTGCTACAACGGAGAAGGAGTTGCCACGAAAACACTTGTTACCCACTTGCTTCTTCCTATCCATATACTCATTACTAGCTGGTGCCCGCGACTTCGTCTGCGCAGGATTAGTATTTGTAGTAGCTAGTAGTCATATTTTGGACAATTCACACAATTTCTTTATAAATTGTAGCCTATGTGTTATTCTGATGTATAAGCTATATTATTGTGAAGTTTCATTAAAATTCATTCAGTAGTTTTTACGTGAAAGAGTAACAAACATCCATCCATCCATCCATACTTCGCGTTTATAATATTAGTAGGATATTCCATCTCTTTGCTGTTGAATTTCAGGAATTTACATACAACAAAATAATTAACAGAAATACCAATATAACTTGAACTCCCATTTGAAAAGATTTTATGACTTCACTACTAGTTCAGGTAAAATTGAATACTAGTAAGAAAATGCTAAAGATGCGATTTTCGAAGTTTATCTTATTTGTACCTTGTAATCAAGATAAATACCTAATTTGATCCCAGCTTGATCTTTACATAAATTATAGGTACGCAAAATATTGACTGAACTGAATTTCCGAACCGTACAACTGATCACAAAACGGTTCAGTAAAAATGTAATATCATGATCCTTACTCGGGAAATGTTATAGAGTCGTTGCGCCATCTCTTTATGCTTTGAACCTGCAGTTTCTTTGAATAAACTTCTAGAGAGTTTGACTTTATTTTCCGTTTAACTAAATAGATACTTTCATCCCCATTCAATGAATTGAATTATTTGTGTTCTCATTTGAGACGGGGATTCTTGTGACAGCAGATGGAGTGACGCATAGAATTGTCGAAGGTTATAAAATGGATTATGATACAACTTATTAGTA
Organism: Anticlea derivata; assembly: GCA_947579855.1. Taxonomy (NCBI): domain Eukaryota; kingdom Metazoa; phylum Arthropoda; class Insecta; order Lepidoptera; family Geometridae; genus Anticlea; species Anticlea derivata. The sequence continues at coordinate 14,579,323 of OX388259.1, read as the reverse complement.
ATTTGGCATGAAAATTAACGGCGTATACATCACTCAATTTAGATTTGCCCACGATATAGTCAAAAGCACGATATAGTTATAGCGTATTGCGCGGGGAGCTGCACCACCCGACGGTACTGGCGGCGCTGCGGCTGCGCGCGCCCTACGACTACTTGGGCCTCCGCCGCCGCCCCGCCATGCTGGAGGTACCCAGCTGTAGGACCAACTTACTCCCGTGTCACTCGCTATCTATTTACTCAATATTCTGTCCCAAAACAGTGTAGACGTGTTTTACCTAAACCTGCCGAAAGCCATGGAAATGGCACAGCTTGTCATTGAGACAAAATATATTAATTAGTGTTGTTAATAAATTAAGTTAAGTAGGTACCTAGATATAACATCGCCTTAGGGCTTAATAAAAAAAACCTGTTATGATGTTGTTATCTTATTATATAAATAAATATAAAAATAATAATAAATAAATAATAAAATGACCCGATTTAGAACCGACAACCGTTGCGGAATAGAGGTTCTCGAATGATAACCACGAAACGGACAACCCAGGATTGGAAGGCGCCACCCGATGGACCGATGGAATTGTGAAGGTTGCGGGAAGTCGGTGAAGGAGAAGGCTCAAGACCGTTCGTCATGACCTATGTTCAGGAGTGGACTTCATCAGACTGATGATGATGATGATAATCATAATGGCAGAATTGTCTGAAGACCTAAGCTCAATACTCGAAGACCACAACACCACCAGGTCTCAGGTGGGTCTTAAAATGTATATACATGGTTATGACAATTTATCATGTTTCAAGGCTTAAAATTATTTAGATCAGAAACATTGAAGTAAGTAGATACCAAAACAAACTTTAATCATTATCGTTTATTGAGCTGTTCCAACTTCATCGCGGGCTACTCGACTGCCCGAACATAATAAACACGATAAAGTGGCCGGTATATGACATACTTGTAGCGGTGCATATACACAGAATAATATAATTACATGAGTTGCCGTGACCAAGTTAAATAAAACGGTGATAGCGTTGTTTACTCAACGTGTCATAAAAGTATAATGTTATGTATAATTTATAGCTTTAATGCAAATGTTTCATAAATGAGGGTGAAATAAATGTGGACGTCGCGGCGGAAAATGCATTTTAATAGCTGGTAGCTTTGACGATCGCAAGAAACGGACATTTTGGTTTGGATATTGTTTGTGGTAAAATCACGCTATTGGGGCTCAGCAGAGCTGTTTTGATGAAAGATGTAGCTAGTGGCGAATAAATTAAAATAATTCAGAACATTACTTGCTAGCCAAATCGGTCTTGTACCTACTAGTGAAATTGGTGTTCATAAAACACTACATTTAATATTAGTAACACAAAAAGCATATATTATCACGTGGCATGTAGAAATTACCCGGAAAATCGCTTGAGGTCAATAAATGCAATAATCCTTGCATATTTTCGAGCCTACTTCTTGTATAGGCAGTATTAAGAGTTTAAAAAGCCCCCGGGAATATCGGAGGCAGCTCACTTTCGGGGGTATAATGAGGGTGAGAGCGCGCCCTAGATTCCCGGGAACCTCATTTGTATTTAGAAGATAATGTCAAAACAAAGAGTCTAACCGGATGGGCTGAAAACCTGGCACAAAGGGCTTTAGAGCTTCGGTGGAGTTATTTCCTGGCGACTGGCAGGGTAGCTTTTCTTTGATATAAATTTTAAACAAAAACTACAATATTTTTAGGAAGAAATCAATGAACTTCATAGACCACAAACATTATTGTGATGGAATCAGCAGCTGTTCCTCGAAACTCTTCAGCAAATTTTCTGATTGAGCTGAAACTTTAAAAGGTGCGATTTTCAAAGTTTATCTTATTTGTGTCTTTTAGCAGACATTGCGAGATATCCGTTCGAGACGAACCACTAGTTACTTAAACTCCTTTTTGCATATAAACAACAATTTCATCACACAGACAAAAGCTCATTGATTACTATGGGTCTGACTTACGTGTACTGCAATGGATCCATTGCATTTATCTTTCTTTCTTTGCGCACATGCCCAAAGAATAGAACTATTCTTATTTTGGCACTATATTGATATGAAATGTGGAGTTTTGATGTAATTAAACACAACCGATTTTAGTCACCTTCGTATATTGTATGAGACAATTAATATGGCCACCGATGCAAGGTGGCTCCGTCAGCATATCTATTATAAAGGTGCGCTTACACTATAACTACATTAAAGGTGCATATATTACACACTTCAGATATCCACCGCGTAGAAGTATCATAGATTTATTTTTATTGATATACTCTAGTTCACCACCAGTACCACTTTAACTATCAGCCATGGCCATATTTTTAGGTTTAACGTTGCGCTAATGAGTCTTGAAACGTAAACGAGAAAACAGAGGTTCTGTGATATTTTAATGAATACAAGATTTTTGTTTGTTTCATAGATAATAATGTTGTATCTATCTATGTCTACCAAAATAAAAACAAAAGAAAATGTGAATAACTGGCGCAATGGGAAAAATTTGTCCAAAAATGCCTATGCTTATGCATTGAGAGCCGGCTGGGGATTTCTGGACAAAAAGTCCAAATATGCCCTGCGCAGGGTATTCTCGCAGGGAATTTCTGGAATAAGCTCTTTTTGCGAGGCATGCACGCGGTAGGCCTGCGACAAGGGGAATGAGGTGCGAAGCGTGTGGAGTGTAGGTATGTATGCAACGAGCCATTGTTTATCGGTAAAAACAGCCGCGATCAGAGCGCCTAGGGCGAGCAGTGAAAGAAAGAAAGAAAGAAAATAATTTATTTCCCGTCACATAATGAGATAATAATTTTAAAAACTTAAACTACTGACAAAATTAGTATCCAAAGTGACGAAAGAAAAGGTTGCCACTCAGCATTTGCTGCATCAGCCCAGTGGCCGGTGCAGCGCTGATTTTCAGTGGCACCCAAATGAGAATCGCGGCAGCTACTGTGACACGCATCTACTTATATAACTATAAAATAAATTAACAAAATAATTGAACTAAAACAAATTCGTACCTATGCATCTGTTGCAATTGCAAGACAATTATAATTAATACTAATAACAATAACTATAAATAGCCACCAACGACAATAAAAATAAAACAAAAACCAAAGCAAACAAACAGTTAACGTTAAAAATTAAGCTTAAAGCTAAACATTTTTTAAAACTAGTTAGTAGTCTAAGACCATGACCACCTACTACTACCCAGGGCGTGTAGTATGGAAAGTTTTATTTGTCTCGTTACATATTGAGTAAATGTGCGTAGTGGGTCCGAGCGTACCTTGGTAAACACAGTCTACGTGTCGTGCAAGGCGCCGCAAAGAATCTTAAGTTCACGCCATAATGAGGGTACCACTATCTTGAAATCTCTGACTTTACGAATATACAATTTCAGAGCATCAAGTATCATGAGTCCCTACGTACGTTACGTAGGAGGAGGTAGGGCACAGCGAGATTTTCTCGTTCTGAATTGGAGCAGCCAGGCGGGCTGCCTGAAGTACCTCCGCCTTACAGAAGATAGCAGCCAAATAACATTATTTGTTTCAAATAGTGTTGTGTTCCTGCGGTGAGTAAGGTTGCCAGAGCTCTTTAGGGGGGAAGGGGTTTCGGGGTCGGCAACAAGTGCGTGATACCTCTGGTATTGCAAGCGCTCATAGGCTACGGTAACCGCTTACCATCAGGTGGGCCGTAAGCTTGTTTGCAACCGCTGTTGTATAAAAAAAAAAAAAGTGTTATTATTTATTCGACCGGAATACCCTTGTTCGGCAAAAAGCAAAAAGTAATTTCGTTGTTTACAAAACGGGTGTACAAATTGCTTTGCCCTTCAACAACCTTACCTATATAATTATACAACTCTTTCAAAAAACTCCGCAAAGCCTCCGTTTGTTTCGCTCAAATTTGGCAGAGGCAGCAATAACACCTCAGAGGGAAAATACTATACATAGAGTCCTGCCTGCCTATGCACATACGAACCATAGGCATAAAATACGAACATGTACCAATTGGATTCAGATGGCAAATTAGTGGCTGGAAAGTCTCTCAAGCCTTTAATGAGCGCAACAAAAATAAACACCGATGTCGGGAACGCCGTGTTCAAACGGCGTGCGACACCTAAAATGTATTTTAAAATAAACCTTACATCTTCTGAATAAAGTTTATTTTGAGTATGACTTTTAGAATGCGATATCGTTGAGCTACATCGAACACCCCCCAATGTCAAACTCAAAATTGACTTTATTTAGTAGAGATAAGGATTGTTTTGAAACGAATATTATATGACATATCAAGGACATATCGCATGCCGTTTGAACACGGCTTTATGCATGATCAAAAAGAAAAGTGAATTTGATTTTAACTTTGACTTGATTCCTTCTTGCTTGCTTGCTTGTAGTGTCACTGAGACTTTCTTGGTCATCCTGTATCAGGTCAGTGACCAGATTGAGGTATGATGGCCCTGAAAAGGGCCGTCGCTGAAAGAATCAGTATAGTGTGTAGCTTGTTAACATTCCTTCTAAGACCCAGCACATAACGGTAAAGAACTACATAAAACTTGCTTGTTCCAGTTTCTTCGCTAAAATTATTCCAGCGAAAAGTTGACGAAGGCATTTTCGCCGGTATTATAGTAAGCTGTGTGTTCGAGTATAAAGTTTCCGAGACGGTGAAGCCGCCAGTAAATTGTTTTATTTTATTATTCAGCGAAAATTTGTTTAATGTCTTGCCAACTTTTAACATTATGGAAAGGAATAATATTGAAATTTTTTTAAAACACTATGCTTTCGATGAATATTTTTTGGAAAAGTTTACAATACACTACTATGGGACCAACGCCATAAAAAGACTCATCATCATCATCATTAGCCTGGTAGAATAGGCCACCCCCAATGAGTTCCCTGATTAACGGTCTTGAGCCTCCTCCATCCACCGACTCCCCGCAACTTTCACAATGTCTTCGGTCCATCGGGTGGGGGACCTTCCAGCACTGGGTCACCCGATTTAAGGTCGCTATTTAAGAACCTTTACTGCACAACAAAAAGACAATGAGACCGCAAATATGATGATGATGTCATCACATTTGCCCCGTCATTACTGGATATCAGGGTTTCGTTATCAAACGGTATACCGTAACTTCTTTGTCTGTCTGTCCGCACGTGTGGTTCCCAAGAAACTGCTAGGGCTATTGAAAAGCAGTTATATTACCTGCTTTTCGTATGTCAAGTGCAGTAAAGTAAAGCGCAACACCCAGACCCTGAACAAGTCTTTCAAATATAGATCCGAGGGGATCGAACCCGCACCTATTGCTACTCAGCAAGATACTCTCCTACCACGCTCCTGACAGGCCTCATAGCTCAGTTGGTAGTAACTCTGCCTTCTGCGCTAGAGGTCGCGGGTTCGATTACCGCACTGGACAAACATTTGTGACTAACACAGATGTTTGTTCTGTGTCTGAGTGGTAAATATTTATCTATTATGTATATCAGTCTCTTGGTACCCATAGTACAGGCTATGCCTAGTTTGGGATCAGTTGATAATGTGTAATAAAAAAAAATAAAAAAAAAACGCTTACCGTGGTATGGTATATTTGTATCAGTGATATTAACTTGAAAACAGGCTAAAACTCCACATTTGTTTTTATTACGCAATATCTTAGACGTGAGATCAATAAAATATTTCATTATTGCTAATCGCCATCATAAGTGTGAGAGAAATTAGGTATTTCCTTATTTGTGAACGTGACTCGTATCCCAGCCCTTCTGCCTTGTGGTGATGTGTTGCGTTTTATGAATAATGTAGTTTTCTGCTTATTTTGTAATTTATAAGGAAATATTGAGGGAGGCCATATAGCTCGCAGAACCGACAACCGTTGGGGAGTAAAGGTTATCGAATGGCGACCACGAACCGGGCGACGCAGTGTTGGAAGGCCCCCCGATGGAACGACGACATTGCGAAGGTTGCGGGAAGTCGGTGGATGGAGAAGGCTCAAGACCGTTCGTCATGGAACTCTTTGGGGGAGGCCTATGTCCAACAGTGGACTTCTACAGGCTGATGATGATGATGATGATTGTAGGAAAGATTCTATGAGAACTGATTAACCTTTGAATTTTTACCCGACAGTCAAAGACAGAGAAAATGATTTTTTTTCATATTCGTACATTAAGTGCGTTGACACTGCCTAAACGGCTTGATGGATTTTAGTAAATGCCTTGACATCAGTTTCGACGACGACCTCAGTGGCGTAGCGGGCGAGTGCCCGTCTGAGTCTCAAGAGGGTGCGGGTTCGATTCCCGCTGCGGACAAATATTTGCAGATCATCAACGTCGGTATCATAAACTCCGAGTACCATGGTCAAAGTCAAAGTCAAAAGGCATTTATTTCAATAAAATCACTAGAAGCACTTTGAAACGTCTTAGAAACTAGGTGAAGCTATGCCTGTTCCTCGCGACCAAGCCTAGAAGAGTTAGGCAACAAACACGGCGCGCGTGCCTATCATTTTTTTCGATGATCCTTTTTCACAAAATGGAATTTAAAGCTTCAGTGTGGTGCCGATCGAACTAGGCGAGTCCCTAATAAATAAGAGCTTATAAAAATTCGAAAAAAAAGAACACAAATGTGAGCTTCAACAAATGATCTAAGGGCAGCACACGCTACACTTGATGAAATATGTACCTAATGCTTATATAAAATGGTATCACAATACCCAGGTGTTGTGGTGCCATGGTACTCGTAGTTTATGATATACACGACACAGGGAATCCTAGGGTGGGGTCAGAACTATGCATGTGACTGTTGGGTGTTACTATTTATATAAAATGAGTTTGATTGATACAGGACGGCCTCTCCTGTCCAACTATTATCTCACGCTGTAAATACAAAATCAGTCTATTCAATAAAATGTAGAACCTTAGCATAAAGGTGTGGAAACGAGGCCTAAGTGGGGCTCATATCCGGCGACCTGAATACCTTAACACCAGGCGTTCAGGAACTAGCGGCGCACCGGAAATCGCCAACGCAGTAATGTGCTTTATATCTACTAACTCCTTTGTTGATAAACGCAGGCAAAGTTAAAGATAATTTATTTGCTTTAAATGTAGATAAGGTTAATTTATTTGCTGTGATTGAGGTTGGTTGTATTGAATGAGTATCTGGGGCCCTATTCTGTAACTGAATTGTTAATCGTGATCGTCTTCAACCATAAATTATGGTTATAGAGTATGGTTACACTATACTGCTACTGTTGACGTCAATTGAGACTATCAGATATGTACTTTATTTACAGAAAGAAACTTAAAACTAATACATTTTTTATATTTTTTGACCACAGAAAAGAGGGGACTCAGAAGAGTTAGAAAACACAGGTTATTGCAACTTAAAAGAAGAGTTCCCAAACCATGTAACACAGCACCTTGTTTGGAACAATAAACAATATTTTGATTTTGATTTGAATACAAGTTAATTTACAAAATACACAAGAAATAGTTGAGCCATCTAAAGACCGTTACAAACGATCTATAGATAGCTCAACTGATCCAGTCGGAAGCGTCCCCAAGACGCTGGCGGAATTGCCAGATATGAACATTACATTATAAGGCCGCTGACCTACTAATCAACAGTCACCTTAGTCCTGACCCCACAAGGATTATGTTTCACGGGTATGAAAATCTACGAGTACCTTGGTACCACAACACCCAGATCCAGAACAAAGATTTGCAGATCATGCAAACATTTGTCTCGCAGCGGACATCAATCCCGCACCCGTCTCAGACGGGCACTCACCCGCTACGTCAAAACACGACGTCAACGTTGGATAGTTCAAATATTTTTTTTTGAGTGACCGCAAACATCCTCACAAACTTTCGCATTTATAATATTAGTAGGATAAGATAGGAGGACGACTGGCCTCATAGCTCAGTTAGTAGTAACTCTGCCTTCTGCGCTAGAGGTTGCGGGTTCGATCCCCGCACTGGACAAACATTTGTGTCATAAACACAGATGTTTGTTCTGTGTCTGGGTGTTTTATCTATTACATATATTAGTCTTTGGTACAGGCTATGCCTAGTTTGGGATCAGTTGACCGTGTGAATATGTCCGGAATATTTATTTATTTATTTAGGATTGTGATTGAGTCACTCGCATCGATAGCAACATAAACTGGTGCCTGCGGCTCTGTGCTCAGCGATGCGGTGCGGAGACGGCACGGCCGGATCGACGGCTGCAATCAGGGCGTGCACCGGATCAAAAGCTGCTATTTGTACGGAACACAATAGATAGTATCGTTTACCTTTGTTTGCAGACATTTTGTTTGTTTTGCAGATCGGACAAGAATGTGAATGTTAAAGACGAAATACCTACTACATACTGAAAACGTATGTGTTTCGTTTTTAGGTCAGAAACATTTGAACATATCACAAAATATGTTTTTTATTGAATAACTTCATGTCAATTATTTTATTGGAAGAAATAATCAAGCCATGTAGCCATCAAAGCATAGGTACGATATGCCCTTGATATGTAATACAAAAGTTTCAAAATGATCTTTGACTCTACTGATTAAAGCCAATTTTAAGTTTGACATTTGAAGGTGTACGATATTGCATTCAGAAGACGAAAGGATCATTTTAAAATTAATCTTCGATAGCATATCGCGTTTGAACACGGCACCAATCCATGTTTACACTGAGCCATTCTGCCTTTTCACATGCTCACAGTGCATTGTCAAAAATGTATTCCCAGTGACACTGTTTGCGTCACAGAACTTCGACGATAGGATGTTGGCAAATTCATAAAAGCCAGCCATGTGCATGTAAAAAGGCAGTAAGTTAAGACTGTTCAAATCTAAAGTAGAGTATACAGCGTTCCTTGAATCGCTTTAAAATACAATTTAAAAGATTAATGAAAGCTATTAAAAACGTTAAAAAAGTTAATTCAAAGCGCGATAAGGATCGCTAACACGGAAATCATGTGAAACAAAAAGCGTTGCATGTGGGCTTTCTATTTACCCCGTCCCCGGCCATGCTTATCACCACACAGGAGGAATAGGCCAGCTAGTTCACTGAAGCTTACACAGTGCAATCATATAGAAAATATCCCTCGCAATTTTGAAAACCACATGACAAAGCGAATTAAAATAAAATAAAAGCGTACCCGTGACATTTTTCACGTTTATCTATTTCAAGCAGATTTCGGGGTTTTAAGGCATTGTCTAAGATTTTACGATAGCCAGCATATAGGTTGTCAATCAAATATGCCTGAAAACGGGGGGCTTACGATATCTTACGTCCTCAAATGTCAAATTCAAAATTGACTTTATCAAGTAGAGGTAAGGGTCATTTTGAAATACATTTAGATGACATATTGCACGTCGTATGAACACGGCGGAAAAGACGATGGTGAACGGCTCTGCTGGCCTAAGAAATCAAGGCTTCAATAAATAAAAATAAATAAAAGGGCATTTATTCACCAAAAATTCCTACTCACAGCTATAAAGATACAATTGGTAACTTACAAGTTTTTTTTTTTTTTTTTTTTAATTAACAATTTTTTTTTTACAATGTAGGTAGACAGGTGAAATGGTCGAGGGCTCAGCTACGCTGCTTTTCAGCCTCGCCATAAAATGTCTGCTGTCGTCACAGCAGGTTTGATCCTCGGAAGCCATCAGCCGCTATCAGGCGATGAATAGAAGAAGGGCACAGATCATTATTATAATCTATTTAGGTAGGTAAGTACGGTATAACATCGAGCTAGCAGCAAATGGCATCCGACAACCCGGATAGTATAAATTTGTGTGAAACTATAGTACAATATTAGGTATAACGCAACTCCAAGCTTAATCAGCTTAATCTCTAAACCTCTCTTTGTCCTTACATTATGTCCCCTTTTCAGGGGTGCAGTCACATCAGTCATAGTGCAGTACTAGCTGTTCTAACCAGTGCCACTATGCATCAGTTTATCACGGTGCTAGCAATTTTGCTTTCATCCGTCGGGTTACATGAGGCCCCATTTACACGCGACCACAGTGAGCCAGTCTCAGAATGCAGTCCAAGTATTAGAATTATAGTGCAATTCGCCGCATAACTTTACTAGGTACTGTTTTTTGTGGTACAAACTAGTCTTTTTTTTGTCGTGACACTGATTTGTTCTTGGTCATCCTGCATTAGGTCTGTATCCAGGTTCAGGAATGGTGGCTCTGAAAAGGGACTATGACCGTCAGTGAAAGAATCAGTAGTGAAAGGATTAAAGTGCGCATTTTAGAGGCTCCTTCCGTGAACAATGCACATGTCACATTTTTTTTTTTAAACACGTTCAACTGATCTCAAACTAGGCGTAGCCTGTACTATGGGTACCAGAGACTGATATACATAATAGATAAATATTTATTTATTTATTTATTTTAATCTTTATTGCACACAAAGAAAACAATGTACAAAAGGTGGGCTTAATGCCAAGGCATTATCTACCAGCCAGCCTGATTGGGTAGAAACAGGAGGTTGGCGTGCGACAGATTGTTTAACTTAACTAAAAACTATACTATGTATAACCATACACTATATTTAAATATGTATATATATATATATATAATACACTGCAATATATTAACAGATAGTACAAAACAAGTGTTTTATTAACATGTAGTGTAGATGCTATATGTTCTTAAGAAAATGTTCACGAGTTAATCGTTTAAATGAATCTTTGGAGTCAACTTTTTTGATATTATACGGAAGATTATTCCAAAGTCTTACTGCTACAACGGAGAAGGAGTTGCCACGAAAACAAGTGCTATGCTCAGGGGTATCAAGGAGGAGGTTGTCAGACGATCTAAGAGGTTTGTCATGCGTGTCACACCGGAATCGGAAACGAGATTTCAGATATTCAGGGGAAGAAGGATCTTTGAGAACTGAGAAAAGGATGCAGAGGATTCGCAGATTCCTGCGATCTCGGATGGGGAGCCATCTAAGTTTGTTTCGGTAGTGGCTTACATGGTCATACTTGCGCAGACAGTAAATAAACCGTATGCCAGTATTTAGGAGGCGGTCGAGGAGTTCCTCAGAAAGATCTAGGAAAGCTGCGTCAGCATAATCTATTATTGGCACAAGAAGTGAATTTACTAATGTAATTTTAGTGGATATAGGGAGAAAATGTTTAAGACGGATGATTGAGTGCAGTGAGGCATAAAATTTACGAGAGATTTCTTTAACGTGGGGTACCCAACTAAGCCTAGAATCAAACACAACACCGAGATTAGTGACAGTTGGCGAGTAAGGTATTTTGCAGTCATTGTAACGCAGATGGGGGAGAACACCAAGGGATTTGATTTTTGTGAGTTATATTTTACACCCAGACACAGAACACAGTGACAAATGTTTTTCCAGTACGGAAATAGAACCCGCGACCTCTAGCGCAGCTATGAGGCTATTCATGATCACATGTCTTCGAATTTTAAAGTTTTAGGAAATGCCAGTTTCCTCGCCATATTTTCCTTCACCGTTTGAGACCGTTTTACGAATGGCAAATATATTGGTGCACGACCGGGATTCGAACCCACGACCAGTGGATCGGAAGGCGGTTACCGGCGGAAGACCAACTAGTATCAAGACACTTACTTGATTGGTTATTGTTTCATTAATTTGTTTTTCATGATCGGAGATGTAAAGATTGTGACATAAAGTCTCCTTCATAGATACTATTTGCTACACTTTTTTATACATTTAAGGTGGCAATTAAGCATAGGCCCACCAGTTGTTAAGTGGTTACCGTAGCCACAGATAACATGGCCGTGGTGGCCCCGGCTGAAGAATAGGCCCCTCCATATCTACCTATCCGCGGATGTCGTAAGAGGCGACTAAGGGAAAAAAGCTAGGGGATGGGCAGCAGCGTCCCTCATTTTAACAACGAAAGCTCTAACTGCGCTCGCCAACCCGCATGCCCAGCGTGGTGAGTATGGGCAAATCCCCCCACATGATAAGCAGTTTGCTCTGTCTGTGGGAGAGGCCATGTTCAGCAGTGGACGTCGAACGGCTGAAATGATGATGATGATGATGATGACTAGCCGTAGCCTATGAACGCTTGCAATACCAGAATCACGTGCACGCGTTGCGTTGAGCAACCTTACCGCAGGAACACAATACTATTTAAAACAACTTTGATATAGAGAGAGAGAGAGTTCTTGCGGGAGAGTGATTTTCAAATAAAAAGCTCTTTTATATGTACCTCAGGCCGCTTCGTATAAGAAAAATAATCCGACATTGCCAAAAAGATTAAGTCCCGTTCAAGCGTCCTCAGAGTTAATAAAACCTTCGAACATTACTATGTTTCGCCAAAGAGGAAATACAATTGATATTGGTGCATTACTTGTCACCTCCCCCTGCCTACCCCCCCCTCCCGATATCACTTCAAATGATTTAGGTGAGGAAAGAACGCCTTTTTTCTTTGTTTGCTCAGATTTATAGCATTTGGCGAAATGCTTCCTATGAGAGTTGGAAAGACATATTTTATTCAGCCGGACTGAAAAAATGTAGTGGATCATTTTATTATGAGCTCATAATCATCATGATATCAGCGATAGGACGGCTACTGGAACATATGATAGGCCTTTCCAATCGAGCCTCCCCAATAAATTTACCACTGCATAAGTCCAGGCACACAGTCTCACAGTGGGGCTCATTTACCAGTTTAAGGTCGCACAGCGAGCTATGGAACGGGCTATGCTTGGAGTTTCTTTGAAGGATAAAATCCGCAACGAGATTATCCAAAAGAACCAAAGTCATCGACATAGCCCAGAGAATTAATAAGCTGAAGTGGCACAGGGCTGGCCATATATGCCGAAGAACCGACAACCGTTGAGGTAAACGAGTTCTTGAGTGGAGACCACGTCTAGGCAAACGTAGTGTGGGGCGCCCCCCGGCTAGATGGAGCGATGACCAACGAAAGGCGGCGGGCAGTAAGTGGATGACAAGGGCCGAACACTGGGCTCAGTGGCATGTATTGGGGGAGGCCTATGTCCAGCAGTGGACTAATGTGGGCTGATGATGATGATGATGTCTAGGCAGTGGTGGCCCCGGCTGACGAATAGGCCTCTCCATTTCTCCTACCCGTGGATGACGTAAGAGATAACAAAGAGAATAAAGCTAAGGTATGGGCAGCAGCGTCCCCTATTTTAACAAAGATAGTTCCAACTGCACTTGCCAACCCGCGTGCCCAGCGTGGTGACTATGGGCAATTTCCTCCCACATGATGGGAAGTCGTTCTGTAAATCTGTGGGGAGGCCATGTTCAGCAGTAAACTTCCAACGGGTGGAATGGTAATTATGATGATGAAGTCTATGGAGGTGACATGTCATTTACAACATCCAGTGGCTCCTAAAAACCTTTATTAGGGGGCTCCTTTGCTGTGCGTGGTCTCTTGTTTATTCGTTATTAATTATTGGCGGCGCTGCGGCTGCGCGCGCCCAACGACTACTTGGGCCTCCGCCGCCGCCCCGCCATGCTGGAGGTACCCAGCTGTAGGACCAACCTACTTAAGTTTTCTCCCGTGTCACTCGCTATCTATTTACTCAATATTCTGTCCCAAAACAGTGTAGACGTGTTTTACCAAAACCTGCCGATAGCCATGGAAATGGCACAGCTTGTCATTGAGACAAAATATATTAATTAGTATTGTTAATAAATAAAGTTAAGTAGGTACCTAGATATAACATCGCCTTAGGGCTTCATAAAAAAACCTGTTATGATGTTGTTATCTTAATAAATAAATAAAATAAATAAATAGATATTACGAACCGTTGTAGTGGAATAAATCTAAGAACGATAAAATTGTAGAACTTTGTTTTTTACCTAAGTAATTTAGCGTATTGTGTTTCAGCGTTTTATCTATACAGGATGATCTAACCAGAATGGTCAATCTGAAACTATAAAGGAATTTGTTCGAAGAAGCCATGTCGACGATTTTAGATGTAAGAAAACTGTACTAAATACGGTAATTTTCATCAGCTGTGGGGCTGTACCAAAAAAAGTAACATCTCAATTATACAAAGATTTCAAAACAAAGTGCTGAGGAACATTGTGAACGCGCCTTGGTACATAAGAAACGAAGATCTCCACCGGGACCTTAACATAGACTTCGTCGACATAGTTATTAAAAAATATGCAGAAGCTCACGAGCGTAGACTTCATCATCATGTGAACGTCGAGGCAATCCAGCTCCTCGACAACACAGACATAGTGAGACGACTCAAAAGAACTAAGCCTTTTGAGTTAGTATGATGTAAAATAATAGTGAAATGTAGTGAAAGTGATAGTGCCTACCTATAAAGAACACAAGAACAAAGTGTCTTCCCCTTAACTAGAAACTGTAAGAAAAGTGCTATTGGACACATTCTTAGATATAATTTACCTTATAAAACTATGTTAAAGTAAAATTGCTCATTGGCCTACTTGGCTAGATTGCAATACTACTTAGGGTACAATAATTTGTAAACTAGGATTAAAAAAAAAAAAAAAAAATATTACGTAAATTGACAATGCAGATCGCAACCGATAAATACTGATTAGGCTTTTTATGCATGTTTTAAAATTGCATCGTAATTTTTGTCCAGCAGGTTCATTACAAATTTGTGCAATTACAAAGTGTTGCTTGTGATTTCATTGAAGTAAACATATTTTGACTTAGTTTTTGACTGTTTTCTACCAGAATAATACAAAAACAGCTATTTTAACTTGCCCTAGTTCTGCGTAGAGTCAGTGTTATTGTGTTTGTGCAAGTACCCACTGCTGTGCGCTTCTCGTTATATTTCTCAGAGGATTCCGGCTGGTAGCTGCTTTTATAGCTGGTGATAAAAATATATCGATATTTTCTAAGATTTTGCATTTGTAGTTTTGTTTGAATTGTCGTATTAAATGGGGGCTCTAGAGGGGCAGTATACATTGACACTTTCCTTAGCATTCAGAAAATTAGGACGAAGCCTTTTGGTAAAATGTAAATAAACTAGGTAGGTACCTAAAACTCAATTTAAGAGTTGTTAATTCTAAGCGTCTTGGTCATGCTTCCGACTGGTAGTGACCTGAGTCAGTTGAGCTATCTATAGATCGTTTGCAACGATCTTAAGATAGTTCAAACTATTCCCTGTGTATTTTGTAAATATTTACTTGTGCTCGTTTTAATTTTCTTTCATTGTCGAGTACCTACCAGTAAATATGTCTTTTTATAGTAATTACAATACATACAAAACCCTTTTTTAACCTATTATAAGATAACATAATTAAATCAGTATTTATGTGTGAGTATAATAGCTCTCGAAATTAGAGATAGTCGAGCTTCGTCTAGATAGTTTTATAATATTTTATAAACAACAACATAATAAACTTGTAGTGGATAACTCGAGCGATAATCACACTCACATACCAAGTATCTTTGGTTACACGAACAATATATACATACGTACACAGTAAGGGCACGAACGATAATTGCGTGTCACGGGAGCCGATGTTGCCTAATTATCATTCTATATTATATTAATTTCTCTTTTCTGTGGCAGGTACTAAATTGTGGTTATTATTTGTTAACATGATAAGTAAGACAAAACACAAATCTATAACGGTTGACGATTTGTGCCAGAAAATAATAGATCTAATGTTTTAACACTTAAACATGCATTTGACGATTTCCATTAATTATTTGTAGAGTTCTCATTGTTTGATGGTGTTTGTCTATTGTTTGCTGATTTGAGCTGCCACACCAATGGAGGTCCAAAAATGTTTGGTTTTGAATTCCATGGTACTGTAACTGGATGGAAATATTTTTATAATAACCCAATTTATCAGATATCGGCGATGTAAGCCAAGGAACATCGCAAAGTATTTTGACTGGATGAAGTGAGTCGACTTGGGGGCGCTGTTGGATGGCACAATATCTTGGGGAGGGTCTTAGGCTCGATTCCCGCCTGAGATGAAAATTTTGTGGATATTATAAAAATCTATTGTATAAGTTGTTGAAAAAAGATTGCTATTATTTCGGGCCGTACAAGTTCAGTTGCTGTGGAAATCAATGAAGAAGAAATTTAATAAAATAATTTTATTGTCTTCTGTCTGTGTCTGAGACAGAAGACACAGAATGAACCAAACATATAGAGATAAAAAACACAAGCTATACGAACAAAAATAGCAGCGGCCGTTCTACGGCTCAAATGATAATGGTGATGACATAACACCTCCTGTACCTACTGCTGATCTCCCACACCAGCGGTCTGTGAAGAAGGGCGGTTTGAAGTGGGCGGACAAGTGTTGTTTCAGTTCGAGTTTTAATCAAGCCGCGTTCGTTATCCGATAGTTTTTAATCTCGGTTCGACTCCACTCTCGAAGTTTTTTAAGTTTTCAAATACGATCTCTATAAGTATTAGCATTGAGTTTTACGCCGCTCCCGACGCCTGGGTCAGTTAATCAATTTAGTTTTAAGTTCCAGTTGGTCTTGTGGTGATTGTTTTTGAGAGTTAATTAAAAAGTTTCAGCAGGACATCCACTTACGAGTACTTACCAACTAACTTAGCAGGTTGAAAAAAACTGGAATCATTTATTTTATTAAACTGTTCAAGTTCACTGCTTATTCTAGCTCAAGTCATGTCCATCGATATATTACGATTTTTTAAAGATAATATCACCACTTCCACACCAAAAAAACAGGATTTTTTAAGATCAGTAAGATTTTTATGCACTCCAGGAGCCTCTAAGAGGCGAACTTTAATCTTTTCACTACACTGATTATTTCACCAACGGTGATCGGCCCTTTTCAGGGCCACCATACCTCGAACTGGTCAATGAAATTATACAGGACACGACCAAGAAAGAATCAGTGATACTAGAAACAAGCAAGTAAGCTTTTGTCGGAGCAAAATCTATAATATATTACTATATATCGTGAAAAGGGATCATCGAAAAAAAATGATAGGAACCAAGCCGTGTTTGTTGCCTGATTCTTCTAGGCTTGGTCGCGAGGAACAGGCATAGCTTCACCTAGTTTCTAAGACGTTTCAAAGTGATCCTAGTGATTTTATTGAAATAAAAGCAATTTGACTTTGACTTTGAGTATAAACGAAACGCTTTCAAGAGAGAGGCCTTTCTACCCCTCCGTCTCAGATATGTAGCAGCTAAGTCCCATGCTGTATAACGCAGCGGTAAACATGTCACCGATATAAGAAGCGAGCACTCACTGCAGCGCGGAAGTGTTACTTAGCCGAGTATTGTTGCTTTTTTAAATAGCCGTATAAGCCGTAGCTATAAGCTGAAATGTGAATTTTCTGTTCTAAACTGCATTTGATCATGTAATAGAGTTCAAGCATCATTCTGCGGGATCATTTCGATGGATGGCGCATTCCGTACTCTGGGGATAGCATTTAGAAACTTTGTGAAGTTGAATAAGTTGCTTGACAGCTTAGTTGGTTAGAGAATTCCCGTGTCTAGGGGAAGGTTGCGGGTTCAAATCCCGTCTGAGTTTAAATTTTTGGGATATAAAAAAACACTCAGAAACTTGTTACTTACTCGTGTCATATAGGCCATTAGGAACTATCAATATCTTAACGTATTCCCCCTTAATCCTTCTGTAATCGGATGGCAGGCGGGGAGGCTAGTTTCAAAGTGATCCTAGTGGTTTCTTGAAATAAACGCCTTTTCATTTTGACTAAGTGGTTTACATACCTATAATATAATATAACTGTAGATATTAACTTGAGTGTTTCAAAAGCAATAAATCCTCAAAGTTTTATTTTCTTCCTTCAATACTTTAGCCGTAAATTGTTATTATCCGATTATTATGTAGAAAGATAAAAATTTAACCCAAATTGTGCTTGACACGTCCTTACTTAATAATCACGTATTATAACGCTGAATATAATTATATTGTCAAGTGAATACATAACCTTATAGTGCAGTTGTATACATAGCCTTATAGTACCCAATAAGCACTTCACGAGCTTACCCGACAAATTCTATCGTTTGTGAAAGCTCGCGATTGATCAAAGTTAGTGCCAAATTTTCTAATTTTACAAAGTTGTATTGTTTTATAGCTTATTGACAAGTTTAATATAACCCATATCTCTAACAACATAAGATACGAACACGTAGCTAGCAGAAATTAGTGTGTGGAAGATTAAATATAACTCTTTTGCCGTTTCAGATGACCAGAATTAAAAAAAAATACAATAAGCTTTAGTATTAACCTAGTTTTATTCAATCAGAAAACGTACACGACTTTTCCTTGATAAAAATACACAACGCTCCGTATTTGCATAGATTACACAAATTCAAAGAGAAAAGCCAATCCTCTATAGAACAGGTAGCCAGGAAAGTTTCATTGTAAATAACTGCCAGCGATCTTGCCGCATTGTCCTACCGAAGTCTCTATAACGGGTTTACTCTATCGGCTTCCATTCAAACAGATTTGAACTCTATAACTTACGCCATAATTTCTATTTCAGTTGTAAGCGGTCGGGAGTTAGTGGACACATTTGTTATTGAATGCAGCGTTTTGTTCGTTAGATTCGGTTAGGTATCTTCGATATCTGTGGCTCAATAGAATTACTGGCATTCTAATATGTATTCGTAGTTTGGGAATGTAGTCTCGGTATGCAATAGAGTACAATGTAAAGCGGAATGAATTGGGGAGTATTGTTGTAGGTGAAGGCTTTGAGCCAACTCTATCAGCGCGTATTGCTACGAGCTACGAGTGTGCTACGCGCACTACGAATGTGCTACGACGTATTCCTAAATCGTGTTAACTTTATTTAACGATGGACCGACGACATTGTGATGTTTGCGGGAAGTTGGTGCATGGAAAAGGCTCAAGACCGATCGTCGTGGTACACTTTGGGGGAGGCCTATGTCCAGCAGTGGACTGCTACAGGTAGATGAGGATAGCCTAACATCCTTTAAGAGCAAACTGAAGCACTGGCACACTGACAACAGCTTTTACAGCTATGAGGAATTCATAGCCTGTAAAAGTGACTAAATCATAGAAATATTATAGTAGTAATGGACTAAATGTAATTATCTGGCTAAGTAGATAAACTCTTTTGTAATTTATTATTTCGAATTTCATTTATGTTATTATTGTATAATTTGAATAAATATTATTTGTTTAACTTGAATTTAATTAAAAAAACCTACGTACATAAGAAAGTCGTTTATTTTCTTAGGTACTACCGCTTGGCACTACTAGTAGAGTGAATGGCAATTTTACTTTTCCGTTACACTACTGGTAGTGCTACGGGTAAAAGTACATTTCCAGTGACACTACACTGTTGCCAATAGTTTCACGGGATTTTTTTTTCCCGTCGCACGAGTGTGCTATCTATACTTAAGGGCTATTAAATCTCCTTGTGTTATATAAGTAAAACAAATGTGTGTTATTCATGAAATCTGCGAAATAAATAATTATTTTATCAGGTATATTATTTTATTGAATAATAACCAATAAAATAAATGGATTCCCAATACCAGAGGCAGCAACTGGAGGTAAAATAATGGCGAATAACGAACACTAAGTAATTGCATGACATTGATTGACTTGCACGGCGCCCACCTTTGACCCCGCTCCATGGCTCTTTGGAACTAATTATCCGAGTCAGTTCCGATAACCAACTTTTCTATTGTTGGAAGAGTTTTGTTTCCCTAAAATGAAAGTAGGCCGTGGTGGCTGAAGAATAATATAATATAAATATGGCGCCTCCATAAACCCGTGAATGTCATAAGAAGCGACTAAGGGAAAAAAAGCTAGGGGATGGGCAGCAGCGTCCCTTATAACAATGCTAGCTCCAACTGCGCTCAGCGTGATGAGTATGCACAAATCTACATGATAGGAATTCGTTCTGGAAATCTGTGGCGGAGGCCATGCTGCCCCTAGATCATTTGTTGAAGCTCACATTTGTCTTCATTTTTCACATTTTTATAAGCTCTTATTTATTAGATTACTTTTCTTTTGAGCCTCACCTAGTCCTATCGGCACCACACTGAAGCTTTAAATTCCATTTTGTGAAAAAGGATCATCGAAAAAAATGATAGGCACGCGCGCCGTGTTTGTTGCCTGATTCTTCTAGGCTTGGTCGCGAGGAACAGGCATAGCTTCACCTAGTT
Source organism: Anticlea derivata (assembly GCA_947579855.1). Lineage (NCBI taxonomy): Eukaryota > Metazoa > Arthropoda > Insecta > Lepidoptera > Geometridae > Anticlea > Anticlea derivata. The sequence continues at coordinate 14,559,191 of OX388259.1, read as the reverse complement.
TCTAAGACGTTTCAAAGTGATCCTAGTGATTTTATTGAAATAAATGCCTTTTGACTTTGACTTGACTTTGACATGTTCAGCACTAAAGGTGCTATGGCTGAAATGATGAAAATGAAACTTAAATTCCACCAAGCCCATAAACCACGGTTCACGTTCAACCGGCAGCCATTTTGTGAAGAGGTGTAGCGGATTGATAGGTCCCATTCGAGTATCCCTTCTGAAGAACGTCCTTCCTATAGAACCGTAATTAGTCTGTCGGCACGTGACCGGCCGCGGAGTAAATGATGTTTTCAGGTTCCGTTTTGAAAGGTCAGTGGAGTTCTGGGTGAGTTTTGCAATGACTCTCGTCGGTCAATTAATAATGTGAGTGCACTCATGGTTACGTTGAGAGTATAATTGCCGATACAGGGACCTTTTTGGCCCCATGTAACACACGCTATTTACGTCTGTTTCATGGTTCTATTTTTTTTAGGCCGGAGGCTGCTACGCCACCGTGGTCGTCGATGAAGTTGTCGAAGCATATTAAATAATTGTCTCCAGATTAACATTAAGAAAATTGAGAATACTGGAAAATAAGGTTCATCCTTTCAATTAAGCTAACTGGTTACTTGTTCTCATTGGAAACTTAATATCAATCCTTTGAAGGAATTGATCAAAATATTTTTGTTTTGACTATTAAAATTTGTTGAAGATTTGTCTAGACAGACCAATTACAGTAGTTAGTCTTGCTCCAGTGCACAAAATTAAATAATAAATATGAAACATAAAACAATGGATCTCCTCCTTCTCCTCCTCCTCAATCGACGTTGGCTCGCTCCAGTTTCTAAAGAGGACACGTGAAGTTCTTTTGTCAGGATAGACAGTTAAGTGAATAATACCTTTACCACACAAGCCTTTTAAACAGATTATTTTAGTGATCTGGATCAGTTGAGCTATCTATAGATCGTTTGTAACGGTCTTTAGATGGCTCAACTGTTTCTTGTGTATTTTGTAAATATTAACTTGTATTAGTTTTAAGTTTCTTTCTGTAAATAAAGTATTGTCACTAGATTGTTAATAAAGGCTTTAAATAGAATATATAACTAATGCAGAGTGACTAAGAAAGAACCAGAGAGAGATAAGGCAGGGCCACAAATGTTTCAAACAAAGGAAATCTAAGTTTTTACCATTTACTGGTTTGGTGCAGCATATGCTGAGATAGAGACCTTTTTGTTCCCTTTTTTATATTCTATCATACTAATATTTTAAATGCGAAAGTTTGTGAGGATGTTTGTTATTCAATCACGCCGTAACGGCTCAACCGATTTCGATGAAACTTGGAATATAAATAGTTCTTTACCTAAAATAGCATATATGCTACTTTTTATGTAGGTAAGACGTGAGTGAAGCTGCGGGTGGAAGCCAGTATTATTATATATTTTGTAATATTTTGTTGTTGGGGACAAAATATAAATGCTCTTTCTTTGTTTAGTATTTTCACTAAAATAAAAACTATTAGGCTATACGTACAACGTGCACTTGGCCTAAGATTTGAAAATTGGTTAGTTAGACGGCTGTTTAGTTTAGTTAACTACACAACCCAAACTAAATTACAAGTTTATCTTGCGAGTAACCTCCCTGGTAGCGATAACAATCTGATACTGATGAATAACAGTCATCTTGAAGGAAGAGCCGACCCGAGCAACATCACGAATATTTTCCGTGGGCGAGATATAAACTAGGTGGCTTAGAGCATCCTCGTATTCAAGGAAGTCACTGCTTCAAATTCCGCCGGATTCATATGTTTTTAGGATTTTATAAAATCTTAACAAATTGTTATTTTTGTGGATCGGGCAAGTACACCCGCGGTCCTAACGCAGGACATTTTTTGGGTAATATGTAAGCACAAGGATTCGGAATACTATTCGGGAAACTATATAGATAGCATAAAATAAAAATAACTCTATGTCTACCTCCACCGAAATCGCAAGGATCACTCTGAAATGTCTAAAAACAAGGTGAAGCTGTCTGTTCTTTGCACATCTGGTAGTCAAATTCTGAACATTACTTATCTATTTCTAAATTCATACTGACATCATACGTTCATACGTTGATTTTAATGGCAATTGCTGCAGATTTACTGAGTTTAAATTGGATGTAATAAATGTGATATAAGCAGTACCTGTTCCTAATAATCATTAAATACTCTTCAATTCATGTTCTCATCACCACTATTCGTAACAAGTCACACACATACTCACACACAATCTATCAGAATAATCACCACACTCATACACCACATTCACGCTTGCACACAAAAACACACACACACCAACACACACATACACACATTTATTTTTATATTTGTAAGTAGGAACTGTAATTTTCGGAGGAGGGCGTTAACACTCGCGACACAGTTTTTATAACTACTGCGGTTGTTATCGTTTCTCTACATTTTTCGTTCTCTGTTTTTTGTTCCGAATTATAAGTTATTTTGATTTGATTTGATTTTGAGTACCCGTAGTACTGCTAACGTGTAAGATGGTGTCAATGCTGATCTCGAAAAGTGAAGGTCGGCATTATTCCATTGATACCTGACCCGCTTCTGGAGGGCCTGCGCTTTAATTACGCGGACCTCCCTCCCGCCACTTGACCCGCCCCCCCTGCTTAGGGCTGCCAAGGAAACGATTTACTTGATCTGGAGGCTATGCGGCGACGATTATTTTTTTTCATATCAATAAAGACTAATTTGTGGCAGTCATTTTTGCTACCCTGGGAGGAAATGTTTAATTCAACTTTTTGATGACCTCGGTGGCGCACCAAGCTAGTGCCCGTCTGAGGCGCCAGGAGTGCTTGTTTGATTGCTGCTGCGGGACCAATGTTTGCATGATATGCAAATTTTTTCCAAGTCTGGCTGTTGTGGTACCCGTATCATAGTTCCTGATACCCATGAAACAGGAATCCTAGTGTGGGGTCAGGATTAGACTTTAAAGTAAAAGTTGGTAAAAATAGAAAATGATGCTTGCGACAGCCCTGTCGCTTAACCCAACAAACGAGTTGGAAAGCTGAAACCTTGCACTTTGATACAAATATAAACTGGAATCATTACCGGCGGCCGCGGCAACTCCCCGCAGGCTCAAGTGTACCGCAGTGTACACACTACAACATACTAGTAGGTAGGTACACCTGCGACTTACGCAATTATTCTTACGTTGGCTACAACGCAATGCTACAATACCCACTAGTTTTACTTTTGTGAAATGCGGAAATTCATTTAGCTTTGTAAGTACGTAAATGAGGAAAACGAACGAGTTTTGTTCAATCTTGAAACAGAAACGGAAACCAAGCAATATCGAGTTGATTATACAAGATCACAGAACCGCACCGTGAATGAAGTGAATCCACGAACTATCCCACATATTTTATTATTCCGCCAAAATATCCTCCGATACCCAGACTTTCAATAAACAAACTGAGGAAAAAATATAAACCACAATCTCCATACTTCCGCAGTTCCGCACCTTCCGTTTTCTTATTCCACCAGGGAACCATAAAAAGCGAAGTGATTTAAATGAATCACGGTATACAATAGACAAAGGAAATACATTATCGGAAGGATAAGGGCGGGCGCACACCAGCGGCCAGCCCTGCAGTGTTTTTGAACGATTTCTGGAGATATTATCCTCCTACAGTAGTCAAGTGGCTGAGAGTGGCTACCAAAGCTCACCACTAAAGCCCGGTCTTTGGTTTTCCTCATTTACTTTCTGCAAGCTACTTATCGTAAATCGATAAATCCACAGAACGTTCTTCAATCCGATTGGCTTGCCCAACTCGTAACACAATTGCCACTCCAGTCAAACCGTGTTGACAAATCCTTACAACAATAGACAATGCAGACTTGAGACGTTTTTAGGGTTCCATACCTCGACATAGCAGAGGCCTGACGCCACACTAGGATTATCTGTGTCGTGAGTACCAGACTTATGAACATGTTACAAATGCTGATCATGCAAACATATTTCCCGAGTACAAACCCGCATTTCATGCATCTGAGTCGGGCACTCAATCACAACGCCATCACTCATATGAATATACTAATGAATATGTGAACACAAATATCATCAATAAGCAGTGTTACCATACGTTTTTAAAGTCAGTAAACGGTAATAAAATTCTGCCGGCGCCGCCGGTCCGTTGTGCCCTTTTAAGAGGGGGTTAAAAACCCTGAAAATGTCCATTGTAAAGGCAAAATCTTGTCTTGAAATAAGGACAATGGGCAGTGTGAACAATTAAGGTAATGTTCACAGTTTACGCGGGATTTATCACTGAGCTTTCAAGTGATAAAGCCCCGGATTGGAAGGTCAGGTGCCTTTAGGGGGTAAATTGCTGAGTCGGGGAAGATAAAGTGGGGAGAAAGGTGTATAAGGTGCGTATAATCACTGTTTTGGGGAAATAAAGAGTAATTGTTTTGGTAATACTCTGTTGGACCCGCATCACGTGTGATGACAGGTTATAGCCAATGGTGAAAGAACCATGCTTCAATGAATTCACGGCTCTTTAAGAAAACTCATGACCATAGGTCTTATAAAACCCCAAGTTAGTACGTGCGCGTAAATTGCATGTTAAATGCACAATGGACCCTTTTCACGATACTTGTTCTTTTATCTTTGATAGCATAAGACCACCATACTCACTTCGTGTGCATTCTTTGTGCATGAAAGGAGTACTACGCACTTTAAACCTTTCACAACCCTGATTCTTTATCCGACGGTCATAGGCCCTTTTCAGGGCCACCATACCTCAACCTGGTCACTGACCTAATACAGTATTACCAAACAAGAATCAGTGACACGAAAGGTAGGTAAGCAACTTCAAGATAAACAGAGATTTTTTTGAACTTTTTCTCACCAAATTGCAACAATGAGCCAGTGGGTCAATTTCATAAATCTGTATGTTGATCAATAAAGCCTAGATAAAAATAATCCCTAGCAATAACTTACAACAAGCGTATCGACTTACTTTGTGGGTGTAATATACAAGACAATAATTCGTGACGTCACTAACCCGCTATAATCATAGAGTCTATAATCGCATAGACAATGCAGAGGCGACAGTTGATTTATATGCGATGCACCGCCGATTATTGCCGACGTTACATTGCCATAGAATATTACCCCAGTAAGGTAACTTTGATAGCAAAATATTGCAATTTTCTGTGCATTTTGCGATTGAATTATGCTAATTATAGTTTTGTATTCAAAAACCTTCATGGAATAGGTCCATTTTACTACAATACACATTTTTCTTTTCGGGATATTATGTAAGTATATTATGATATGCATGCAGTTTTTAATATTTTATACTTAGATTGATAATAACTAGACTATTATCATTTTGAGTAAAGGTATTTACAAAATGAAAATGTTTTACCATATAATTTGAGTATACCGTCTTAAGTAGAAACTATGTTCATATCCATGGTAATTTCACAAGCTATATGTAGGGGTATATGTAGCGCCGTGGTGGCCCCGGCTGAAGAATAGGCCCCTCCATATCTACCTATCCGCGGATGTCGTAAGAGGCGACTAAGGGAAGAAAGCTAGGGGATGGGCAGCAGCGTCCCTCATTTTAACAACGATAGCTCTAACTGCGCTCACCAACCCGCATGCCCAGCGTGGTGAGTATGGGCAAATCCCCCCACATGATAGGGAATTTGCTCTGTCTGTGGGGGAGGCCACGTTCAGCAGTGGATGTCGTACGGCTGAAATGATGATGATGATATGTAGGGGTTAAATAAACTGTTGATTTTAGGAGTAGGCAAAGGTCGGCTACTGTATAAAAGTGCACTGTGTCGCTTCATGAATCTAGGTATTCGTGCGCGCCGCGTCCCCGGGCGGTAGGTATCGATGACTTGCTGTTTGCCACCATTCACTGATCGTGTCGAATCTACTAGCCTAGTTATCTTTGACGGTTCACAACGTCAGCGCCTCTACAGAATTGAAGCTATTCGTCAATGTTTGACATTAGAAAGAAAGAAAGAAAGAAAGAAAATAATTTATTTACCGTCACATAATGAGATAATAATTTTAAAAACTTATACTACTGACAAAATTAGTATCCAAAGTGACGAAAAAAAAGGTTGCCACTCAGCATTTGCTGCATCAGCCCAGTGGCCGGTGCAGCGCTGATTTTCAGTGGCACCCAAATGAGAATCGCGGCAGCTACTGTGACACGCATCTACTACATAACTATAAATAATGACTGGCCTCATAGCTCAGTTGGTAGTAACTCTGCCTTCTGCGCTAGAGGTCGCGGGTTCGATTCCCGCACTGGACAAACATTTGTGACTAACACAGATGTTTGTTCTGTGTCTGGGTGTTAAATATATATCTATTATGTATATCAGTCTCTGGTACCCATAGTACAGGCTATGCCTAGTTTGGGATCAGTTGACCTTGTGAATATGTCCGGAATATTTATTATTATAAAATAATTTTATAAAATAATTGAACATTAGTGAGCAGTAGCCATACTAGCACTTTGAAACATCTTCGAAACTTCGAGACACTTATGTGTCTCACCTAGTGTCTAAGATGTTTCAATGTGATCGTACTGATTTGATTGAATTTGACTCTTACTTTGTTCTAATCAGGGTTAATTCCCATATTTCGACAATAAATTCCAAAAAACTTCGGATGTGCTTTAGTAATCTCAGTACCTAATAGCACGAATCACTAACTAAACATATGGGTCTGGTCCAAGATCACAAAAAGGTATCTACTATAACGGAAAAAAGTGAGTCAAACATCAAATATCATAAGGAAACTAAATCGAACAAACCATTGAGAAATATGGCAATCGTTTCTTTATCCGAATATTGGATCTATCTATGGGGACAGTCAATAAATAACCGTAACGTTACGCTTCAGGCGCTTTTTTATATCGCTCTGCATTCGCTAGTTTTCCTTCCATGTCCCGAGTAAATGTACACCTTATCGATATCATACCTACTATAATGAGGTATGCGAACAGCTAGCTCACTCCTTATGAATATTCTGAGAACAAAATTATGAATTTTTATAGACATGACCTATGTTATTTTGATAAGGAATAAAGTGTTAATGAAATTAAGGAAGTACACTAAAATAAAATAAATAAAAAGAGCTTTATTTCCACACAAAAATATACACTACTAATAATAAAAGGTAAAATAATTATAAATTGGTTTTTAATATGGACCGCCATTGGCGGTATAAGCCTCCTCCAAACATACATTGTCACTGAATTGATAACCTTCTGTTTTTTGGCATCGGTTAAAATATAAATAAGTCACCCACATAGTATTACTGAATCGCTGAGTCAGTTCAGCGTTTTAAGAATAGACAAAAGCGGAACTTTAATCTTGTAGAATTGTTTTGTGTCTCGCGGGCCAGTGTGTGGACCGGCTGTCCTCACCGCCTATGGCTAAACAACGCGAAACTATCGGCGTTATTCAATTTGGCGCCTTGTAAACACTTCGCCGACATCACTCCTCGAGAGCGGGCGATATTTCCACCGAGGGTATCCGTAAATCAGCCGCTATCGCCGACACGGCCATCCACTTACCGAGTATGAAACAAAAAGCAAACAAAACATTCAATTATAAATGAGACGGAAGATGTTTATCTTCTCTAACTCTGGAAGAGCCGCGGTGACGGACGATAGCGTCAACGACCATTGTGCCTTATCGAGCCCATCTCGGCTTTTGTTTCATTTGCGGCCTTTATTGGTTGTCGGATAAAAGTGCGGATGGAATCTGTAGGATGCCGGCCGCGTCTGCGGATAATGCGCGAATACAAAGTGCGCCCACACTACCACATTCAATCTTCCGGACTTTGGAACAGCAGCAGAGATGGACACAGGCCTTGCCCTAGGGGGCTGAGCGTCAGATGCTATAAATTAGGTGAATTTAAGTCTGTTCCTCGTTTGTAAGCCTTGTCAACTAGGGCCCATGGAGTTCATTTAAAAGACATAATGCCGTCGATTCTGTTGTTGCATAAAAATGTGGTCGTAGGTTCGGATAGATCTAATAATAAATTTATTGCCTCATTGGGTACACAGTTACAAATATAAAGAGCTGGTTACAAAAAATCATAATAATAAGGCAAGTTAATTCAGCTTTTGCTGCATTGCATACAGCGCTGTTTTTCGATTTACTCTCCCGGATAAATAATAACGCACTAACGTGCCTATTAAAATGATAAAAAGACACTGCTTGATCATATTATTAATTGATTTATTATTATCATATTATTATTGGCCGTGGTGGCCCCGGCTGAAGAATAGGCCCCCTCCATATCTACCTATCCGCGGATGTCGTAAGAGGCGACTAAGGGAAAAAAGCTAGGGGATGGGCAGCAGCGTCCCTCATTTTTTAACAACGATAGCTCTAACTGCGCTCGCCAATCCGCATGCCCAGCGTGGTGAGTATGGGCAAATCCCCCCACATGATAAGGAATTTACTCTGTCTGTGGGGGAGGCCATGTTCAGCAGTGGACGTCGTATGGCTGAAATGATGAATGATGATCATATTATACCTACTAGATTAACAGTTTTAAAATTTAATGAAGTAGGGTTTTTTATCATCGCAATAGGCCCGTTCTTGCGTTTTTAGGTCTATCCGGAGCAACAACAGCATTTCTACAAGTATCCCACTTGCAAGTCTCCCTCTCACAAAAATGTGGTATCTTATCTGTCCACCTAACGAACCCCTTCGGTAGCGGCCCTGGGGGTGGCCCTGCTTTAGGCCTTTCATTCGGTGGGTTAGAGCGAGTATACGATTGTAATACAGCGTCTCCAGCGTTGATTTGAAAACGTGCGCGGCGGCCGAATTTGTCTTATTTGGATTAGTTATTAGATTCACGTATTGTGGTTTGACAACAATACTAAAGCTTTTTTATGAGAACCTTCCTTAGATTATATAAAGGATAGATTGGCAACTAAGGGACAAAAGCTTGGGGATGGGCAGCAGCGTCCCTCATTTTTTAACAACGATAGCTCTAACTGCGCTCGCCAACCCGCATGCCCAGCATGGTGAGTATGGGCAAATCCCCCCACATGATAAGGAATTTACTCTGTCTGTGTGGGAGGCCATGTTCAGCAGTGGACGTTGTACGGCTGAAATGATGATGATGAGATTGGCAACTGTATTCGCCTACATTTTTGCGTGAATGTCATGTAATCGGTATAAGAGTTCGTCATTATACTCTAACAAATAATCATTTTCACATTTTGACAGTTAAGGTATCCCGTTTTGACTAGTAAAGTGAATTAAATGAATAGCTGATCTGATGAGTCAGTTCATTGGTTTGCACTGATCATGGCGAGTAACAAGTGTGGAGTAAGTAAATCAGCATTATGACATGTGTAACAATTTATGCGGTAAAATCAATATTCAACGTGACGTCAAATAAACAACTGATGTAAGACTACAGCTGCTTAAAATTACGACCGTTTTAAAACTGTCTCCGCTTCTTATAAAACCATAGCTCAAAGGCGCCAAACTGCCGGTCTACGTTTAATGTACCCAATTACGAGTACTTAGGTACTTCCCTAACACAGCCAGACTCAGAACGAGGAAGAATGTGCCGGAAATTCGTAATCGTTAGAATGTCTATTTGTTCTGACTCAAGCCGCTGTCCACTAAAGCTAGGTTGCGTATTTCACGTGACGAGACTGTTCCTTGTTATAATCAATTATGTATGTAAGTTAGTACAAGCCGGTGTCCAACTCTAGTGACGAAGTGTTTAGGCCAAAGGCTTGTGTCGTGGCTTATCTTGAACGTACTTTACAAATTAAGCTAAGAATTAAAGTGAATTTATTAGCTAATAGGTATTTATATAAATCGATTATTATGTAATGACATGTAACTCTTTTTTGTTATCAATAAATGAACTGAACTGAACAAAGCTCTGAAGCGCTCAGCTGTTAATGCCACCAGCAGTCACCTCACCATTTGAGGACTGCGTTAATACGATTGTTTAAATATATAGATAAATTGTTTATTTGACACACACACAAATACAGCACAGACAGAGATAAAAGCAAAGTAGGTAACAATCACACAAAATTAAATAAATCGTAGGTACTTAGTAGGTAGGCAGGTTAACAGTAAAAAAAAGACTAATACAAGTAGCAATACACCATACACAAGAGAGACAGTTGAGCCATCTAAATACCGTTACAAGCGATCTATAGATAGCTCAACTGGTCCAGATCACTAACAGTAGACACATTTACAAGAGAGAAAAGCAGGCGACTACCTCACCCATCAAGTGGGTGCCAACTGGTGGGTGTGGTGTACTGGTGGTACATTTCATGTGGTATCGTCTACGCTGCAGTGGCATGGGTCAAAAAGGTCCTATATCAGCTTATTGCTGCTCCGCCGAGGCGTAGCAGCGCTAAATACAAAGTCATTTATTTATTTTATTTTATTCGGAGAACAAACAGTTTTATAAACCTTATAAATAAACTTAAATAATAACACGTAACCATTGATATGTCCTCGCATGTTGAAGCTAAGAGACTGCTTGCTTGCGGAGAAGGAATAAAAAAACAAAAATAAAACAGTTCTGTCCTGTTAACAAGCTAGGTAGAACGTAGTAGGGTTAAAGAAACTTACAAGTAACAAAAGTATTACTACGATTAACAAGAAATTATATACCTACACAAGACAGGGACTGATAGTAGTCATGTGAACATATCTTCTAATATTGAGCAATAGAACGACAAATAGTACGTGGCCGCCATGCTAATGTTACGTAGGTAAATAAGCATTGTACACGGTGACAAAGGGCCGCTACAGTGGACAACGTGCCTTTAACATAGTAGAGTGAAATGTTCAGCATTGTTAAGTAAAATGCTTGTAATAGTCCCGGAAATGTTTACCTCGAGACCTCAAGGTCAAGGAAACTCAGGAAATTGTTACTAAAGCCTATAATAATAGATTTTTATACAAGGTGTTTCATAATAAGATTAGCATTCCGTTAGGGGCTTATTTTACATCCAATTGGTGTTCCACGACTTTTTGAACATCGACATCTTTCATTGAAAATTTCAGCTATCAATTATAGTTTCTTGAAAAATCATGTTTTTTTGAAAATAATTTTTGTTTTACTTGATATGTCCCTTTAATTATAGTATACCGTAAAAGGGCCGGATACTCTATGGAAAAGGCCTATGTGGAGCAGTGGACGTCCTAAGGCTGAAATGATGATGATGAATAATGAGTCTTAAATAGATAATAGATAGGAGCCTCTAAGAGGCGCACTTTAATCCTTTCACTACACTGATTATTTCATCGATGGTCATAAGCCCTTTTCAGACCAAGAAAGAATCAGTGACACGACAAGAAGAAGAAGAATAGATAATTTCCGCGAACAAAGTCGCCATTCACTATACGCCTGGATAAGTCCACTGCTGGACATATGCCTCCCCCATAGAGTTCCACGACGAACAGTCTTGAGCCTACTCCGTCCACCGACTTCCCGCAACCTTCACAATGTCGTCGGTCCGCCGGGTGGGGGGCCTTCCTACGTCGCCTTATTCGTGGTCGGCATTGGAGAACATTTACTCCCCAACAGTTGTCGGTTCTGCGAGTTATATGGCCTGCCCACTGCCACTTCAACTTGATAATTCTGAGAGCTATGTCGGTGACCTTGGTTCTTCAACGGATTTCCTCATTTCAGATCTTATCACGCACTGAAACTCCGATCATAACTCTCTCGATTGCCCGCTGCGCAACTTTCACTACACATTACATAAACATTCACTATTAAATACTATTTGCCGTGGAGGCCCCGGCTGAAGAATAGGCCCCTCCATATCTACCTATCCGCGGATGTCGTAAGAGGCGACTAAGGGAAAAAAGCTAGGGGATGGGCAGCAGCGTCCCATTTTAACAACGATAGCTCTAACTGCGCTCGCCAACCCGCATGCCCAGCGTGGTGAGTATGGGCAAATCCCCCCACATGATAAGGAATTTGTTCTGTTTGTGGGGGAGGCCATGTTCAGCAGTGGACGTCAAACGGCTGAAATGATGATGATGATGATTATTATAAAACACGGGGATAACGTAGCAAATAGTTATCATCCCGCTTGTAATTGAGAAAATCTTTATCCGGTAAAACTTTCCTAAATGTCAAGTTACATTTGCTACGTCATCCGTAAAGGTCGAGTTTTTAAAAATTGCTTCCCGTAAATTAACGACCGTAATATCGCTAACGTCAATGTAGCTTACCTTACTTCCTACTAATATTATAGATGCGAAAGTTTGTAAGGATGTTTGGAGGTTTGTGATTCAACAACGCTGTAACGGCATAGTAACACATATTTATAAAAAAAAAAAAAAAAATAATAAAAAAAAAAAAAACAAAAAAAAAATATGTAATGTGTTACACATAGGTATGTATAGATGTTAGATTATAAGTAACAGCACCGCCACTAGGCGAAGCCCAAACACCCAGGAGTTTTAACCCCTGGAGTTGAAGCCGGGGCAAAGTTTTTAAAACGAGGCCCCTACCTATCTTCCCCAGCAGGAGGAGAAAGAAGACCCGCAGTCAGTCGCTGTAACGGCTCAACCGACTTCGATGAAACTCGGAATACATAGAGTTTCTTACCTAGAATAGAATACTATGTACTTTTAATGTAGGTGTACTTTGTACGTGAGCGATGCCGCGGGCAGCTATTGCTTATTAAACTCTTTGAAAATAAAATAGTCATATACATAATTATTATGTAGTCCTGGCTGACATCACTCTAGAATTCCCAGAAACTACGGTAACCCCCAGATCCGTAACAAATAGGTACTTGCAGATCATGTAATCATTAAATTCGCGCGTGGGTTTTGAACTCCCTTCTCTTGCGTCTCAGCCGGGTACTCACTAGCCACACCACTGAGGTCAACAGCGGTAAACTCAATTACATATACCGTCCTCTTAGAAAATCTCCATCACGGTATAATATAATAATCTGGTCCCGGAGAAAAACAGTACCTACCCTTTCAGGCGATTAAAGGGGTTGAGCGAAAGCAGACAACAGTGATTCGGGCCCGAGGTTTGGGATCATCAATCATGGCGTCCCGTTATCATTACCATCAGCCCTGAATACAGTAATCAGTAATGGGTGAGATGCGAATTAGCTGGGATACGAAATAAATTATAGCAGACGCTACTCAATTCACTAATGGACCCTTGGACCACATTGGTTTTTCAACAACGGTCATTGGTCTTTTTCAAAGCTTTCCATAGCTTAATCTGGTTACTTATCTAATGCAAGATGACCAAGAAGGAACAGTGACACGACAAACAAGCAAGACTTTAAAGAGTTTGGAATCTGATGTTTTATGTATCATCATCATCATAATTTCAGCCGTAGGACGTCCACTGCTGTCATGGCCTCCCCCGCAGATTTCCAGAGCGAATCCCACACCACGCGGGGCACGCGGGCGAGGACAGCTAGGACTATCTTTGAGAAAATAGGGAACATTAATAGTATATTATTTTTTCTTGACTCACTGGTTCTTTCTTGATCGTCTGGACCTTGGTCGCAGATCAAAGTCAAAGTCAAAAGGCGTTTCATCATTTCAGCCGTACGACGTCCACTGCTGAACATGGCCTCTCCCACAGACAGAGTAAATTCCTTATCATGTGGGGGGATTTGCCCATACTCACCACGCTGGGCAGGCGGGTTGGCGAGCGCTGTTAGAGCTATCGTTGTTAAAAAATGAGGGACGCTGCTGCCCATCCCCTAGCTTCAGCCTCTTATGACATCCGCGGATAGATAGAGGGGTCTATTCTTCAGCCGGGGCCACCACGGCCTTTTAATTGCAATAAAATCACTAGGATCACTTTGAAACGTCTTAGAAACGTCTTAGAAACTAGGTGAAGCTACGCCTGTTCCTCGCGACCAAGCCAAGAAGAATCAGGCAACAAACACGGCGCGCGTGCCTAGCATTTTTTTCGATGATCCTTTTTCACAAAATGGAATGTAGAGATTCAGTATGGTGCCGATCGATCTAGGTAAGGCTCAAAAGAAAATTAATCATTCTGATCATGGGTGTTATTGAGGTATCAATGAAGTTTAGTGATTGACGATTTACGGATAACATCACAAAACAACTGAACCTATATAAAGTAGGTAGGTATGTAGTTTCTATTCTATGGATAGCATAGCCCTCTCAGTATCTATCAGTATCCAATTCATTTAAGGTTTAAAATTTATTACCGCCATAATGAACCTAATCATAATACTATACAGCTCGTTTTCGTTCGAAAGCTGATTTGAAATGAAAGAGGGCTGCCACCGTTGCCGCGGTGAACTTAGAAAGTTTGATGAATAGACGCGAGATAAAGATGGACCAGCGGGCTTAATCAAAGGTTTCGTAAATGAACGCCGCCGCCGCTGCGTTCATTTATTCAATGGATGAAAATAATAATGACCGACTCCTCAGATTTGTATAATAACTCCATGCTTTCAACTTCAACTTCTTTATACATGAGCCTACGTCAGTGGCGTTATACGTAACCACAGATAACATAATACTATCGGTGAAGAAAATTATATCTACAGCCATAGCTGTTTTAGGAAGCCGTGGTTTAAATTGAGGAAATTACTTTATAAGAACAATTTTGGAATTATTGAAGGAGACACTGTGATTCCAATTTCAAGAAGCAAGTGGGTTCCAAAGTCTACGTACTTAATCTAAAGCTTTGTTTGCCTATTAATAATAAAGATTTTTATGAAGAAAACACTTTTAGATCATGTTTTCTTGATAAAAATCTTTATTATTAATAGGCAAGTACTAACGTACTTAATAACTAAAATAGGTTTCTTCCTCTGGGAGCTTCCACACCACACACACACACACACACATGTATAGCCTTATGCAAAGTCATGCATAGCTTCCTTGCTTGCTTGCTTGTCGTGTAATGTCGCTGATTTAGGTCAGTGACCAGGTTCAGTCATGGTGGCCCTGAACCTATGACCGTCGGTGAAAGAATCAGTAAAGTGAAAGGATTAAAGTGCGCCTCTAGGAGGCTCCTTTCGGGCACAAAATATAAAAGCTGCAGCTAAAATTGTGTTAATTTGAAATGAGACCTTCACCACACTGTCTTCTATGTGCCAGTGGTATGGACTTCCGATATTTTCTACTCTTCATTTCGTAATCTTGATCTGATCTATCCGTGGTCATTGGAATCGATCCTTCACGTCAATCTAGAGTCGGAGATCAAGACACGGTCTGGCAATAAATCTGCCGCTATCTTGTCCGGGTGTCCGGTGTCCGGGCAAGTGACGCAGGTCCGGATACCGACCATAACTAAACGGTGACGTCAGTACAGCAAATCATTCGATTCATTTCTATTTCAATAATAAACAGGAATTGCGAGAACGAAACCGGAAATAAAAGCCTTGATCTGAGCGTCATTTGATGACCATCAACTTTTAAAATGGGTTTTTTTACATTACAGATTAAGGAGCCGATACGCTCGTTTTCATGAAAGTTGACACATTCAAAAACATCAAAAAACAGGTTTAAAATTCCTGTTTAGCTTTTCATTTGATTTGCATGAAAATGTCATTGCTATGTCCACTGTAATTATAACAGCCTTATAATAAGGGTTAACTAACTTAACTTAGTAACTTCTTAGAAATTGTCTACAGCATTGACTAATTTTTGTAGAGTTTAATTTTTACTCACTTCACATCTCATCAGAACACAAATAAGACTGACTTTTTTTTTTAATATCCTTATAAATTCCTCTAACGACTATGAAAACAAGAGCCTGTCATGCGAAAACGTTGAGTTGTAGAGATCATCATTAAACGAAATAATAATTTTCTTCAAAAAATATTTGCACTAAAAACGGGATGATTGATATTATTATTAATAGTCATGAATCAGAAACTGATTCATAATTATAAATACTAATATTCATAAATCATGGCAAACGTCCTGTTTCGGGCAAACGCCGTTCATAAACATGACAATTTCATATTCTGTTTGAAATCACAGTGTTTCGTTACCACAAAAAACTAAACGCATATTTACCTAATTCAACATAGCGATGTTCAAATCGAGTCTATCAAAATGCAGCAGTATCGAGACGTCAATATTTTTGGCTGTCATGCAGTGTACCTACACGTCAAAGCTTGGAGTGACAGCCGGAAAGGGAAGCTTCGTGACCGCCGATCGAACCGCACGCGCATCGCGCCATATCGTGAAAGCCCTCCAAAAGCTTTCAAAACCTAACGAACTTTCGCGTGTGATATCTCTCATTATTTATAACTGTGTGAACTGTGAACCCTTCTACTCCATCCCTTCATCATCAGCTCATGGACAATCGGAAAGGAAGCTCATCGAGGCTGGTTGCAGTCCAAGGTAGGTTACCTGCATATATTGGTACTGCTGTTCCGCTAGCCTAGACTTGAACATCGTTTTTTATCAAGAGTAAACCGTAAGACCTTCTTTCAAGGTCTCCCCAGAGTAGCAGAAAGCCATCATCTCCATTTCGGCTGATGCGTATGCTACATTCTTTTTGGTGCCGAAACCAGGGACGCTTCCTTTTTCAAAATCGTAAACGCCATTTTGTATCTACTTTGGTATTTCTGTTTAAAATTCGTAGCTTAGAATAATCTCAATCGAACTATTATTTTAGCTAAAATATAGTTATTTATCGCATTCTAAGTTATTCCATTCCATCAGAATTACTGATTATCGTATCTATCCATCGTTCACGAGCATTCACCATCGATCAGGAGCTTCACCAATTAACAGTGAATCTAAACATCTAATCGTATCTAATATTATCGAAACATATTGCGAGATCAAAATTGTGCAATCACTTCCATCACCATCGGTGCACAATCTTATTTCGGCTCGCAATTGTTCCATCTGCAATACTACTCGACAAGAATAATCATATCGTATCACAATCGTATGTACTCATATAACATTATAATATATAAATTTAAAATCAATTTGTAAAATCATCGAGCGTATTTTCTCTCACATTCCTACACTTTTAGGGTAGTTTGATATCTCGCCAACCGTCCATCGCGGCCGAGCGTAGCAGTTTAGAATATTTAATTACCAAGTGAATGAACAGATTAGCTAATAGTCAGTACGAGCACTGAACAGTCTACCACGCAAGCATCGGGAAAATCGTGTTATTCCATACGAAGACAATTCAACTTGCTTGGTGGGTTGTACCATCACAGCACAGCGTAATCGTTATCTATCCGGTAGTCGCTCGTACTTATTTTGCGGTAATCCATTCATAGCGTAAGCAAAGTTATAGTTGTATGCGCACTGCAACCACGCAATTAGTTTACCTAGGGTCTTATATGTAAATAGTTTTGTTCACATTAAAATCCTGCGTTTGACAAACATAAGTACGAAATTATTTATCATCATCATCATCATTTCTGCTGTAGGACGTCCATGTTGAATATAAGGCTCCCTCAAGGATATATAAGCCTAGTTAATTGCATATCATATACGTATCTAAACACAAATATATAAAATATTTTGACATAACTTGTTGCGCCACCGTTATTTGCCTGCCAATCAATCGAACACCATACCTACACGTTTGGTAGGTACTTACCTACTTATCGAATCTAACAATGTCGCTTCTTGGGAAGCACTCTACACGTAAATTAAGTACTTTGAAGAAGTCTAAGTCAAAATCTATCGAAATCGATTATACTACTCAAGATTTGCCATCTTTGCGTAGGAAACGTACCATCGCTTATAAACGTTTGACTAAGGCTTTAGAGGTAGGAATTTTAGCCGCAAACGATTCTACTCAACAAGATTTGTTTTTATCGTATCATCAGGATGTGAAACAAATTGCCGCTAATTTTGAGGACGCACACTTTACAATTCTGGAAGTTATTGACGATGATCCTGAAAATGAGGACAATGAAATTCAGGAACGTTTTGACGAAATGTATTATAAGGTGTTATCGATTCATCGCAATTTGTCTAGAAGTCAATCCAGCCAATCCAATCAACACAGCGGAAGTTCTTCATCAAATATCCGGTTACCGAAAATCGTGCTTCCGACCTTTAGTGGTGACATTAAAAAATGGCCGGAGTACTTTGACACTTTTAACGCGTTGATACACAACTCAACCTCAATTAGCGACACGGAGAAGTTCCATTATCTCTTATCATCTCTTAGCGGCGATGCGTTGACCGTTGTAAAGCCTTTTCCAATGACTCACGAACATTATCTTGACGCGTATCAAGCTCTCACCGCGCGTTATACGAACAAACGCGATCTAGCGTTTACGTGTTGGCGGGACATTTTAAATGTCAACTTCAAATGCAGTGATGCTCACGAGTTTAGGAAATCACTCGACTTATTCGATGAAAACTTGAGCATTTTAAGGACAATCAACTTACCGATCAATCATTGGGATTTCGTTTTAGTGTATCATATCTTATCGAAACTTGACACGAAATTGCGTCGTGATTTTGAGGAAAAGCATCCGGAGGTAGAACTACCTACCTACACTCAACTAAAAGTCTTTTTACAATCGAAGTGTGAGGCATTGTTGCGTGATACTCATTTCATCGAATCGAACCAATCGAACAAGCTTTCGCAAAAGCTTGTCCCAGCGCAGCCGCAACCTAAACGCAATCCTACGACGCATACACTTGTTGCCGCATCGTCTACTACGCCTTCAGCGCCAGCGCCGACGTCGGCGTCGGCGGCCGACCAGAAGCAAACCGGAAGTACCGGAAGTCCGACTTTTGTTCCGTATACAAGTAAATGTTCTTTCTGTAGTGAATATCATTCCATTGCGGTCTGCTCAGAATTTCTCTCGAAATCGTTGGATGATCGAATGAAGGTTGCTACCGAGAGAAACTGGTGCTTCAATTGCCTAAAGCCATCTCATCAATTGAAAGACTGTAAATCGATATTTTCGTGTCGCGCATGCAGACGGAAGCATCACACCTTACTCCATCGCGATAAATCTATCGAATCGAATCAAACCGCATTATCGTCTTTGGTTTCAAGGTCCCCCACACACACGTCCGTTTTGCTCGCGACTGCAATCGTGCAAATTAAAGACGCGTCCGGTGCAATGCAATCGTTTCGCGCTTTATTCGATACCGGAAGTCAAGGTAACTTTATTACCAAATCAGCTGTAAAACGCTTAAGCTTATGTCCTACTCAATCTAACGTTAACGTAAGCGGACTCGGAGAGGCTGTGGCTTCAATTCTCGGTGACGTCACGTGTACAGTAGGTACTAACAATAAAGTCTTGTACAATCTCGACCTGCACGTGATTTCGACGATCTGTGGCGATCAGCCTATCGCAAAATTGAACACATCGGGATGGTCACATATTCAATCGTTACCGTTAGCCGACCCCGGTTTTGACATTCCGGGGCCGATCGATCTACTGTTTGCCGCGGACGTTTTTGCTGATTCTCTTCTCAGCCAACAAGTCAAAGGAGATGCCAACCAACCCACCGCTTTCAACTCAATATTTGGTTGGCTTCTTTTTGGAAAAACTCTGTTGGCTTCCAGCACCCCAATACACACATCGTTAGATATCGACAACGAATTGAAACTGCCTTCAACCGTGAAGGATCTCGGCCTCAAGCAGGCACCTACAGCGGATGCCTGCTTGTGTGAAATCAATCCCTCAGATCGACCATGTACAAATAGTTCCATTCTCAGCAAACTCGCTAGAGTATTCGACCCGCTCGATTTCTTATCCCCCATCACAATACAAATCAAATCATACATCCAAACGCTTTGGATACTCGGTATTGGATGGGACCAAACGCCACCTAACGAGGTTCTCAGTACATGGACCAATTATAAGGATCAACTTCCGCAGTTGACTCAACTTCGTATCCCTCGCAAAGTAACTTACTCTGAATCAAAATCGTGCGAGCTGCACGGGTTTTTTGACAGCTCCGAGACGGCGTATGGTGCTGTTATTTATTTACGCGTCACTGATAAGGACGGTGCAGTCCATGTCCATCTCGTCTGTTCTAAAGCTCGTGTAGCCCCGCTTAAACGTACATCGCTACCGCGTCTGGAGCTCTGCGCAGCAGTTCTCCTCTCAGATATCTATCAATTCGTTCGCGAAACTTACATCGCTCAAATCAAAATCGATGCTGTCTACTCATGGCCAGACTCGACCGTTGTCCTTTCATGGTTACGCTCACATTCCTCACGTGGAAACTTTCCGAGTGAACTTCTTCACAACTCTGTATGGTGGGCGGGGCCCTGTTGGTTATCTCAACATCACACTTCTTGGCCATTAGACTTAGACAGCATAAATCACGACAGCGAGGTGATCATCAAAACCGAAGAACGTAAGGCAGTAAACTTAGTTACCGGGCAAACCAATCAGAACATTGATGGCGAATCAATTGTCGAGAAGGTGCTTAATCGTTTCTCATCGTTATCAAAATTTGTTTATGTACTATCATTTATCTATCTCTTCATTGACAACTCCCGAAATCCGAATCAAGCAAATCGCAAGCAATTTCTCAACAACGTGGAACGTCACCACGCTCTGATGCAAATCGTCAAAAACGAATATCCGCATAAAATTACTCAATTAAAATCAAAGAAAACGTTATCCAAGACTTTAACAGCTGTTCCCGATGAAGATCTATCAATCATCAACTTAAATCGGCTTCATTGGCGGCAGTTGTTACAAGCCTTTCAACAAAATGTTTGGTCCAGATGGAAAACAGAGTCTCTGAATTCATTAACACAGCGCACCAAATGGACCAAAGATTCCAAACCGTTATCGATGGGCTCGATGGTGATAATCAAAAATGAAAATCGTGCTCCACTGTATTGGACTCTCGCGAGAGTAGTATACCTTCAGTATAGTAGTGATGGAATAGCTCGGAATGCATTAGTAAAAAATGAAAACAATCATATCATAAATCGACCGTTGGTAAAACTGTGTTCTCTACCTATCGAGGACTAGTTTTAATCGTACTTACATATCTCTAGTTAGGAATATCGTAGTGTAAGTAAATCTAATCTAAGTTAACCTATCTTAATCGAATCTCTATCGTTTCTGCTTAGGATTTTTTCTTTCCTTTAACCAGAAAATACCATAGGCATTTTGGTGGGCGGAATGTTTCGTTACCACAAAAAACTAAACGCATATTTACCTAATTCAACATAGCGATGTTCAAATCGAGTCTATCAAAATGCAGCAGTATCGAGACGTCAATATTTTTGGCTGTCATGCAGTGTACCTACACGTCAAAGCTTGGAGTGACAGCCGGAAAGGGAAGCTTCGTGACCGCCGATCGAACCGCACGCGCATCGCGCCATATCGTGAAAGCCCTCCAAAAGCTTTCAAAACCTAACGAACTTTCGCGTGTGATATCTCTCATTATTTATAACTGTGTGAACTGTGAACCCTTCTACTCCATCCCTTCATCATCAGCTCATGGACAATCGGAAAGGAAGCTCATCGAGGCTGGTTGCAGTCCAAGGTAGGTTACCTGCATATATTGGTACTGCTGTTCCGCTAGCCTAGACTTGAACATCGTTTTTTATCAAGAGTAAACCGTAAGACCTTCTTTCAAGGTCTCCCCAGAGTAGCAGAAAGCCATCATCTCCATTTCGGCTGATGCGTATGCTACACACAGGGATCATTTGAAATCGTTTCATTGATATATTTTTTCAGGTACCGAAAGGTTAAATTTTTACTTGCTTCGACCATTCGGTCTTCTATTAGACTCACATTATTTTTGTATTCCGGGAGATGGCAGCGTCCGGCAGGAGCGCCAACTCAGCGAAATTGAATTATAACATTGGCGAGAAAATAATAGGATAATGTTGCCAGCGATAAAAGCACTCTTACCAACTTTTACATATAAATTGTAACTTCGCGGTGCGGACGGCATTATTTCATTAAACAGTTACTGTAGCCGGAATGTAATCTCTATTCTTTTGTTTGGACGGGAGTGAAAGTAAACATAAAATTTGATAACGTGTAAGCTAATAATCCGTTGGTGTACGTAAGTACATAAAATGTGAAGCGTGGAGGGTTCCATAATATGTGTGTTAGACTAGTAGGGAAACGCTTTTTTAACCGACAGAATGAAACAGTGTGCGCTAGCCAAAATTTTAAAATATACCTCTACGTTTTTTTGGAATCATTGGGAATACGGTGATTTTTAATAAGTAGTACTTTATTTATTTATTTAAAACATTACGTCTATTTTATTTTCGTCATTCTTACAGGTATGACCTAATACACTAGAGTAGTCAACATAATAATTCTACTGCACATAATTCAATAATAACAATTAAAGATAAAGATACATTTATTTGCTTGAACATAATGTAGGTTAACAATGGTCATAAAATAAATAGGTTTCAATTATGTTCTACCATAGTCGGCATGCAAAATTATAAATAAAAGAATGTCAAAAATCGTATAACTAAAATTTAAAATCAAATTAAAAATTAAACAATGATTACAATGCGTCCTCAAAAAGTTCATTAATATCATAATAACACTAGCAAAATAATTATCGACCATAGCACAAACTGCATAGCCCTTAAAAACTCGCTCTTCGAACAGTGGAATACGTCAATGGTCGCCGCTACCAGATTTAGGGTGGATTCGACCAAACGCTATGTTATGCCAGAGTAACAATCCCTGGGATAACTCCCTTGAAAACAGGCTTACTCTAGAGTTATTAGTCATTTTACTCTATGGATAAGACTTATACTAGTTTGGTCGAATCCACCCTTAGTGTTCGTATGGTGCGCGTCAGAGGTGCCCTGTTCATCAAGTTAGTCCTGCCGCGTGTCACTGCGAACAATGGCGGCCGCCTATGGCAGCCCTACGTACTCGTCCGGTACACATAGCTTCATCATCTCCAAGATGGTCAAACAGCGCCAGCGCCATATCCCTCCTGACCTCCAGCTTTACTCAATTGATTTTGAGTGGCGGACTGCACAGAATAATTGTTAAGTGCTCTACACAAAAACGTTCATTAAGGTTCCCTTGTAACATATTGGTAGTAGTTTCAGCGAGTGAATTCTGATTATTTTCAAATACTCAAATGCAGTCATACTCCTCAAAATAGTGGTCAATAGTGGGCGTCGATGATTTTGCGAAAATGTTATTATAACAATTGCAAATAAGATATTTTTTTAATATGTCTTTTTCTTGATATTACTTCGACTGTTAAATGAAAACTGCTTAAATTATCAACTATTGCCGTGTGTAATCAACTAAACGGTTATCTCGTACATTGTTTTGTACAAACCATACATTGTTGTGTACCTTTTGTAAATACATATCCAACGCTTCCTTCTTGCAAGCCAGTCTGGTTTGTTTACTGATTTATGTATATGTATTCTGTTTACCTAAATCAAATGCAATGCTCGTATTGATATAGTCTCTGTTGGTATAACGTATTACCTACTCCTAGAGAGCCCTGGTGGAGTGGTGGTAGAGGCCTGCCTATCCACAGGTCATGGATTCAAATCCCAGTAGATTTTCCATTCGTAAAATTGATGTGCGCTGTACTAGTGCTCTCAAACGGTGAAGGAAAACATCGTGAGGAAACCGGCATGTCTTGAAACTAGTTGAAGCCAAAAAATTCGAAGACATGTAACATGCGCAGGAAAGGAGCCTCTAAGAGGCGCACTTCAATCCTTTCACCACACTGATTCTTTCACCAATGGTCATAGGCCCTTTTCAGAGTCACCATACCTGAACCTGGTCACTGGCCTAATACAGGATGACCATGAAATAATCATTGACACAGTTTTCATTCATCACGTAAAGTAAGTAACTCACGAACATTACGGACTCAAACATCTTACTGTTGATTCACACCTACAAGGTACGTAGGAGGAGGTAGGGCATAGCGAGATTATCTCGTTCTAAATTGGAGCAGCCCGCCTGGGGAGGTACCTCCACCTTACAGAAGATCGCAGCCAAATAACATTATTTGTTTCAAATAGTGTTGTGTTCCTGCGGTGAGTAAGGTTGCCAGAGCTCTTTAGGGGGAGGGGGGTTCGGGGTCGGCTACGCGTGCGTGATGCCTCTGGTATTGCAAGCGCTCATAGGCTACGGTAACCGCTTACCAACAGGTGGGCCGTAAGCTTGTCTGCAACCTCAGTTGGATAAAAAAAAAAAAAAAACTTTTGTTTATTTTCAACTGATCAAAATAATGCGGACATGCAAAGCTTTTTTTAATTGAACCCAAGGGAACGACATTAATACTTTATTATTCTTTTCTGGCTTTATTTACCTCTCTGGGTCCAGGATGGACCTCCCCAGGAGTTCTTACAAGTAAATTCGCAGCCTCTAGCTATTTATTATCATGAATACATTCCCTGTGATTAGGTGAGGCGCATGCAAATAAAGACAGTCAAGTGCTAGTAGGACTTGCGTCCCGAAGCTTCCGTACCATTTATACGGACGACGCAAAATCTAGTCCCCAGATGAACGAAGCTACAAATGGTCGCTTGCGTAGTTTACTGTATAAAATTAACCGATAAGTTTTTCTTGTTATAGGTCCACACGGAAATTAAAATATTTGATACCTTTAGCCATTCCTGAGATGAAGGGTCTTGATAGACAGACGGACAGTATTGCAGTGATACTAAAATGGTACCTTCTTCTTCTTGCTGCCCTTGTCCATGTTTTCTTCTTCCACTCTCTTCTGTTAGCCGTCATCTCCGCACTCACTTCTTTCTTACTCATGTCATCTTTAATACAGTCCATCCATCTTTTCTTTGGCCTTCCTCTAGTTTTATATCCATCCACATTCATACCTAACGCTCTTCTCGTTACATGACTTTCATCCCTCCTCATGACATGCCCATACCATGCTAACCTATTACTTCTCAACTTTTCCGTCACTGGCGCTACTTTCAAACTTCCTCTGATGTACTCATTTCTTATCTTGTTCATTCTCGTCACTCCACACATCCATCTCAACATTCGCATCTCCGCCTAAATACCTGATACTAAAATGGTACCGTTTTTTCCAAATCAGGAATGGAACCCTAAAAACGTAAATTCACTAGGTACACGAAATTAAACGAGAGAAAAAAGTTAAAATAAGCGCAAAATTAAAATTAAGTAAGTATGTATCGCTGTATTAATTTGATTCCCGATGGAATTGAACAAGGGCTGATATTAAAAAAGTTTCGTTTCAATTTTGACATTCCAACTTAAGGATACAATTTTATATTTTTGGTCGTGTTATCTACTTGGTATCATGTTCCAATATAGGATTTTTAACCTCAAAAAAACCTTTGGCATTGTATCTGAACCAACATTGCGTGGGTTGAACTTTGTTTTTGTGTCTGACATTGCATTGCATATGATGATCCTTTGGCTTTATAAAACTCCCAAAATCAGAAACAGTCGTATCCACCCCACGTTAGAAATAAAACAAGGAAAAAACAAGGAAGCGTGAAAAGGTTTTGATACTAAGCAGGTAAAGTTTCGAGATCCACTCGGAAAGTATCAGGAACTGTTTACATTTCCCGAGTTACGAGGAGAGAGTCGCGTGTTTGTTTTAGGATATTAGCTTGTGTGTTGTTACTTCATTTATATTCCAATATTTCCTGTTTGATGTCGTCATTTTAAATTATAACTGGGGAAGTTTTGTTGGTGAAGATAATTAATTGAGGAATGATTAATTTTCGTCATAGTTTTTTGTTTATATGCGAAACAATAAAGTTTACAACATTGTCTACTTATCTCTTTTGTAAAGTTGAAAACGTATTTTGATGTCATAAGCCGGTATGACGGTTATGACATCTGGTATATTGATTCTGGAAATTAAAGCATGATGTGAAGCCTATAGTGAAGCCTGGTCCTTTGTTTTGTCCTTGTGGGAATGCTCATTACGAAGCCTGCTTCCCATTGAACCGAACCAAATCAACTTGGCAGATCGACAGTACGATAAAAATCACACATAGCGTGCCTCAATCCCTGATGATAATTATCTAATGCCAGGCACGTTGAAGACCAACAACCAGGGGGCCATCTCACAAAAATAGGGCGTAGACAGATTATGATTATTCCCTTGGCAGGCCTTAATTTTGTTTCTACAAACACAGCGCCCATCTTATTCCATCACCTCCAATATCTCAGGCACAGCCAAGCTCGTGTAGCATCTAACACAGCGTACCATAAATAACACAATGGCCAAGTTATAACACTTAAACCTGAAAGTCTCCTGCCAGCGCCGTGTAGGAGAGCCGATAATTCAGCCATGGAGTGCCGCGGCCGTATCGATTCGCAAGGGCCAAGGTGTGGTGTCTCATGAAGCGGAATTCACTACAACTAAATAAACGTGCCTGCCACTAACTTCAAAGTTCTTCTAATTCGAGTCATTGCATTCAAGTGCTTTTGGTTTGATTAATGGTCCTTGTAGAAAGAAGCATTTATATTACCTCTAAAAATACATTTAGGTAGTACGTAGATACTGATGGCTGTGACGACGAAAAACGGTTCATGCCAACAAAATAAATGAAGATTACCTACGGTTATACAGTAGCTCGCGGGTCATTTTGCGGTCGAAACGTTTGCATAATTTCCGGTGTAGTTAAAACGAACAAAAAAGCGGGGCTTACAAAAAAATGATTAATTGAACCACAAGTTCTGATGAGGACTGATGGTGCAAGACGTGGTCCGCGAACTGGCAAGAAAAGTATTATTGTAACTATCACTTGAATGAGGCTAGGCTAGAACAATAGCTGATGGTAGGAGCAGAGGCCTATACTGGCTGAAGTCGGGCTGTGGATAATGATGTACCAATTTTTTTTTTAACTTCTGTTTCTAATTACTCTTGCATTTAATTTGATTATTTTATTTATTTTTGATCTACCACTTCTACCTATCTACCGACATCGACTGAAGAACGCGAACAAGAAACACACTGTGATCGTGAGGTCGTCTAAAGGGTTCCATCTGAAAACCAGCGCCACTACACTTCGTGTGCGGCATCAATGCTGAGATGGAACCTTTTTTGGCTCACGAATGCACCTCTTCACCGACTAATGAATACCCTAGTTTTGTTACTTCCTACTTACTTTTGTTTTGTTTCCTAACTACATTTTTGTATTGTAACCTGTACCTAGTGTCTTTTTTGTTAGTTTGTGCTGTGCTTGTGTGCCAAAATAAATGTATTTTCTTTCTTTCTTTTCTTTCAATTCATCAAACGGAAATGAAAAAAAAACTCCTTTTGTAAAAGGTCCGCTGTCCGATTACACTCTGACCAGTCCCGATCTGGACAGATTCCAACGTAGAAGACTCATTGACCAACCAATGATGTTTCTCTTAACATGCTTTTGTGGCGATTCCCGCTGAATTATATCGAAGCGAGGCCGGTGCCCTAAGCACTAGTTTCTATTGGTTAGCTAACAGGGGCAAATGTTTGCAGAACCAACTCAAGAAACCATGTCAATGGCCATCAATTGATAATAAAATTAGTCAATTGATAGATGCGCTATTGATTTGCTATATCTAGAGAGAAACTATTGCTATGGGTACAGTTGTATGTTTTACACACAGTTTATGCCCAACAATACGCTGTGTTCGATTCCGCCATTTTCTCTACTCCGTGGGCAGATTAAATATTTAGTTACAGGACTTGTTTTTTCGTTATCCCTGGCTATTTCTTGGTGATACTGCGTTCATGATCTTGTACCGACGGTGGAAACAGTGTGGTGGAGGTTCATTTCATACAAAGTTTGCTTGACTTTTTTATGCGAGGTAGGTCACAGCGAGATTTTAAATTGTAGCAGCCTACCTGGGGAGGTACCGCCTTACAGAAGATCGCAGCCAAATAACATCATTTGTTTCAAGTAGCGTTGTGTTCCTGCGGTGAGTAAGGTTGCCAGAGCTATTTAGGGGGAGGGAGGGTTCGGGGTCGGTAACGCGTGCGTGATGCCTCTGGTATAACAAGCGTTAATAGGCTACGGTAACCACATACCAACAGGTGAGCCGTAAGCTTTTATACCACCTTAGTTGAATAAAAAAAAGCGGTCAGTGTATTTTATTTTTATGCTTTTCTAAATAAACTTTCCTCTGTGCCTGATGATTCGACCCTGTTCTTTGCACGTGAGTTACAAAAAAAATACTGTCGCTTACAAAATCTTTTATTGCTCTGTGATTTCGTTTATTTATCGTTTCTAAGAAAGGGTGGATCGGGTTGCGAACATTCTCGATATATTGTCACTTTACTCAAGTATACATTTGCGATGTGTAGGTATCCCTTACATTTACAATGAATTCCAATAAATAAATTTCGATTGTTTACGTCTAAGTAATAAGGTTGAATTTTCTTTAACAGTTTCCTGTTTCCGTAATACGTTTTCCCTGTTTGTTTATTAACGTTATTAATGCGGATGAGGTAGAATAATTGAATAGTTTCTGTAAATAGTACCTATAGTAAAGCATTTCACAGATTTTACTTAAACATTTAAAATACAGAATTGCTACCACTACACAACAAGCTAAGCGTATGTCCTATCTGAACACCAACGCAGCTACGCTTAGGTGGAGCAGCAACAAGCTGAGATAGGACCTTTTTGACCTATGCTACTGCAGCGTACACATTTAACGTTTGACCGCAATCTCTTGTTAAGTGACGATGTGGTCTACGGTGTAGCACGTTTGCCAAGAAGAAACCTATTCGCTTTGGTCTTGAAGACACCCAAATTATAGGTACCCAAAATCGGTGCTAAACTTACGACATGTAAACCTTTTTACGCATGCTCTACCGTGTTGTTCCGAGTGACCACATGGATGTGAAACGAAACGACAACCGCGGTATTAGCGGTCACGTTCTTCACAAAGGGTCCTTTGATCTTGCCGCGGCTGATACCGACTCGAGCTTAGGTCCGGTTTGCTAAGAAACGGCGTAGGTACTTAAAAATGATGGCTGTCAATTAGCTAAGAATCAGTTATCCACAGCAAAAACGACAAAAAACCATCCTTGTGATTTCAATGATAAGAGAATACATACACATACACAAAATAACGCCTATTTCTCAAAGGGGTAGGCAGAGACCATTTCTTTACACTTTTCCAAAACGTCAACGATTTGATAAAAGTATGATTTGACGATTTGCCTTTGACTACATTGTTAGTGGCATGGCGAGTCCCCGGATGGGACGCAAGAAATGCGGATTCTACCCCAGCGGGACACATGTTTGCATGATTGGCATATATTTTTGGTTCGGTTGTGGATCACATTTTCCGATATATATATATTTTTTTTATGCTATACGGAGGCAAACAGGCTTACGGCCCACCTGATGGTAAGCGGTTACCGTCGCCTATTGACATCTGCAACACCTGGAGCATTGCTAATGCGTTGCCTGCCCTGGATAAATCTTTTTGTATTTTTCTTAAAGCTCTTCATGTTGTAGGTTAGCACCCACAATACAAGGAATCCTATTCTGTGGTCAGTACTATATTATCTGTTAATTTATTAAGAGCTTTTTGAAATAATTACCCGAGATAAAAAGTATAAATAAGTTTTGGCTCCACACAACGCGGCCATTATATGACGGCGAATGCATTTTGGAAAACCACGCATTAGACGCTACATTTCGTACTGTGGGTGAACTATGTTATGTGATGGAGGATGTCGTGGCAATACCTACTTGACTTATAATGCCACTTGCTTGCTTGTCGTGTCACTTATTATTTCTTGGTCATCCTGTATAGGTCAGTGACCAGGTTGAGGTATGGTGGCCCTGAAAAGGGCCTATGACCGTATATATAATGGCGCGCGTATAAATGATTCAACGAGCTGCAAACACTCGTTTTTGTGAGAGCCACAAGGTACTTAACTACTTCTCAGGGTAACTATTATGTAGATCAACCATCACCATGAGTAGGTAGATTGTTAAGGCAAACATATACGGAAGAACCACTTGGCATCCGAAATGCATCACTTGGCTGTCGAGCTAACGACGACACACGTCCGCCGATCCTCTAATTTACGCATTTTAATTATATCTAGATTGTCCAGTTTGTTAGCTTTATTAAAAGCACTTTAATATTGAACCTGGAAGTTTATTATAAGAAGGAGCTTTCCCTATCCTCAACATAGGTAGTTTATGGTATAGATTTAGTTGTGTTTATAGATTGACGTAGGTATACATACCTAATCAAATTATTTGCTTTCATTCTCAGTGATCTTTCAGTGATCAAAATCAAAAAAGGGTGACAAACAAACAAATTACTTAGGATGCCCACTCATTTTTTTTAATATCTGGAAATAAGAATGAGGTTGGAAATCAGTAACGAATAGAAAATAATGTTCTAAAAACTAAAAAAAATAATCCATTTTATTTTAAGATACCATTTTTTTTATACAACGGAGATGGCAACCCATCTTACGGCCCACCCGATGGTATGCAGTTACCGTAGCCTATGAGCGATTGCAATACCAGAGGCATCACGCACGCGTTGCCGACCCCGAACCCCCTTCCCCCCTAAAGAGCTCTGGCAACCTTACTCACCGCAGGAATACAACACTATTTGAAACAAATAATGTTATTTGGCTGCGATCTTCTGTAAGGCGGAGGTACCTCTCCAGGCGAGCTGCTCCAATTCAGAACGAGAAAATCTCGCTGTGCCCTACCTCTTTAAACGCGTCCCCGGCATCCATCGCAGCCTTCATTTACTTAAAATTAAATAACGCTGTGAGGAAACATCTTTATTCTCGTTAATTAACACTCTGTAAATTAATTTGAGGATTGCGATGAATAATTCATTTCCAATCAAATAAAAGTCTTTGAACTTGCGGCTGGAATCTAACGATTCCATTTAATATTCACAATTCAGCGAAATCCAGAATTCATATACTCCGTTTCATCTTTTTGACTGGCCTCATAGCTCAGTTGGTAGTAACTCTGCCTTCTGCGCTAGAGGTTGCGGGTTCGATTCCCGCACTGGACAAACATTTGTGACTAACACAGATGTTTGTTCAGTGTCTGGGTGTTAAATATTTATCTATTATGTATATCAGTCTCTGGTACCCATAGTACAGGCTATGCCTATTTTGGGATCAGTGGACAATGTGTGATATGTCCGGAATATTTATTTATTCCAACTTCGAGTCGGATGTAACAGTGGACGCAGAGGATGACTCTTATTTTCGTTGAAATAATAACGAAACAGATTTAAAACTCATTTTAATTTCCAAGAAAATATTTTGACTGCCTCGGTGGCGTAGTGAGCGAGCGCCAGTCTGAGACGCAAGGGCTGCGGGTTTTTTTTTTTTTTTATACAACTGAATTGGAAAACAAGCATACGTTCCAACTGTTGGTAAGCGGTTACCGTAGCCTATGAGCGATTGCAATACCAGAGGCATCACGCACGCGTTACCGACCCCGAACCCCCCCACCCCTAAAGAGCTCTGGCAACCTTACTCATCGCAGGAACACAACACTATTTGAAACAAATAATGTTATTTGGCTGCGATCTTCTGTAAGGTGGATGTACCTCCCAAGGCGGGCTTCTCCAATTCAGAAGACAAATGGGTGCTGTAGTGACTAGTATTTAAGGATACCTGCATTCCTTAACTTATGCTGTCTCCGGGGGACAACTGACAGTGACAGATAACAGATGACACCTGAGATGGAGAGATGGATACATACTCTCTGGGAGTCAGTCAGTCTGTGGTCAAGCCGGCACGAGCAGGCGCGCGGGAAGTCACCGGGAGATATTATATGTGTTATGTGATATGATAAGCGTGGGAGTTGTCCTGCTAGGAACCAGCGTGGTGTAAGGCATACACTACAGGTGCATGATCTGCAAATATTTGTTCCGGGTCTGGGTGTAGTGGTACCATGGCACTCGTAGTTTCTGATACCCACGACACAGGGAATCCATACATAGTCCTAGTTAGGACTATGTTATGTAATGTGTGTGACTCTTGAGTGTTTTTTTATAGATTTAAATTAAATAGCGCTACAATGGATCAAATCTATCACCGCCGCTCATTGTTTCATGCAAATAAAGTACAGTATTTGCTTTTTTGTTCTCAAGAAATTCATGGAACAATATCCGGATGAAGATCATTTATTTCTCATAAAGAATACAATCATTCACTGACATAAGAAATACAAAGTTGTCGTTAAAGTAAAGGCTAGACTAATCACTAAACAATAAAAAATATAAAAGCCTGATCGTCAAACTAAAATAGGTAGATTTTGAGTTCTGAACAATCGATGGAAGACTAAAAAAAGAAAACTAAAAGCGGGTACTTCGTAAACCTTTCGGACAACGATAGGTATTAATAATTATTTGCAACATAGAATCACACAGAGTTCGTTCAGCTAGAAGTGGCACTGGCATAGCATTATACAAGTTAAAAAGCTAAGTTCGTAATGTATACTACATTACGAACTTAGCTTTTTAACTTGTATTTAAGAGTTTTTGTAGGTTCAATATGCTTCTTATGTTTGCAACAGGAGCTCGGAACTAAATATAATTCTACCCTGAAAGGTGTTTCTTGTTAGGTACCGGAGATTGAGGCACTTCGGTCCAACATCACAAAAGCAATGACAATTACATAAAAAAGTAGTACAACACTGAAGCAAGAATTCGCACAACTGCCTAAAAATATCCTTACCGTTTGGTTCCGCGAGAAATATGATGTTTATAGTGTGTGAGCTCATAAAAATACAAGTTAATATTAATTTAGAGATTACATAATGGTTTCATTAAATTATACGAATACATCCTAGAAAAACAAACAGTTGGTCTACCTATACTGTTTATGTAAATTTATACATATTAATATATATATATACTTTTATTATATATAGATGTGTATATGTGTATTTTATTATCTTATATCATTATATTATTCTTAACTTCTCTTAAATAATTTAAGTCCATATTACGTTTACTTTGTAGTGCACCCCGACCAATCTTCCGTACAATTCAGACTCCTCTCCATCCAAAGGTTGTCTGGAAGAGATCGCTTTCTTAGCGATAAGACCGCCCATTGTACATATAAATTTATTTAGTCTATAATCAATTGTAATTAGTTATTAAGGTGTGTGTACAATAAAGAATTTTCATTCATTCATTCATTCGTTCATTGTGTCTACGAATCTACGGTGCTCTACGAAGTTCTACGCCGCAGCTCTTATAAAAGGTAAATCTACTTGTTTAGATGTAAAGCTGACGAGACCGTTGGGGAATAAAGGTTCTCCAATAGTGATCACGAACCGGAGGACGCAGCGTTAGAAGGCTCCGATGGAACGATGAAATTTTGAAGGTAGCGGTTGCCAGTGGATGGAGTTAGCTCAAGGCCGATCGACGTGGCACTCTTTGGGGGAGGTGACGATAAGGTACTAACTAAGACAATATAATTACCTATGGTACTACACAGACACCCCATGGACGGATATTAATATTCCCCCAGGATTGCCACCCGCGAGATAAATTAAGACAAATTGAATTGTCAGGGGTGTACACAAATAGACAGGACTAAGCAGGGTTGTAATTAAAATTCAAGACGATAGCTGAAAGTCGAGGAAATCTATTTTCTAGTGCGTCTTATTAAGTTAGATGTTGGTCTCGGAGGGCTTAATGACTTCATTAATTGATTGAAAGACACTAATAAACTCTGGGTCTTTTTTCATAAGATTTTATGTAAACACCTATGTCCTATGTTTAAATATAATATGACGTCTGATCGAAGCGACGCGTGACCCGAGAGCTGGCTTTTATTTGGCCCAGCGAATTAGCATTGCCATCCAGCGTGGCAATTCCGCCAGCGTCTTGGGGACGCTTCCGACTGGTATTGATCTGGATTAGTTGAGCTATATATAGATCGTTTGTAACGGTCTTTAGATGGCTCAACTGTTTCTTGTGTATTTTGTAAATATTAACTTGTATTAGTTTTAAGTTTCTTTCTGTAAATAAAATGTTATGTAAAATATAATATGTTTAAATAAATTTAACTAAGATATAAGCCACAATATCATCATCATCAGCCTGCAGAAGTCCACTACAGGACATAGGCCTCCCCAAAGAATTCCACACGAACGGTTTTGAGCCATCTCCATCCACCGACTTCCCGCAACCTTCACAATGTCGTCGGTCCATCGGGTGCGGGGCCTTCCAACACTGCGTCGGCCGGTTCGTGGTCGCCATTCGAGAACCTTCACTCCCCAACGGTTGTCGGTTGATACAGTACCATTACCTTATAACATTAGGAAATTGCATGTGACCAGTTTATCCGTTACACGAACTGAACCAAAGGAAATGATGCAAGTTCGTTGAGAATCTGAATACAGTAATGTTTTTTTTTATACAACTGAGGTGGCAAACAAGCTCACGGTCCACCTGTTGGTAAGCGGTTACCGTAGCCTGTGAGCGCTTGCAATAAAAGAGGTATCACGCACGCGTTGCCCACCGCTCCCCCCCTCCCCCCTAAAGAGCTCTGGCAACCTTACTCATCGCTGGAACACAACACTATTTGAAACAAATAATGTTTTTTTTTTGGCTGCGATCTTCTGTAAGGCGGAGGTACCTCCCAGGCTGCTCCAATTCAGAATGAGAAAATCTCGCTGTGCCTTACCTCCTCCTCCTAATGTATACTTATGCTTGTACGACATAATTATAACAGAAACTTATAGTACAAAAAATATAAATTGTTGTTCCTGTGAGGACTTATAAATCTTTATGCTATACAAACTGGCTCGTCTACCATCTAACAAGCCGCTATTCATAGCTCGAGCTATTCAATGACCGATGACTCAGGGACCAAGACAGAACCAGTGAAAAAATCTCCTAACAGTCACAATAGATACATAGTCTCCCAGCATCCCCTGGTGTCGTTCTAATGACAATTTATTAGTACAACAACATATAGAATTTGCCGATCATTCAACATTTTTTCCCATAGTGAAAATCAAATACAAACTAGAGCATCACAGCCAGCCACTCTCCTGCTACGCTAACGAAATAAAACTACATCAACTTAGATCAGTGAATCAAATGGAAACGTGGAAAAAATCTGTGCCCCTACTTAGACCTATGTCTGAGTTATTCAGGGTTACCAAAATGTGGCAGGAATAAGTGTGTAAGTAAGTAATGTGTGTGGGTGACTCGGGGTCACTTTGTAAGACATGGCCGCGACGGAGCCACGTCCGGTCGGATTACGCCCGGATTACTGGATCCACGTAATCGCCCTGAGGGATGGCAGCGAGCACAGCCTTATTCAACATTTTGGAAAGAAGCGTTTATTGAGGGGTTAAGGCGAAAAATATTTGCTTGAGGGAATATTTGCTGGCCATTCGCTACAAATCTAATTCATTTATTAATAAACTTAAAAGTCAGAGCTAGCTGTAAAGATGATAAAAATACAAAAATTGTTTTTTTTAAATGTTAATGTTATTTTTCGCTAATATTCTTTCTTTTTTTTATAAAATAACCTCCTTTCGGGATGATATAAAGTTATGATTTATGAATCACCAAAATTTTTTTTGTTTGTGATGTTTGAAAATCCATTGTGCGGTAATCTCCGATGATTCGTCCGTTAGCAGATGTGGCCGTTGATAAATGTGTCAGTTCTTCGGAGGATGTCGATACAAAAACAACAATTTGTCTCCCGCGACGTTGAGCGAACGTATTATTTGTCGCGACTGACGTTCAATGTAACGGAAAGTTTCTTTGTATATACAAATTCAGTAGGTACCTTACTCATAAGAATACCAAAACCCAAACAGAAGCTTTCATTCTTTCTGTGCAAGAAAGAAGCCTCTAATCGGCGCTTTGATCCATAAACTACACGGATTCTTTCACCCACGCGCGACGGTCATAAGCCCTTTTCAGGGCCACCGTACCTCAACCTGGTCACTTACCTAATACAGGAAAGAATCACACGACAAGCAAGCAAGCAAGTCTTTCAATGTTTGATGGCCTTATTTTCTAGCTCAACGGGTTATCGTATAGGCTTCATCTGTTCAATTCCTGTATTTTTCTGAACCATTGTATTTTGATATTAGCCGCATGGGAGTATGAAGCCGATTATAAGAATTAACAATAATTCCTGAATATCGGCAACTATTATAAAGAATTTATGCGCTTTGAATGTATGATTTTTAATTGCCATTACCTTCGTCTATACTACAGTTTACTCTCAATATATTTTTTTATATTCCGGACATTATCACACTTTGTCAACTGATCCCAAAATAGGCATAGCCTGTACTATCGGTACCGGAGACTGATATACATATAAGATAAATATTTAACACCCAGACACATAACAAACATCTGTGTTAATCACACAAATGTTTGTCAAGTGCGGGAATCGAACCCGCGACCTCTAGCGCAGAAAGCAGAGTTACTACCAACTGAGCTATGAGGCCAGTAGCTTACTTGAAAGAAAACCAGAAATTTACAGAGCAATGCGTGGTTTAAAATTCAAAGAGTTTTTCACAAAGCGTGGTTTAAAAACGCTAGCAGAAAACCGCTGCCACATGTACTATGGGTTGCTCAAAGGAAGCCGAAGGGCCCCATTTCATTACCTACGATCAAGGTAGTTTCGTCTCTTTTATTGCTTATTCAAAAATAAGCTTGTTACAGTTAAACAACGCTACTAGCAAACCGCAAAATATAAGTTTTTCACTTAAAATATAAGTTTTTCACTTATATTTCACAGCTCTATTTTCCTACCTCATGTCATGGTACGGAAGCGTCAGGATTTCAGTCCTACTCGCACTTGACCGAATTTATTTTAAGCAACAATCACAGTAATACAGGACCAAGGACCAAAATAAACAAAACGAAATCGACGCCGAAATCCTTAATTAGAAAACTTGAAAATTATCTGTATTGTGGCAGGGCGCGAAGAAGTCATGAATATTCATCGGCAGTATTACCATAAACAAATACAGGCCTACATAAACGATTATAAGAAGAGAAGTGAGATTATTATGCAGACCTTTGTAAAGGGCTAAGGGGGCTTACTCCTGGTGAACTCGGCTTGAAAACCGCGTGCCGTGCTTTTGCATAAAATTATTTATGGAAAAGTACTTGTGGATGTTTTGTGAGCCCGAACGGCATTCGACGGAATATGAAAGAGCCATCCCGCTCTTTTTTAGCTGTTTTATTTTATTCTTCACAAGCTTCCGTCCGCAGCTTCACCCTCATGATACCCAAATGGACATAAAATAAGTTCAGCTCTTTTACTATATCCACGCAAAAAATCACTTCCATCCGTTGCCCCGTTGCTTTGTGAAACAAGGACATAACATTAAACACGTCCCTCCTTCTGTGCAGTCGGCTAAAACCAAACACACTCTGCATTGGGATTATGTTATTATGTCAATTCATAAACCAGAAAAAAAACATATTTCATAAAAAATCCTTGAATTGATTGAGTATCATAAAAAGTAATCCTATAAACTATAATAAAATAAACAGAAAACTAGTACCTACTTAACCTTTTTCACCCATTACCTTTGATGGAAACCCTTAGGACATTACTCGAAAACCAATCACTGTAGTAATTTTAAGTTAATTACAGAGAAATACAAGTGTTTTGGATAATTTGTTATTACTCCGAAATGATTGGAGGCAGAATTTTCGGCAACTCTGACTACCCATTTCAAAACTTTTGAATAACAGATATTTTAATACAAAATAACAGAGATTTTGGTACAGAAAATTACAGAGATAAAATTAGATCGTACTAATGAAATTATATTTTAAATGGTATATTAGAAAAGAGCCTAAAGAAATGCATGAAATCATGATTTGTCTGACTTAAATAGGTAGGTTACTATACTAGGTAGGTAGGTAGGTACTTATACTTATATTACTCTCACTAGGTACTCACTACTTATATGAGGAGAATTACCTGTTTAAAAATATCCATTATTCAAAAGAGCTACCAAATATACAGGATGAGTTTTTTTTCAGGGCCACTTAGGCGAAATAGGAAACCATGAGAGTAATCGAAAAGTGATGTCAGGAGTTACGGGCTCGATTAAAAAAAAAATAAGATCAGCATTAAGAAAAGTTTAAATTTTGCTTGCACATAGTCTGACCAAAATAATAAACCTTATTTAAATAAATATTGTCTAATTTATAAATTTGCAGTTTTGAAAGTGTTCCAACAACTTTATACACATTGTTATCATACATTTATTTATTTATTAATTATCAAACATAGAACCCAGAGAAGCAAAAAAAACTTTTTTTTTATTGTATAAATTATAAAAAAAAATTTGTTTATGCAGATCATACTTTTTTTCAAAATAAGATAATACCTAACATCACTTTTCGATTACTCTCACAGTTTCCGATTTCGCCTAAGTGGCCCTGAAAAAAAACTCACCCTGTATATAACGATAGTCGCCTCATGGCTTCCTGCGAGCGGCTAATTGCTCGTGGTAATTGCGAGCGGCGGCCGCTCCCCGCGCCGCTGAGCGCATCCGCTCAGGATGTTGTGAGCGAACGATTTATGACGCTCATACCTACTAGTTACTAGTATTAGGCTAGCAGCGTATATCTTCAAACCTACTAACCAAGTAGAAAGTGTCTTGCCTAGGGAACTTGCATCAATTTAGAACGGAATAGGTTAATGTGTATTTAAGCGAGGCCATAGCTCAACCTGGTCACTGAACTGATGCAGGATGACCGAGAAAGAATCAGTGGCACGACAAGCAAGCAAGCCAGCAAGGTAGGGCACAGCGAGATTATAAGCAATCCAAAATTCGTTCGAGATTATTCCAAGCAGGTCAATTAGTGCGACTATAATCCTCCTAAGTCGATACAAGCCATTTACAAGCATTAAAGTATAACTTGCCTTGTTGCTACATGAATAAAAAAATATTATCTAAAATTATTGAGCGCAACAAGCCGTTTCCAAACATGCTGCCCCAAGTAGATAAATAAAGAGAGTGCTAGACCCAAATCTCACTAATGAAATGCAGGCTTATGCTCGACATCTACTTAATATTTCCAAATCTACTGACCTGATCAAACCCGAAAACCGAACCGAATGTATATTTATAAGAATTACATTAGATACCTACTGTCTCCTTGGCGCCAAACCACATACTTCAGCATACTTCAGCATTACGCCGCCTCCATTTGAAATGTCATTAGCACTTTTTTTTCTATTTATAGGTAATTTTAAGAACCAACACCTTTTATTTCCTATTTGATGTAGTGCAGGATTAAGTCATATTCTAATGGCATGCTATATTATATGTTCTTACGTCTACTATTTAAAGTCAATTTTGAGTTTGACGTTTGAGGGCGTACGATATAGCTCAACGATTTCACAAGCCCCTAAAAGTCAAACTCAAAATTTACTCTGTTCAGTAGATGTAAGGATTATTTAAAATAAATTTCAAATGCCTCCTCACGCCGTTTGTACACGGCGTTACACAAAATCAAGATACTGACACGAAACCAGATCTAAGTAAATGCAAATGTCTCGCAGTGCTAGGGCATTATGTGTAGCTCAACCCCCAGCCACGTACTATATCCATGTCCTTGAAGGAAGGAAGAGGGTCCCGGAAACTATACCCCACTTACATTTAAAGCAGAACCTTTTATGCACATAAAATGAAAAGAAGTCATTTCCATTGTCTCCGCGTGCTCGTTCGTATATTAAAGTAATGGATGTCCGGAGGTAGATTACCATGACACCTTCATTATCTATCAAAAAATACACCTTTTTTGGTAAATAAATAAGTAGCTGTGGTAATATACCTATTGATTTCCGTTACTTTATGTTATATGTTTACTTTATTATATGTTACTTTATCTTATATGTTGTTCCTATGATTATTATAAAAAATATTTATTGTACCTACTTAACTAGGGACTTATTCTTAATTAATTATTATTATTATTGATTTTTGTTAAGACTACTATTATGTAGTATCGAGTGACCTGTAAACAATTTTTACCAATAAATTACTATTGACTATTGACTGGCCTCATAGCTCAGTTAGTAGTAACTCTGCCTTCTGCGCTAGAGGTCGCGGGTTCGATCCCCGCGCTGGACAAACATTTGTGTGAACACAAATGTTTGTTCTGTGTCTGGGTGTTAAAATATTTATCTATTATATATATCAGTCTCTGGTACCCATAGTACAGGCTATGCCTAGTTTGGGATCAGTTGACCGTGTGTATATGTCCGGAATATTAATATTTTATAAAGGAATCGGGCATTAGTTATAATGCGGGCGTTCTCGGTGTCGGTGTACAAACCGTTACCGTTCAACATAAGAAATCTAGATTTCAAGGAATGTAGCGCTAGAATATAATAGTAGATTATGCAACAAGGGCTTAAAGTAGTGTATTATGTCAAGGGCGCTATATTGAACCCCGAGAACGAGGGATTCTATGGTTAACTCCTGAGCGGAGCGAGGGAGTTAAGGCAAGAATCCTGAGTACGACGGGTTCAAGATCGCCCAAGACAAATACACATTTAAGCCCGCGGTGCATACTCTACTTTTTATACTTTCTGCGAGGCAATTGAAAACAATGACTGTTATGAAAACAATAACAGAAATGATTTTTCTGGAAGTAAGTTTCCAACTATACCAGAGGCTTCAGATTGTATGCATTCTGGAGTCGAATCAAAATCACTGTCGTCGTCACTTGACATTTTTTAGAAGTTTATTTGAATCGAAACTGAATTTCGGTGTAGATAACAGCACAGCAGTTTGAGCGCTTGGCGCCTTTTTTTCTTTTTTTGTAGTCTATTCTGTAGAGGTCAGTTCGACATTCGAATAAATCCTTCTTCGTGTGCGGGTGAAAATGAATTTCGTAAAAAGTTTTCATGTTTTTCTTTTTTTTAATTTGTAGGCAGTGCAAAGAAAATGATAACATGCAGCCTAATTAGAATAAAATCTCATTGCACCCAAACATATTTGAAACCAACCTCGATCAAGCACGACTACATGGGTTGAATTCCAAATTCAAATCACATTATGTC
Source organism: Anticlea derivata (assembly GCA_947579855.1). Taxonomy (NCBI): domain Eukaryota; kingdom Metazoa; phylum Arthropoda; class Insecta; order Lepidoptera; family Geometridae; genus Anticlea; species Anticlea derivata. The sequence goes on along the minus strand of OX388259.1, from coordinate 14,518,186 downwards.
CCATGGGAAATAATGAAATTCAGTACAACATTATGACCCGGCTAGACCGTAGGGCTGTAATGACTTACTTAAGGAAAGGTTTGCATGACACATAATATGCCATTGACGAGCAGGTAGTATAAAAAATATTTTTTCATTTTCATTTTCAATAAGAAGGTTTTTATCGTTAAAAATTATGATATTGACGAGGCTCTGGCTGATGTTTTTTATTGTAATCTACTGCTGTATTCTATTTTTATTTTAATGTAACTTCTTTTTCATTCAATTTATTTACTCAATATGCACATACATTGCACTTAAGATTGTCAATTTTACAGGAGAAATTAATTAAAAACCTATAGATCCTAAGAGCGAGCTACGCTATGTTAAGAATGAAGCAATCAAACCTTCTGTATAGAGGAGGAGGAGGAGTCATTCTGTTGCTCGCAATAAATATAATTCTTATTACATTACAAAATAATAATAGCTCTATAGCACCCTTGGGCAAAAGTACACACCTCGTATGAATTGCAATGTGTATGTATCTGTGCCAATAATTTTGCCAGTTTTACGCCCAGCGCGATTGTAGCGCGATGTATTTCCTTTTTTACGTCTGGCATATTTTCTCATCTCCTAGTAAAATCAATTGAAATTTCTTTAGAAACCTAACTTTACTGTTTCTAAATATTATTTTATGGAATGTAGACAGTAGACAAAGCGTAGCTCGACTCCGTATTCCAATCTTGACACCGTAATCGTACAACTAGACTCAGCACTATAGAGTATAGCACTACTAGACTAGATGACACCTGCGAATTATTTCTGTTAAAGAGTTAGCCCTAAAATTATATTTCGTAGAAGTAAAACTCAATATGCTCACTTACAATCTTTGACACCCTATTATAGGAGTAGTTTCAAAAACTCTGAAATACTTAATTCAATATTGGCCTAGTAGTAGAAGTACTACTTTCGATCTCAAGGTCGTGGGTTCGCCTGGAGATACGAGAGGATTTATGTAGAGTAACCTTTACTTAGATGTATTTATTTAATACCTATAATAAATAGATAAAAGCCGTAAGTAGAAGAAAAACTGTATTGTCTTCAGCGGTGTTCTGCGACCTTCAATCAGGCACGGTAAGAGATATTTCGAACGCAAATGTAAGTTTGAAAAAAAAATAGTATCTTTGACTTCCAACGCCACGAACATCCTTCTTTGTCCAGACTCTGAAATAGTGAGAAAACTGGCACTTACCGTTCTATTCCCCAAGTTGCGGACGCGACAGCTCAGGTACGCAGACTTGCCCACGAGGGCTGTGACATTCCGCGGCGTGGCCGCGTCGAAAGACGGCGCCAGTCGCGACCCCGGTGCGGCTGGCAGAGAGTTCACTGACCCCGCGCCGCCTGCCACGTCACACACACCTAGAACAAGGGGCGTAGGTGTTAGTAGTCTTCTCTTTTGTCACATAGACCTGGAGAGAGATGTAGGGGTCGGTTCTACAGTGCCTGAAATATGTGAACATAACAATGCTTTGTTTTGCTGGAATCATTGTTGGAACTACTGCGATCGTCTGAACTGACGAAAATGATGGTTAGTTGATAGCATGAAATTGTAAAAATTCTGAGATTGACCTTTCAATGTTGGTAACCTTGATCAATGATGCCTTTTGAAGTTGTTATGAAGACTTCGTTCAGACTAATTCCCGACGAGGGTTCCCAAATTGTTCTTGAGACAGCTTTTTTCTAAATAACGAGAAATCGATCAAGAGAGCTTTATAAAAATCCAATGTACGCACTGAAGTGTGAGTTGGTGAGTATCCCGCGCATACTTTCGTTTTATATCAGCAATACCGCCATTTTGTCCACAAATAAAGTTCTAAGGCTCATCAAAGTCCCAGTTAGCCATCGCAGATTATAACCGTAGTTTGTTGAACGCGTGTTTGTGAAATGAATTCAATACCTCGTTAGGCACTGGCTGGACGCCAGATGATGGGATTTTTTTGTGAGATTACTCCTTGTATAAATTGATAGCCCAAGTAGATATTGCTGCTGGAGGTTTTCGGTTTCAATTCACTATCTCAGTCAAATTTCAAGATAAATTCTCGATGATAAAAGCGTCAAGTTTTAGGGTACAAGGTGCCCCGAGGATTTTTAGATTTTAATAAAAAGGCAGCCTGAGTCCCATGTCCGAAATGTTCGTGATTACTCAATAGTCACTGTGAAACTAGAAAAGTGCATAGCTTGTCGGATTTTTGTAGGGGCGCTTTTCGTGACACCATATTAAATGATAAGCTCTTCACTTTTCACGTGTCACGGTGACAAATAAGTCACGAATATCACGGACTCGGACCTCTGGGGTCATCACAAAGGACAATGGCCGTGAAAGGTTCATCGGTACCCCGATACCAAAACAGTGAATTGAACTGTAATTTAGCAATCAATGGCTCTAATGCATCACTATAATAGTTTAAGGATTTAAAAACTTGGTCTTGAGACATGCTTGTAACAATAATGTGAAGTTCTATTGGGTGGCCATTATCTCCTAAGCTAATCGGTTACAGAACAGGAAATAGTACCACCAGCCACAACCTGGTGATGAAGTTCACAATTTGATTTTAAAAGTTTTAGCGAAATCTGAAATTTTTCAAACATGAAAAGGATGAAGCTAAGGTCTTGAAATTTTCCTTTGTCAAGTTTGGAACGTTTAGAATGTTGCTAAGATTGCTAAAATTACCCTCAAAGTTACGAACTTCATTGCCATTACACTCAAACAATTGCACCACTGGTCCAGAGTCCTGATGACCAAGAAAGCACCAGTGACAGCTTTACTTTTATGGTCTTTGAGGCACGGCTAAGATAACTGCTTAGTCCGGATAGACGTCGTTTCAAAGAGCACACTTTTTAAATCTGCTGCAAACTAAACAGAAAATGTGTAGCCTTGGCATTTTCTAAAATGAAAAATGGCTCAGCTGAAGCTTGTTACGTAAAGGGTGCTCCAAATCTGCGTTTCTCACTTAAAGTCAATCTACCGTAACACCGCGATTATAACCGGCGCTGTAAGACCCGCTGAGCAGCGAACAAAGGGTTAAATTAACCATTCCCTCTCCGGTCTATTGTACCCCCAGTGTTTAATTAAATACTAGAAGAAACTGAATCTGTATTTTTGTTACTGTAGGGCAAAACTACCGAGGCTCTCGAAAAATACCTGCTAAAAAATACCGTTCGAATACTGAGAAAACACTAATTAAACTGTGCTGAGATTACCTGTTGACGTTTGCCTTTAGGCTTGATGAAGGCTAAAAGGACTTTAATTAAAAGTTTCCAGCCGTATTTTTATTTAAAGCCTGAAAAGCGTCTTGGAAGTTCGAGCGAGGAAGTTATGAAAGTTTATCTAAGTAGTTCACTGGGATTATGTAATGATATAGTGTAGAATATGTGACTGATACCGTGGAGACCGTAGACAGTGGTGGCCCCGGCTAAAGAATAGGCCCCTCCATATCTACCTATCCGCGGATGTAGTAAGAGGCGACTAAGGGAAAAAAGCTAGGGGATGGGCAGCAGCGTCCCTCATTTTAACAACGATAGCTCTAAATGCGCTCGCCAAACCCGCATGCCCAGCGTGGTGAGTATGGGCAAATCCCCCCACATGATAAGGAATTCGCTCTGTCTGTGGGGGAGGCCATGTTCAGCAGTGGACGTCGTACGGCTGAAATGATGATGATGATGATGTGACTGAAATGCCCTGTTAATAAATGTTAAAGTTATGAGTATTTTCTATACAAAAATAGTATATTGCTATTTTCTTATGAAGTGGAAACTCTCTAAGCATTTTATTTGATAGATCACGACTGAAGTTTGCCTCCGTAGATTTCTAGGACTTATTTTCAACACGACTTATTTTCGTAAGGCGACCACGGTGGCGTAGCGACTGACCGTCTGAGACGAAAGGGGTTCGATTCCCCGTGCGGGGCAAATGTTTGCATGATCTGCAAATATTTGTTCCAGGTCTGGTACTCGTAGTTTCTGATACAAGGAACAGTAGTATGGGTCAGGACTGTGTATGTGACGGTTGGGTGTTATTTATTATAGAATAGAATAGAATAATCGTTTATTTTAGCAAGAGATTACATGGCCGATTAGGTGGTGAGCACAAAAGTATACACATTTAGACATACAATATTACTTAAAAAATATTACATATATTATGTAGTTTATAAAAACTTTTGAATTGATTACACAAGAGTAAGTATGCTAAGACCAAAGGCGCGCATACAGGTAGCTCATCAGTACAATCCGGAACAAAAACTCTAATACCTACTGCCCGCAATCTCGTGCCAAAAGCAATCAATCTCAGTTCTCATAAAAAATGACATAAAACCAACTCAATCAATGAACCATCAATGGCCATGTGATTGATGCCCCCTTAATTAGCACCACAAAACACGAACCTTGACCACCGCCCTTAAACCTTTGCCATAAGACTCAAATTAAACGTGAAATCACCGAAAACAATCTATCAAGAAAGTGGACAAAACATGTGATTAGAATACTCGACATTGGAAAATGAACCTTAGCTTTTGGGGACTATGTTGAAGTGTTGAAGAATGGTGAGTAGAGGTTTTTGGTAAAGCTGGGGACAAATTGCGGACGTTGACGAGAAAATGAATATGATAAAGTGACCGCACCAACTTCGGACTGGAACGATTACCTAAAGACACCGAGACAGTAAACTAAACCATACAAATTATGTAAAGTTATTATCACAAGGATCATTTTAAATGTATTAAAGAAATCGGGAAGGCAAGGCTTTGTAGTGATTAATCCGAACGAGACTATGTATTTTTCTACAATTCTCAATAATGACGCTATTTTATAAGTATGCTTTTAGATTTTCCTCTTTAAGAGAATCTAAAAAAATAAGTCAAAAGGTGTAAGTAAAGTAAGGCTATTAGATTAACGTCCACTTATTCCTATTTGTTGAAGTATGTATGTCACCGGTACTCGTAATAAACAGGGGTATGCATAATTATTTAGTTCGATGCCGGTAAGTGGGGCGGCGTGGCGCGGGCTCTGGGCAAAAATAGACGTAAGTGCAGTGTGCACTCCTATAAATCTCGGCACGGGCGTTTCACACCTGGCGACAGATGTAATGCGTCGGTCACACACAGCTTGCAAAAGCATCTAATCTTCTAAGCGCTCTAAGAAAAGCTGCGTGTGAAAAGTATGTTGTGAATAGAAGCGTCGTATTTGTTGAAAAGAAACGCGTTCGCGGGTCCGGACCTGAAAATTCATTTTTGTTTCATTAAAATTACAAACATTGCTTTGAATCCTTATTATAACTGAATTTCCACTAAACGAGTGATATCAGATTCAAAATATCTTAGAAATTACCCTAAAAGGAGCGATTCAAAGCCCGTGTAACAGCATCTTTTAGACACTGAGCATGAGTTCGGACTTTAGCGAAGTTATGATAAATATTGGCAAATGACATGAAAACTTCAAAGTTTTATAATTTGGCAATCTCTCTAGCGATTTTCAACAAAGATGCTGCTACGAGTTCTAGAAAATCCAATTGAAATATCTGATGTAGAGATTATCAGTGAAAACAATAACACTGAATGAGTTTCTCGTAGATATTTTATTGGTGCAAATAGTACCTATTGTTTATTTTTGCTGAAATTGGATTTGTCATGCGAAAGCCCTATTTTTAGATCAAGGTAAAAATACAGAACGTCAAGTTCGACTAGGATTTGCCCTGAGGCTTCCGTAGAGATCCCGAGTGTACCAAGCTATAATATCCTTGCTAAGAACAAAAACTATACATTCAAACAGGTTAAAATGTGTTTTATCACCATAGTTCTAAGTCAAACTGTAAGAATCAAGACTGTAAGAAGTCTACAATCAGTGCGTGTTGCCACATATGGCACTGAGACTTGGTCGCTAACTATTGGCCTTATACACAAGCTCAAAGTCGCCCAACGGGCTATGGAGAGAGCTATGCTCGGAGTTTCGCTGCGTGATAAAATCCGAAATTTGGAAATCCGTAGAAGAACCAAGGATACCGACATAGCTTTCAGAATTAGCAGGTTGAAGTGGCAGTGGGCCGGCCATATAGCTCGCAGAACCGACAACCGTTGGGGAACAAAGGTTCTCGAGTGGCGACCACGAACCGGACGACGCAGTGTTGGAAGGCCCCCCACCCGATGGACCGACGACATTGTTAAGGTTGCGGGAAGTCGGTGGATGGAAAAGGCTCAAGACCGTTCGTCGTGGATCTCTTTGGGGAAGGCCTATGTTCAGCAGTGGACTTCATCAGGCTAATGATGATGATGATGATGATGACTATAAGAAACCTCTGTGAGAGAGAATAAACTTTTTATTATTATTGATACACATGAAGAACGTAATATATATATTTCGATACTTAACATATCATCCCGTGCTTTTGAACGTCTAGCAATGTCATCGACATGATAAAAATACGCCTAAATAGATTTTTATGATTCTTCAAAACACTATCACCCATTAGAACAATGCTATTCATCGCTCTTCACTGCAATCTAAAAATACACCCCTCCACTTCACACCATACCAACTGCTACGTACTCTATGCCTATTTAAACTGCTATTTATTCTGTATCGCCATAGAAAGTGTTGTGTATTCAGTGTCTGCTGTAATCACCACTCATCACCTTGCTCAGTGTATGGGTTTTACAGATTTAAGGAGGCGATTGACTGAGCGAGAATCTTTGTCACGTATCTTGGTAATGGTGCGTTTAGATGAAACCACACATTTCACATTTTCTTATCATCGATTGAGCGAGTGAAGCGAGCGAAGATTTTTATCAAAACTAGTACATTTTGGCGTTGTATGTTTTTATGTAATTGTGAATGTTTGCTTGAATGTTGATAATTTTTTTCATGCAATTTGCGTCTTGGGGACGCTTCTGACTGGTAGTGATCTGGATCAGTTGAGCTATCTATAGATAGTTTGTAACGGTCTTTAGATGGCTCAACTGTTTCTTGTGTATTTTGTAAATATTAACTTGTATTCGTTTTAAGTTTCTTTCTGTAAATAAAATTTATTTCGGTGCAATTTGCTAGGTCTATAGGGTGTACTTTGTAAACGTTCTCAAGCGATTTCCATTCTACGATGTAGTTGTTGATATAAAACGAAAAAAGTAAAGTTTTGAGATAAAATAACAAAGTACAAAAAAGTTTGTAAGAGTTTCAGTAACTTCATGGTTCAGGTAAGATTGGATATTTTTGAGATCGTGCTAAAGATGCGATTTTTAAGTTTATCTCAATTGTGCCTCAAAGCCATAACTTTTACCGAACATCGCTAGATCTCAGTTAGGGGTGACCACCTATTTAGTTTTTAACTTGCTACCTTCTCGTAATTTACTACCTTATAAATTAAGGATAAAACTGAACTGAAGGCGAGCTTCACTGAATTTGACCTTATTCGAATTTGTAATAAATGCTCCACTTCCAATTTTCACAGAACTGAATTTTTGGATAAACTAATGTAAGCGCGTTATTAATTTGGAATACATCTGTCACATTCGCGCAAATGAGTGAAGCTTTCAGGCAGCCTCGTCCTTAAATTCTGGTTGAGAACTCTCAGTCAGAAAGTGGATGTTTATTTATATTTTCTCAAAGAGAAAGCTCTGCTCGAAGTTCTGTTGTTCGTCAATGTCGGCGCTGAAATAGTGTTGATTTATGAGCCTATTGAAAAATGGAGAAACTTTCTAATTATTCCAGTATTCTCGTTTCAAAAATCGCTGCAGTACAAAATGAGTTAAAAGTAAGCATTTCCAACGTTTTCCAGACACTTTCTGTAGCTGTGAGTAAGAATTGTTGTTTTCTGAAGTATTTTCTGCAAACTATTTAGGTGAAAGACAAACATTGGCAAACGAAACGCTAGCAATTTAAGAACACTCTGACTCCTGCTTTCCTCTTTAATTATCAATCGAAGCGTCAAGTGTTATCTATTGTTACGTTATTCACTACTTCTATGTTACCCACAGAGACTATGAACGAACGTATAAAGGCATTCAAATATAGTTCTTATTACAAGCTTTCTACTATTCAGTTTCGCGTAAAGACGTGAGCAAACGCTATGATACCCGTCATCTCAGTATATTCTCGAGTGCATTCGTGTGCCTATTAAATGCATAGTAGCAGGTAAACATTAGTTATGGTGTAATAAATCCCGCAGTTCGGTTTAATATCCTGCGAAGATGAAGCGGCGCGCTCACCAGCACACTACAAACTTGCTGAACACCACAACATTATGAATTATATTTCCATTGAGGTACATTTTAGGATGTAACGGAACTTCCACAACGGTTTTCTTGTATCTTCGTAGTTGGAGAAAATCACAAAAGGCCGGGTCATTCCTCCCCGTCCACATTGCCAGTGACAAATCGATAAACAATCAGCAATAAGTACAATAAGTTTTCGTAAATATATTGTGAAGTTACAGTTAAAATGTTAATTTCTTTAAAAAAAATGCTAATTTTTATACTAGGTACCAAGTGAGCGAAGCCACACGCGGAATCTAGTCATATAATATTAATTTTAGTGATCAATGAACGCTTGCGATACACTTGCTGGCGATTCAGAAGCGTATAAACTGGTATAATTCCCCTGATTGCTTACCTGCGTGTTTTCACCAAAACATGGTGACTCATCCTCACCCGGACCCGCAAGCTCAGCCTGCCCATTGCAAAATCTGCAGTAATCCTGTTGAATAATAATTTGTCCGGCATAGTTCCGAATATTCGAAGGAATTACAAGCTGCAGGTTACTACGATGCGAATGTCTGCTATTTCACGGGGAAACTATTTGCATTTCCTGTCTTTTATATAAAACATGCAAGAAGATTTTTCACAGAAGTATGCGCACTTCTTAGAGGTCTCCTTTCGTGCACAAAAAGCCACGAAAAGTAGTTATAATGTCTGGTTGGCGTTTAGTAGCCAAGATTCTTGAATACGACTGTAAATTCATTGATAATATCAACGTCTTGTTTGCGTCCCTCATCTCTGTTTGTAACTACTCCTTGGGGACGAACGGTGTCTGTTTAACATCACAATTCAGTTCAATTTGTCCCGAAACAGAACACCGTGCTGACGATTTCTGTAGCACGGGTCAGTGGCCAGCTGAGACGTGGTTTGTTTATTTTTTCAACCAAAGTGTAAAAAAGTTGGAATGATCTCTATGTGTGTGCACAGAAGTCTCAAATTCTTTCACCGTGTGTGTGCCAGTGACTCAAAAAGCGAGAAAGCATGCAATGCCATTACGGGAGGTAAAGTCAAAGTCAAAAGGCGTTTATTTCAATAAAATCACTAAGATCGGCTTAGAAACTTAGTATTTTCCTATATCCCTATATTCTCCTATATCCTCATCTAAACGAGTCACAAATATTTGCAAATATGTACTTTATTAGACGTCAGACGAATGAAATGCAGCGGTTAAATCATATGAATAAATTGTAGCCAGAGCTTTCACATCAAAGAAGCCAGCAACAAAACAATATAATTAATAACCACAACAATCCACAAGTTACGTCGGTATTGCGGCCAATAACTAGTTATTGACGAGTAAAGTTCCGCCCTCCACAGATTATGTTCCAGTCAATAAAGCTATACAATTACAAGAGCAGAGCGATGACCGGCAAATATACTCCCGCCCGCGCCTTATTGCAATGAAGAAATTCTCAAAAACGCAAAGCAAGTGTTTTTTTTTTTTTTAATGTTATACGGAGGCAAACAGGCTTACGGCCCACCTGATGGTAAGTGGTTACCGTCGCCTATTGACATCAGCAACACCTGGAGTATTGCTAATGCTAAGAGCTCTGGCAACCTTACTCACCACAGGAACACAACACTATTTGAAACAAATAATGTTATTAGGCTGCGATCTTCTGTAAGGCGGAGGTACCTCCCCAGATGGGCTGCTCCAATTTAGAGCGAGAAAATCTCGCTGTACCCTACCTCTCGTAAAAATGTTGCCTGCGTCTTGAAAGCAAAATTCGAAGCAACGCTACTTCTCAAAGATATCCAAGTGACTTTATCTTTGACTTATCATGTGAGATATGGCCTCTATTTCAGATGGTAGCCGACCCTCAATAACTTTAAAGGCGTGTTCAAACGGAATGCGATATGTCGTAAAACTTAGTTCTAAAAAAAGCCTTACATCGAATGAATTAGGTTAATTTTGAGTTTGAAATTTGATTTGTAATATAGTCCTAAAAGTCGAACTCAAAATTAACTTTATTCAAAAGACGTAAGAATGTGGACATTTGAAGTCCCAGTAACATAATATCCTCTCTTCGCTACACTCCAGTTTCATCGTTGCCCGCTCTGCTTCTCGCTTCGCTCATCGCTCTACTATCCGTATCCAAGCCGCTAGCAACTCGCGTTGGGTTAGTGAATAACTGCTGTTGATTTGTCAGTTTGCTGGTGGCGATGAATGTGTGGTAGATGCTATCAGCACCTGTTTAGTGTTCAACTCAATTAGAACGTTAGCGGGGAGAGATAAACTTGGGACGCAATGGTAGACATGTGGTAAAAACTTCTGATATTTAGAGGAAATAGCTTCTGCCAAGGGCTTCGCTCGCATGGTTGGATAAAAAGTAGAAGTAGGTAATATTTTGCCGTTTGCTATGGAAATAGGTAGGTACATATCTCTTTTCACTTATTGACAATGCGCCGACGGGGTGCTAAGAGTAGGTACTTCCTGAATATCGCTGTTAACATTCGTGCTTGGCTGTATCCGAATATTGGAATGCGGTTTTGGCAAGTTTCAAATGAATCTTCAAGTTTCAGGATTTGCCATTTGGAAATATTGGAAACCTCAGTGTCAGATTGTAACCCTGGCATTATTACCTATTATTTATTATATTTTCACTCCACTCAAACTGGCAGTAGACTGACATTAACTTCATAGAAAATGCTGTCAAATTTGTTTCATTTATGAAAACTTTCCCTCAAAAATTCCCTCATGATAATACGAGGCACGTGAAAATATTATAATGACGATTAGGCACCCGTAACGGACCTAATGCTGTCAGTGTGAGTGGAGTGAAAACATATAACCAATTAAGAATACTAGTCAGACCCGGGTTGAGTTGTATATTCCACTTTCAGCGGTCCCAAGTACTACAGGGTTCTGTAAATATCCATTTTTGAAGGTGTGAAAACCTTCATGCCCAGACGAAGGGATAAGAGCGTTTTACACCTCAGGGTATTATCGTAAGGCAGTTCTTATGGAAAGGGCATTTTATAATAAACTAATTTGCGAGTGAAGCCGCTTGCGGAAGCTTGTACTCATTACATTTGACATGTTTGATTACAGGTAGTAGAGAGTTAGGTGGTTTCTCAAGTGGACCCTGTATTAGGGTATGGCAACAGTTAGACTAGTAAAATATTAAATTGAGTACCTATAGAATTACACATTATTTGTTGTGTTCCTGCGGTGAGTAAGGTTGCCAGAGCTCTTTAGGGGGAGGAGGGTTCGGGTTGGCAACGCGTGCGTGATGCCTCTGGTATTGCAACCGCTCATAGGCTACGGTTACCGCTTACCAACAGGAGGGCCGTATGCTTGTTTGCAACTCAATAGTATAAAAAAAAAATCCGGTACCGTTGAATGTACAATGAAAGGAAAGAGGTAGGTATAAGTCATCGAAAAGATGTCTTGTAGATTTCTTTCTGCAAGACATCAGAAAACCGTTCCGTAATATTTTGCTTTCTCTAAGAACGTAACAAACAGGAACCCTATTTTGCCGCCCCTAAAATCCGCCACCCCGTGCTCAGGCTTACTCAGCCTGTTAGTAAATGTCGTCAGCTGTAGAAACGCTCTAAAGGTCCATTTCAAATATTTGCAGTAAAATCTACTACATAATGAAAAATCGACATCGAGTATCGGCGTTGGCGAGTGGCATTCGGTTCGTAAGTGTGCCACCGGCATAACTCATTCATGTATTATTCATGGCGAAACTAGGTAAAGCGTTTTCTACCATCTCTTTTAGTGCAATAGTCTAGGGTAGGTAATTGCTAGAAAGGCTATATATGGTACTTGTAGCACTTTACTTTGGACTGCGCCTTGCAGGTTAAAAATACCTTACATCTCTGCCTATTCAAGATTAGTGGTTTTTTATCAATTACTTATCTAGCAAAGTGTTACTTATCCCTTTGTAAAATAATTTGTTGTGTTCGGTGTAAGTAGGTACCTAGAGAGACAGTTAATATAAAATTTCGTCTTTTCAAAACGTATAGTTTTTTTTGACCTCAGTGGTGCAGGGGGCGAGTGCCCGGCTGCGGGACACATGTTTACATGTTCTGCAAATATTTTTTCTGGATCTGGGTGTTGTGGTATTATGGTACTCGTAGTTTCTGATACCCACGACACAGGGAATCCTAGTGTGGAGTCAGGATGTGACACTTGGGTGTTATTTATTTATTTTATAGGTGCAAAAGTGCAAATTCACACCAAATTCAACCAATAAATGATTTTACGAAGTATCTGCCTTGAAATTGCAATCACCCAACAAATTAGCCGACCATTGCTAAATTAGCTGAGTAGTAACCAACCATAGCTTCTGATTAGTGGCGAACGGATTCCTGTGATTAGCCCGATGGCCCGATAGACGGGGGAAGGGGTAGGGGGTAGTGGGCTGCCCCTGATTACCCGCCGCGAATAATTACGTGCTCTGGATGATCATGACGCAATATTGGAATAGATTATTATGTTTTGCTTTTACCCATCAAATGTTGGATTTTCAAGAGAGCGTGAGGCCGTTTGTCCACGTCGCCATCACCGAGCCGTCACCGAGAACGAGATGATGGCGCCGAAGTATCAATACATCCATCGCCGTGTGTCTTCCGTCACCGAGAACCAGATTGTCTCGGGCGGAGATCAAGATGAAGTGCTGGGCAGAATTTATGCGACCGGAAATACGCAACTCACAATCAAAAACTTTCGCTCGTTTGGCTGCAGTCTAATTGTTAAGTTTCAACCTTATCTCTCTAAAATGTGTCGTCTATATTACGTCAAATTTCAATAAAAACCACTTCTAAGAAGTAAGAAGTTTTCTAGCATATGTAGTCATTTTGTGGTGTTAATATTTTCTAACCAAATACTATTTCTTTTATCCTAGTAGTTGTCGAGCTGATAACAAAATAATCCTGTACTATTTATTCAACACGATATAAATATATTTTTATTATAAGTAACAGAAAAATAATAATAATATCAGTTGTAAATTAAACTAAAATAATATTATACTAGAAATGAACTCTGTTTTCTACGACTACGACTACAAGTAGAAAACACAGTTCAGATCACCAACCACAGGCAGCGTGCCCAAAAGGCTGGCGACGTTACCTCGTTGGATCGCTATACTGATCCTTTGTCCGAGTTAAGCACCAGCCCTTCGGTCATTGGTCTATTAATAACACGATATTAGATAGGTATTTAACTTTGCATTCGGAACAAAATACTGCATCCACAAAGCAAATACCACTTTACCTCCACGTCGGGTAAGTAACACGCGACAGTTCAATTAACTCAGATCGTGTGTGGACGCGTCTCTGGACGCATTTACGCAGCAAGCTTACTGAGAATATTTTACTATATAGCTAGCTAGACGGAATCATTAGCGGGCCTTAACAGTTATTTTTTGGTTTCCCCTTAGTTTTGTATATATGATTTAAAGGGCAATCATGTTATTGCTATTTAAGCAATTATTAATTAATTATCACCCAACAGTCCCATAAACCTTCCTGAACCCACCCCAGGATACCCTGTGTTGTGGGTATCAGGAAAAACGAGTACCATGGTATTACAAAACCCAGTCCCGGAATAAATATTTCCAGATCATGCAAATATTGGTCCCGCCGCGGGAATCAAACCCGCACCCCTTGTATCTCAGACGAGCACTGGCCCGCTACGCCACCGAGGTCGTCAAATTGTTATTGCCCGGGAACTCAGTAAAGCAGGTTATGACAATCCTTTGGTCATAGACAACAGAGTGGTCGGTGGACGTCATAATCTTACTGAGTTTCTTATTTCGAATGCTGCATTTCACTGATACAGTGAATGTGTTATTAAAGACGCTGTGCTGACTATATTCTGACATAGATATTAATAGGACTACAAAAATATACTATACCAGGTACGTCAAAAAATATTGCACATTTTTACGCAGATTCCTTATTGCTCACGGTAATTTTCCGAACTAAATAATGTAGGTACTATAAATCCATAACCAATTAGTGATGACTAATGATAAACTGCGTTGTGAGGTCTTATTTTGTGGCGACTCTACCGGCAAGTGCCAACGCCGATAACCTGCTTTCAATGTGAATGTTAAAAGCCAATTTGGACAAATGTATTTCGGGACTGCGGCTGTGATTAGTGCAGTTACGTAGGGCTCTACAAACGGGCGCAAATCCATTTTTTGGTATCGACAACGTCTCTTCTGAAATAATACCCTTGATTTTAAAGTAGTTTACAATGAAATAGTGTTTTGATTACTTGAAACTAGGAATACGAGAGCTGAGCTCCGCACATTTGTTGTATGTCCACATTTAGTAAAAGTGTGTATTCTATACATGACAGGCAGCAAGTCCATCGCCGCTTTAAGACTACTCACTGGTTTCCTCACGATTTAAGCACTTGTTACTGCGCACATCGTTAACCTTTATTCTATTGCTTTTTGTCTTCTGTCTGTGTTTTTCGAAATAAATTTATTTCATTTCATTTCACATCGTTTTTGTGTGTGCGTGCACGACCGGTTTCAAACCCTGACCTTTGGATCACAAGTCGAGGATATCCTACTACGCCAGCCCAATCAAGAAGTAACAAAAGTCGAAATGCTTTGTACAGAGAAGTAAAGTAAGTCCAACTCTAGCTTGCAAATCCGGAAGAATGGCGTCCAAACAATACTTTGCAGTAACAATTCGAGTTCGCAAGCCTCTTGAACAGAATCGTAACTGGAAACTACCCTACAGCCGCTATGCCACAGCATACAATGCAGTACCACCTGTTAAGGAGGCTCAGGCTCATTTTAATCAGCTTTATGTTCAATAGCAAATCCCCTAAAACCTAACTGATCTCGTGATGGAAACCGGAGCTATTTCATGGTCCTGCTAAGCGAATTATTAAAGACTTATCTCAATTAATATAATATCATCATTGTTAAGTTAATCCTACTTCCTACTATCCTACTAATATTATAAATGCGAAAGTATGTGAGGATGTTTGTTTATCAATCACGACGTAACGGTAAAACCGTTTCGGATGAAACTTAAAATATATAGGTTATTTACTAAAATAAAAAACATAATTCATAATTCGTTTATTTGCGGAACACGGGTATAAAAGATAGTTGGATAGATAGAAAAACTCATTATTCTACAAAAAGAAAAATAGCGTAGGGTACAATAGGCGACCTTCTATATTCTTTATTGTACACAGAAAACACAAAAAAAAACAAACTTAATGAAAGAATATGTACATAGGCGACCTTAACCCTAAAAGAGTTATCATTATCGCTAAAAGCGATGAATAAGATGACAAAAGTGAGAGAGAACAGCCATTTCTCACTTAATAGTATGCAAATTTCGAATTAAAAAACAGTTTCAGAACACGATCTGTGTGCATAGTTAGGGAAAATAGAACGATATAAATAAAGACGGTCATGTACGAGAACTCACGCCCCGAGGGTTCCGTACCATAAAACGGGGTCAGAAAATCAAAACTCCAAGTGTAGGAAGTGACAAATTATATTTTGCGGTTGCTCACGTAGTTAATTGTATGAAATTGACCGCAAATATAACTTTGTCTCGTAATAATCCAATTTTAATGGTTTCAAAACATCAATATTCCTCAATTTTATACTTTTTCATTTATTAATGTCACAAATGATAAGAGCATTCCAAATATCAGAATTGTGAGGTAACTGGAAGTTCCCTAGAGGTTTGTTAAGTAAGTAAGTAAGTTACCTAGACATTCGTTGCCATATATTTTTAAATGCATTGAGCTAGAAACTTGATTTCAATACGGCATCGCTTCAAGCTTACAAACTCTAATAGTTGGTGCTTTCAAGTTGATACCTTTAGCCGTTTCTGAGAAAAAGTATCTTGACGGAGACGGACAACAAAGTGATCCTATAGGGGTTCCGTTTTTTCCAAACGAGGTACGGAACCCTTAAAGCAAACTTATATAAATGCGATGTTCATCCGGCATTATCCCAGCTGACCGATTCGGCTCGCAACTTGTTTCACTTTACTACTCGCTGACTTCGACATGTTCAAGTAAGCGAGAGTTCCTGATTTATGTGCTCTATTCCACTAGGTACGAGTATTTGGGTCTGGCACCAACTTTGCGAATAGTTTACTCAAGCTTTCAGATGACAAGCTGTTCATGATCATCATTCCAGCCGTTTGAAGTCCACTGCTGGGGCCTACCCCACAAAAACTAGTTTTTAAGACGAACCAAAGTGATATATATAATATGATTTATTAAACGACCTTCAATAAACCTACAAGCTACATAATTATATACTATTGTATAGTGATTCTGTGATACAAAAGGCACCAGACAAATATTTAACAATGTGTGGTGAAAATCTCTAATAACTATAAATATTCTAAAAATATATTATATAATGGAGACGTCTAACTTTATTATCCAAATAATATCTCAAGAATTCACAGAAAACTTAAAAATGTACAATTTATTTTGAACCATTTTAGGTTATCTTATCATTAGTTGCTCATCGAAATTGTATTACCTATCTATTGTAATTTGTTGCTTTGTGTATAATTTTTTTTCAAATGAATAAGATTTATATAACACTGGCTTGTGCTCGCGGCTACGCTCGCGTGGTACCTAGTGAAAATTTTCTATCTATTCTAAGTTTCATCGAAATCGGTTAAGCCGTTCGCAAAAAAGCAGCCTCTAAGAGGCGCACATTAATCATTTCACTACACCGATTCTTTCACCGACGCGACGTTCAAAGGACCTTTTCAGGGCCAGGGCTCAACCTGATCACTGACCTATTACAGGATGACCAAGAAATAATTAGTGACACGATAAGCAAGCAAGGTTAAGCCGACAAACATCCAAAGATCCTCTCAAACTTGCATTTGCAATATTAGTAGGATTGACCCCTGTGCCCATTCTCCCCTGCAGCAATATGAAAAGAGCCACAAAAATAAGGGAGGCCGCCCGGGGGAGACGGGAATCGCCTCCAAACCCACAGCCTAATTCAATCAAGGGGAAAAAACGTCTCCCAGGATATTTGGGAGACCTACTCGATACATTATTGAATATTTGGGATTGTATTGCTAGGGCTGGGGTCTGACCAAACATTTAAGTGGATTACACAGTATTGTCATATTTAGGAGGTAATTATGAATGATGATACAATTGGGTTGTTTTGGAAAAAGTACTCATTACTTTTCCTAATAAATTACAAAGAATAGATCTTGCCATAGGTTTTTGGTTTTTAGTTCTACAAAGATAAAAACTTATAGGTGTATGTAAAATGAATAAGCTTAAAATCTGTAACATATACGATAAATATAATGAATGCTATTTAGGGCTAACTATGTGCAAGTATGAAACTAAATCTATTAAAAAAAAATATTGATATTTGCAAAAGTCAAAGTCAAAAGGCCTTTATTTCAATAAAATCACTAGGATCACTTTGAAATGTCTTAGAAATTAGGTGAAGCTACGCCTGTTCCTCGTGACCAAGACTAGAAGAATCAGGCAACAAGCATGGCGCGCGTGTCTATAATTTTTTTCGATGATATTTTTCACAAAATGGAATGTAGAGCTCCATGTGGTGCCGATCGAACTAGGCTCAAACTTGAGGCGCAACACTCGTTTTAGATGTATAGGGATTTAAATGCTGATAACATTGTCGTGCCAAAATACTTGAAACTAACATAGCATTCTCAATTAATAGCCACTCTAGGTACTGGGGCGAAGTGATCACAGTTCCAATGACCGAGTTATCGGTCGCTCATTACGACAATATTGGGAAAGTTCTGGAACTCAGCGCTGATAGTGTTAGGGGCACTTGACTGTGCTCCATCTCAGCCTCAGCACTAGTTACTTACTTTCTCTAGTCGCTAGCGTGTCGAGAACGTTCCTTTGGGCCATAATCTAGAGACATGGTGAGGGTTATCGAAAGGAATGCCTACGATTTATTAATTATGACATGCCTTTAGGTACGAATAAAAATGAGGGTTAAATTATTTTATGAACTGTTTTTCTCTCTCAATAACCGCAAAACGCACAGTGTTGATTTTTATGACAAAGATAACTTGAGCATTTTATTTACCTAAATCCAAGACAGAAACGCGATTGGTTAAACTTTTCTCGATAGATTTATTTTTTATAGTTCGGTCATCTGCATCATTTTTTTCGATAATACTCTGAAACTATCAATCATAAATAACATTTTTTTAAATATTGTGCTAAACAATAGCATTGCGTACCTAAATCCAAGACACTTTAAAAAAAAATACTTTGTTTTTAAGATAATCGATATTTTCTTATATGTCGCTTACGTCGATTACTTTCGAGCGCTTTCTAACGCTTGCTATCTCTTTCCGCATTCAATTATAGTACGTAGCGCTGTCACTTTCTTCACTCCGCCCACTCAACAGTTTATTATGATTCTCATAGCGCCATGTTCTTAATATAGTCAAGGTCTAATATCTAATTTGTATTTTCAAGTAAACTTTACGATTTATTCCACAGAAGATCTATGGAAGCTATGTTTACATTTTAATGAGGTATCGTTAGCAAGAGTTCACAAACAAATTAACCGGTAGTTCAGCGGTATCAACTAGCTTTATGCATTTACTTTTGATAAAATGTCTAGGTATACATAAGCAATAGTGCAGTAATGGCCCCGGCTGAAGAATAGGCCCCTCCATATCTACCTATCCGCGGATGTCGTAAGAGGCGACTAAGGGAAAAAAGCTAGGGGATGGGCAGCAGCGTCCCTCATTTTAACAACGATAGCGCTAACTGCGCTCGCCAACCCGCATGCCCAGCGTGGTGAGAATGGGCAAATCCCCCCACATGATAAGGAATTTACTGTCTGTGGGGGAGGCCTTGTTCAGCAGTGGACGTCGTACGGCTGAAATGATGATGATGATGTGTGCGGTTATATTGGATCTCGCAGAATGAGCACACCGGTCAAAATTGTCATGAGTCAGTCAAAGTCCAAAGAGTCTACTCCGCTCGCAGTCTGTGCATGAAAGGAGCCTCTAAGAGGCGCACTTTAATCCTTTCCTTTTCAGGGCCACTATACCTCAACCTGGTCACTGACCTAATACAGGATGACCAAGAATCAGTGATACGATGAGCAAGCAGTGGAAACTTAACATAACCGTCGGTTTGTATGTTGGTGAACGATGGATTTATTTCCAGGAAAGCCATGTTTTTTCACGGGCCGCTCCCGGTCATCAGTATCGGCTGTCACGTTAACAATTAGTTGCCACACACTCGTGTAAATAAGTGTAATGAATAAAATTGTGGTGGAACTATACCTTTTTGTATTAAACTCTACATTATGTAGCTATCAATTATGCCAATTACACACCGATTCATTCAATGACGGTCATAGGCCTTTTTAAGGGTGACCATACCTCCCTCCAAAATTAATAATTTATTAATTCATTTTTTTCAGACTATAGTAAAGTTACAGGTCTTATTTATATTATTCTACAGTCCATATCAATATATACCTTAAAACTAACATACATACAATATAAAAACTTAAAACATTGTGACAACTGCGACGTGTCGATGTCGCAATCAGGGTGTCAGCTGCCGACGGTGCACGGCGCTCTCAAACTCTGCGCTCAGGTAGGTCGATAGATGTTCAGTTGGAACTCTCACCATAAATGAATTGAAGCTCACATTATGGCATAAAAACCATTAAACATACATTTATAGCCATGATTTTTAATCTACGTTAAAAATTGCTACGTGGTGGCGTTCACGCTTTATCACGTCCCGTCAAATGAAGGCCAAATTTTCGGAAACTTGCCTCAAATAAATTGCAAACTATGATGGACCGCTTCACCACGAGCGCTGGTGGCCGCATCAGATTCAATGAATGCCGCGCAAAAAGCTACATACATGCCTTTTAAATTTATTTTTTTCAATAGCACTTCTAAAATAAGGTAGGTTGGTACGGCGATTGTGATGATGATGATTCTTCATGCAGAGATTTGTTCTCTCGTGATTGTTATCCTACTTCCTACTAATATTATAAATGCGAAAGTTTGTGACGATGTTTGGATGTTTGTAATTAAATCACGCCGTGTCGGGTTTTGACTTTTTAGTATGGTTGATATACGAGTAGTCCGTTATTTGTCCCGCCGCGTAGTAAGCTATACACCGTTATCGATACAAAACTAGTTATGCGCGGCAAAATTAAAAACGGTTACAAATCAAAAACAAAACAAACCATCTGGTTTTCTTTTAACCTCTGCATTTGGTTGAACTGTAGGTAGAAGTTACCAATTTTTCAATTCGATTAAAAGCTCAGTTTTAATTGAACTGTAACCGAGGGCCATCTGATGACACGCGGTGATGGATGGCTCTTCACTTCGATTGAAAGTGAGGATTGTTTTTTAGTGTGAATCATAGTCATCATCAGCCTGTAGAAGTCCACTACTAAACATAGGCCTCCCCCAAAGACGAAAGATCTTGAGCTCCACCGACTTCCCGCAACATTACAATGTCGTCGGTCCATCGGGTGGGCGGCCTTCCAACACTGCGTCGTCCGGTTCGTGGTCGCCACTCAAGAACCTTTGTTCCCCAACGGTTGTCGGTTCTGCGAGCTATATGGCCGGCCCACTGCCACATCGGCTGTGCATTACTGTTGAATATTTGTGAATATGTGTTCATTATTGTCATCAGCAGAGCTCGTTAAACCATTACTTTTAGTCATACATATTAAAGGCGATAATCAAACGACGTGCGATATTTCATTTCAAAGTCACCCTAGATATTTTATTGAAATAAACATCCTTTAAATTTGAATTTCATTCAATAACTGATCTGGATCAGTTGAGCTATCTATAGATCGTTAGTAACGGTCTTTAGATGGCTCAACTGTTTCTTGTGTATTTTGTAAATATTAACTTGTATTAGTTTTAAGTTTCTTTCTGTAAATAAAGTATATTTCAATTTAATAAATTTTTAAAATTTGTATCTAAAGTTCAATATACTATTGTCAAATGGTTTACTGGTTTTATTTAGTAAATTAAATTTTTATGTTATATAGTTATTTTGGTAAGAAGGTATGCTCTAACAAAACTACAAAAGCATATAACCACGTAAACAACCCTTCGCGAACGAAAACATTTCACGAATGAATGTCAACCCCCTAATTATATTTACAATACCACGCCTCGGTTCGCAACTAACTTGGCACACAAATAAGCAGATCAACAGAAGGCACTCGAAAAATCTCCTTAATTAACACCCCTCCTTACCCCCTTCCAACCTTCTAAACCCCCGGTGGGCAGCTTAAGAAGGCAACGCAACTGGCAACTTAACACACTTTTGAAACTTTCTCCGGAGTTTTTTGTAAATTTTTGTGTCGAAATTATTTTATTTAACTCTGCACCGGATGTGATGTAATTACTCTGCAATTAAATATGCATTAATTCCGTTTTACTTCCGTCACACTGGGCTGAGAGGATCCACAATGGAGATGAAAATTAAATGTGGCAAAGTGAAAACAATATTATAATATGTTGAATTAAAATTTATTACTCTACTTTTACATTAAAATTGAAATCAATTATTAATTAACTCAAAGCCGACTTTAAATTTGAGTAATTTCGTTCTATAATAACCTCGATGACCTTTATCAGCCCTTTACCAAAATTAAAAAGAACTATTTTTATGAACAATATTCTTTTCAATAAATAACTATTCCAATTAAAAATGTTTAGGCAAATTGTGACAAGACGATGTAGATGTAATTATGTATCTACACTATCTTCTTATATTAAAAATACGAAAGTTTGTGAGGATGTTTGGATGTTTGTGGTTCAATCACGCTGTAACATCTCAGCCAATTTCAATGAAACTTGGAATGGACAGAGTTCTTTAGCGAAGCCGCGGGCAGAAGCTAGTACATAATAATTGTGAATTCAGATCAGCTAATACGGTTTAAAAAAAACAAGACACCGAATTGATAACTCAGGAAATAGCCAGCATCACGGTGACCGACCGTCATTCCAAGTAGGTCACTTTTGAGCCAGGACGGACGCGCACAAAATGTTGTTTATTATAATCAGAACTTTTCCTCTTTATAATGTGGAATTATCCTCGCACAGTTGAGATTCCACAATCCTATTGTGAAGGTTTAGAGGAAATACAGATTTATTGGCTCACAAATAAAATTCCTCAAATATTTTACTCTCCTGTACTACTTGAAATTCGTTTTTCGATCTTTCGAAAACACCGTCATAAATCAGAGCTGAATAATGTGTCGAAAACAGCTAGTAATTTTGCACCTACTAGATATTTTTAACTCTAAATAAAATAAATTTGTGAAAACTGTCAAAGACATCCTCCAATTTGATGGCACCCCTGAAGCCGTGTTCATACGGCAATATGTCATCTAAAATGTATTTAAAAATGATCCTTATCTATACTGTATAAAGTTAATTTTGAGTTTGACTTTTAAGGAGCTTGCGATATCGTTTTAGATGACATAATATCTCACGCCGTATGAACAGGGCTTCATGCTCCTGATAGTGTCTAGGTTTATAGGTAATTTTCGATTGTTATATTTTTTTCTGACTTTGATTAACAATATTTTTGTGATAATCACTGACCGAAGCCGCGGGCAAACGCTGATAAAAAAAGAAATCTACGTCATTCATTATAATAGAGTGATCTTCCCAAGAACGCATTATATTATGTGACGACAAATGCAATGGCAGTGTTGATAGCATCCGCTGCGGAAACCATCACTCCTTAACATAACTCATGGCTTGACTAATGGGAAGTCCAAAAATAATGTTAGGAACGATAGACATCAGATCAACGACTTAAAATATACCTTGATCACATCATGATTCGTTTGTAGAATCATAACACAACCAGTTGGAACAAAAGTTTTGCAAAACATCAAAGGCCTAGAATACTTTTTCTAGTTAACCACGATCCTCCGATGTGGTGAAAGAGGCTTAAGATCAATAAAAGTAAGATAAATGATTGAGAATTTTATTACTTTAGCATTCATTTCTCAACTCAGAGTCAACATCAATTATTCCTATCAAGATGTACTAACAATCCAACCACAAAATTCTAGCAATTTCTAACAATTAAAACCATTTTTTGAGCCCAACCAACGATAGCAAATCAAAATACGTCCAATTAATAATCCAAATAAAATAGCTGAAGTTTTAAAATAATGAAAACGAGCTATTTTATTTGAATGATCAATGATCAGTCAGTTGGGCCATCTGGTTCCATCATCATCATTCAAATGGTCAAAAATGAAGGTCATTGACCAATTACAACGAGCCTAGTTATCGACGGAGTTATTTGTAGGAGTGTTTTGATGTCTCAGTTCAATAGTAAGTAACTGACTTAAATAATAGAAACTCGTACCTATATAAAAGTGTATCATCGCGAAACCAATGGCGGTTAAGCTGTGCGCAGACACTACTATTTACTGTTCACCATAACTGACACAAGACGCACAAAAGTGCGATGGTAATGACCATAGGATATCTTCCTAGAGCTTGGTAAAATCTCAGGATATATACCATCAATGACTATTGACGCTGTGAGCTAGAATCTCAGCCGAGCACTCGCCCGCTGCGCCATCGAGGTCGTCATATTGGTGCTAATTAATAATTACTCGATAGTGAAGAATTTAAAAAAAAGTTGGCTCCACTTTATTAGTCGTCTCATACAAGTCATGAGCTTGCTATCTTTTCTTCTTTTAGACTCTATAGTCATGTTTGATTATTATTGTACTACAGTAGTCTGTAGAAGTGTACTTCTAGAAAACCTATTTCAAGCGCAAACACTGAACCTAAAAATCCAGACAAATTACTTCACAATATTGTCAAACGAACCTTACAAGATTCCATCTTCAGATCAAGTCCCACTCGAACACAATGCTCGTGACTAGAGGTTCAGGCGAGCAGGAAAATAAGGTCCTATTGTCCCCTGGCCCCACAGTCCCCTTGTTCCTTTGTCCCCACTGATCCGCGGCGACCGGAAAATGGCCCACATGTGATTCGTCCCGATGCCTTTGGGACGAAACTATATTTTTCGGGCTGGATTTAGAGACCGCTGTTAGGGGTTGATAACCTCAACTGTGGCTACATTGTTCTGTTGCTTAGTAACTCTCGACTCAGCTATAATATCGTTACGTTCAAAAGATATAAAATTTTCGTCACTAAATTTTAGTGTATCCCATAATTTTGAGTAAAAGCCTGCAAGTGGTATAGGTACCAGAATCTAGCAAGCTGGGATTCCAATACTGGAATTTTGTGTCGAAATGATACACGTGCCTGTAGCTGGCATACTATTTTCGAGGAATGCTTCTGCAACTACCATGACAAGGTGAAGCGAGAAAATTTAACGGCTTGAGATCTTTTAGTATGCTTAGCTTTATAAATACGAGCAAATAGCAGAACCTCGTTATAGATATTTTTGTTCGTAAAGAGAGAGGATTTCATATTTGGAATTAGATAAGTGCAATCACGAGTGCGTTAGATGTCGTCACACACAGATTTATACGCGTCGTAAAAACGCTCCAAAAGTAAAGACACAAATGCTTAATTAATTATTTCTATCGATCTCTAGCCTAGCTCTTGTTCTTCTTCTTGAATGAATGAATGAATGAATGAAAATTCTTTATTGTACACACACCTTAATAACTAATTACAATTGAATATAGACTAAATAAATTTATATGTACAATGGGCGGTCTTATCGCTAAGAAAGCGATCTCTTCCAGACAACCTTTGGATGGAGAGGAGTCTGAATTGTACGGAAGATTGGTCGGGGTGCACCACAAAGTAAACGTAATATTTACTTAAATTATTAAAGAAAAGATAAGAATAATATAATTATATAAGATAATACTACTTGAATAATAATAATAATAATAATAATACTTCTTGTTGTGTCACTGATTCTTTTTTGGCCTAATACCTGTATTAGGTCAGTGACCATGTTGAGGTATGGCGGCCCTGAAAAGGCCTATGATCGGCGATGAAAGAATCAGCTCTTGTAAGCCATGCTACATTCAAAATAACCAATGAATCTCACATTTGTCTTCTTTTTTTTCACATTTTTATAAGCTCTTATTTATTAGGGATTATAATTAGATTACTTTTCTTTTGAGCCTCACCTAGTTCGACCACACTGAAGCTTTAAATTCCATTTTGTGAAAAAGGATCATCGAAAAAAATGATAGGCACGCGCGCCGTGTTTGTTGCCTGATTCTTCTAGGCTTGGTCGCGAGGAACAGGCATAGCTTCACCTAGTTTCTAAGACGTTTCAAAGTGATCCTAGTGATTTTATTGAAATAAATGCCTTTTGACTTTGACTTTGAATCTCTTTTTTTCTCTTCTCATGTAAAAGAGGGTGTATTGCATTTATCCAAGAAAGTGATTTCCGCTCCGAAGATGGAGGTTTTCGATGCTTATTTCCGCAAAAATAATAGACGAATGCTTCTAAAACTAATATTTTTATAGGCACATTGAATACTCACGCTCACTATCCTCTCAGCGCAATCGTTGTGATGAAATCGGTGGCGTGGCGAGCGAATGCCCGGCTAAAACGCAAGAGGTGCGGGTTCGATCTCCGAGAGACGGCAAGGTCTGCAGATACTTGTTCCAGGTCTGGGTGTTGCGGTACCATGATACTCGTAAATTCTGATGACCCACAAGAAAACCTAGTGTAAAAGAGACGTTTCATCAATATATGGAGCCTGGGCCTGCACTGTGTACACTACTCTAAAATATGGCTAAGCAATAAAGTAAACGTATTCAATTGGTTATTTTATTTAAATTGACTTCTTTCTAAGGTACATTAAGATTTTCTTCGATAAAGAGAGCAACACACAGCTCTACAAAAATATGGCGGATGGACGTGCGTGAAATGTCATTTTGACAACCTACATTTATCTGACAAAACAAAAACATCAAATCAAACAACATGACATGAAAAATATGTCAATGTCATGTCAAACGCCAATTATAAACCAACATGGCGGCCTTAAAATAGTGTTCACGTAGTAAAAAACTTACCAGAAGAACTATTCTTGTACCATCGCATTTGTCTTCAAATTAATGAAATTGTATTTTTCTTGTAATCTCCTATTTTTTCCCAATTTTTCTATGTAGTGTACTTAGACCAGGCCCAAAATGAAATGGCTCCTTTACATGTGACATAAGAACCAACAGTATGTATTTAATAAAAATAAGACTTGTATCACTATTACCTACTTGACAAATCAATGGCACCTACTAGCGTTTCTTCTTATAACCTTCTTCCGCCCGCGACTTTAATCGCGTGATACCTGCATTAAAGCCTATATGCTAATCCAGACTATAATCTATCTCTGTGCCAAATTTCATACAAATCCGTTGGGCCGTTTGGGCGTGATTGAACCAGTAGAATCAGAAGAATCACTGCTGCACCTATCTAAAAGTACTTACGCTATAGTGGCCTACGTTTAAAGTAACAAATAATAACATAATTCGATTAAACTTAACCTGCTGTCAAAACCTTTGTCTAACAAATCTACAGGATAATTGGAAACACGTGTACCATACAGACGGAGGTGAACATTCACGTTGTGTACCTACCTGGCTTACCTACCCATCGTAACCGAAGGTATTAATTTAGGCAAAATATAAGAGGCTTACGAACAAATACCTTTTTAGTTCCTTTGAAGTTGACCGCTCGCCGAAAATTCAACCTTTTAGTAATTTTGTCTTTTTAGCCCTCTCTCGAATAATTTCCACTTTGTTTCTGCTTTGAATACTTTACATTGTCTGTTGTGTTCAAATCGTTCTATTGTTACTTTAGTTTTAATTGTTAGTTAGAAAGGGTTTACCTAATTTGAAGCTACAATGGCTTAGTTACCGTTTTGGGCAAATAAATAGAGATTATTATCACACTTTTACTTTGAAACGGAATTTAAAAATGCTCATACTAACTTTATATTTTTATAATTCTTGTATTTGTAATGGTGGACATCGGCGTTTTGAATGGTACTTCCAAGATTGCCGATAAACCTATAGCTGTAAGACCTCTTGGCTACGGCGTAGCTCAGCGTAGAGCATTGTGCTACGTAGCTTTGCTCGGCGTAGCACTTGCTACAAAAATCCTATGTTAGTAAATCATAAAATAAACATACATTATGGAACAAAACACCATTCTATAATTTAAAAGTTATAGAGAAAATAAACAGGCAAAACATAATTTTACAGTTCTCTCGTTCGTCGTGCTTCAGTCATTCAAAGCTATTTACGCTCATTATAAACTCATACATCACTGGAACGCGACATAAAAACGTGACAAAAGCCTACAATGGCGCTTATTTATCGCCCATTGTGGCGGCAAGGACCGCTAGTGATGTGCCTCACAGGCGGGTCTTCAAACTAGTGCTGAGATCACGGTAAAGTAAGTTTATAACAGTTACAGATAAAGAAGGAGAGAAGAGTAGATGGAAATTAATATTTTGAGGTTTTGTGCAAGAGCAAAAAAAAATATCTATGTCGTTGACCATGCTATGTTGTTTGTTCTGTGTCCGGGTGTTAAATATATATCTATTATGTATATCAGTCTCTGGTACCCATAGTACAGGCTATGCCTAGTTTGGGATCAGTTGACCGTGTGTGATTATGTCCGGAATATTTATTATTTATTTATTTATGCGAACCTTTAGTACGCTACACTGTCGAATCGACTGAGATATTCACAAATGTATATTTTCACGCTCACCAAGATCTACAGCAATATACAACTTAGCTCATATAAAATTGGTCCTCGTGTTCCTACCAGTAGGAGAACCCAGAAGAAGCAAGAGTAAACGGTAAAAAAAATACATCGGCTACAATTTCGCTGTCAAATCGACGTCGTCGTGTTAACATGACTTTTTAACATAATACGGATACGGAAACATCCCATCACTAAAACTAGTAACGTATAGCGTAAATCATAATCACGGCTATTCTGTAGACCCTTTACAATTTACGAAGCCTTTTCAGAAAGACGTGTGAGACTCGTTTTTATCTTCTCACGACAGGAAGGGGTTTCAAGGTGAGAGTCAGAGTGATAATATAAATTATTTTGCTGAGAATGGCCATTGATGGCATTTGATTGAAAGAGTAGCTTTATGAATTGTGCATTTGTTATCTATATCTCATATTTGCTGGAGGGTCGAGTGGGACTTAACGAAATACTCAATGTACTGACATGATAAAAAATAAAATAAAATAAAAAAGCCTTTTATATCTACCACTTATTAAACTAACATATCTTAATTTAACTACACTTATTTTCTTCATATTAATTTCACTGTTTATCTAATTCTCTAGTCTAAATCCGCAGTAGTCGCCTCCACGGCGTAGGCCTCCCCTAAATCCCTCCATAAAACCCTTTCCCTCGCCTTCCTCATCCATTCCGGTCCACATCTTTGTGTCAATATGTCCCTCCATCTTCTTTTCGGTCTACCTTGTTTCCGTTTCCCTTCCAGTGGGATCCACTCTGTCACCCGTTTGTAATGTACTGACATACAAGGTGAATTATAGCATGTATTCCACCCCGTATACCCGATCCAATCAACGAAAAATAAAGAATTTTAGCGAGAAATCATTATTTTTGTAATTATAATTTTTCCCAAACTTTCTCAAATCAGCTGTTTAATCATATTTGTAGTGACTAGTATTTAAGGATACCTGCATTCCTTAACTTATGCTGTCTCCGGGGGACAACTGACAGTGACAGATAACAGATGACACCTGAGATGGAGAGATGTATACATACTCTCTGGAAGTGAGTCAGTCTGTGGTCAAGCCGGCACGAGCAGGCGCGCGGGAAGTTACTGTGAGATATTGATATGTGTGTTGTCCTGCTGAGGAACCAGCCAGTGTGGCGAAAGGCATATACTACAATATTGATATCTAACTAATAACTAAACGCATGAGAAGTACCGCATCAAGATTGCTACCTAAAACAGCTGTTTTATTACGAATGAAAAATTACTAATTTATTAAAGTCGTACAACAAAGTTTAGTACCAATAGTATAATTGGGTGTAGAATAAGTCCCTTTCAAGATATCATACATATAATGAATCACCTTGTTAATAACTTTTCGTCCACGCCAAATTGTTTTTTTTTTTTTTTATACAACAGATGTAGCAGGCAATACGGCCCACCTGATGGTAAGCGGTTACCGTAGCCTATGAGCGCTTGCAATACCAGAGGCATCACGCACGCGTTGCCGACCCCGAACCCCCTTCCCCCTAAAGATCTCTGGCAACCTTACTCACCGCAGGAACACAACACTATTTGAAACAAATAATGTTATTTGGCTGCGATCTTCTGTAAGGCGGAGGTACCTCCCAGGCAGGCTGCTCCAATTCAGAACGAGAAAATCTCGCTGTGCCCTACCTCCTCCTACCTACCTACTCGTTGTTGTAGATTCCATTTTACTGATTAACGTACTAATACTTTAGATTAAAGAACAATTAAACAAAATTAATCATTGATGGTACGATATGCTATGAAATCGAACCTTCATCCCTCCTTGTATTATACGACCCACATCCCGATCGCAATTCCAATGGTTTACATTGTGTCAGTTAAACTTCATCGTAATAAAATTGGGGTAAAGTTTCACCCCAATGCATTACTCTGTAACTCTGTACCCCGAGGTCTAAGGTTTCCAAGTTTTTACGATTAAGTAAATTTTATTCATACAGGGTAGGGTGGATTCAATTTGATCGACCCTTCTATCGAACCGCGAACTTCTGAGATAAAACAATTTTTGCGGTTGGCTCGCCGTTTCTATGGCTTATGGAAGTTTCAAATGATGTAATGAGATACCTAATTTATTCTCGGTTTACTTAGTTTTTGTTCTGGCCCACAGCGGACGGTTTTATTAATCTGTTCAAACCCTTGGTGGGTGGTAGATATATGATATGAGTATTCATGCGATTGTAGGTACCTACCTCTGCACTGAGTAGAGTGCTTATGTAGAAAAATATTTCAGAACATTGTAAATTGACTTGGCTTACCATTGTGTCATTTCATCAAATTAGTACCGTTCTTAAAACTAGATGGCTCCACAGGTTTCATAGGTAAAATCTATAAATATGGCCTCCTATGTTTTTTTCAGTGTCACTAGGATAGATGTCAGTGATAAAAATAGGTAGACTCACCAGGTGGCGGTAGATGCGCCAGCAGCAGCAAGGCGAGGTGCCACATTGCGCCCTCTAGCGGCGGCCGCCCCCCGCGCCCCGCATGCCCCTTACACACACACGCACGCGCCACAGCGACGCACTCACACACACACTAACATCACACGAGCGAGACACCGCACTTTCAATCCGAACTCATCGAGCGCGATCGATACCCAATTCTGAAACAAAAAAACAAAACTTTAATTTAAAATATTTTGGGTGCGCAAAGTTTACGGACTGAATCACCAGACCAAGATAGGAGTATTTGTTCAGGCGCCAAAGTTGGGAGGTTTCGGCGCCCGTTTATCTAAGTAAATAAATATCTTTGTTGCTGAGAACGAAGAGTACGCGAATGAACGGCAAAGGATATCACCTCGCCCAAACATTTCGTACATACAAAGCGTTTACTTGTGAGAACAGCCACCTTGTGCCGGCACCACGGACATCGGTATCGACTGACTGACTTCATGCAAATAAATAAATTAATGGACTGGCCTCATAGCTCAGTTGGTAGTAGCTCTGCCTTCTGCGCTAAAGGTCGCGGGTTCGATTCCCGCACTGGACAAACATTTGTGACTAACACAGATGTTTGTTCTGTGTCTGGGTGTTAAATATATATATATTATGTATATCAGTCTCTGGTACCCATAGTACAGGCTATGCCTAGTTTGGGATCGGTTGACCGTGTGAGATATGTCCGGAATATTTATTTTTTTATAAATAACACAAAGCCTAAAAGTAGCCTATGTGCTATTCCAGACTATAATAATCTGTCACTGTGCCAAATTTAATCCAGATCCGTATAGCCGTGATTGAGTAACAAACATCCATCCATCTTAACTTTCGCATTTATTATAGTAGTCTTCTTCTTCTTGTCGTGTAACTGACTCTTTCTTGGTCATACTGTATTAGGTCAGTGATCAAGTTGAGGTATGGCCCTGAAAAGGGCCTATTACCGTCGATTAAAGAATCAATAGTGAAAGAATAAAGTGCGCGTCTTAGAGGGTTCTCTCGTGCACATGTCACTTGCCTTAAAGTTTTTAGGTTCTAGGACATACACATGACATAGTAGTAATATATACAAGTAAGACTAGCTTACGCCCGAGGCTTCGCTTCCATGGTTCCTTAATAAAAAATATGCTAGTTTAGGTAAAGAAATACATCTATTCCAAGATTGGATAGTTTGTCATTTAATATTGAAAGCTGCTAGTCGTTTACGGCGTATACGGCGAGCGATTGGAAATGTTGGAATTTAGTATTCGTCAGAGCCGTCTCGTTCCCTCTGTCTACTGAATTTTATTGCAATCAAAATTTGAATGTTCAAAGCATCTCGAAATTAAATTTACCTACCTTCATTTCAAAGAGAGATTGAGTAAAAGATGTTACACAAAAGCTTTGTACAGATAAATCGAGAAGAATTCATGATGTTGTTTGTGAAATTACTAAGTAGGTATATTGTTTAAACTAATTCCCCATAGCTTACCCGGATAAAAAGTAGCCTATATATTATTCCAGGTTATTCCCTACATAATGCCAAATTTCATTCCAGCCTGTAAAGTGGTTGCGATACTAGACTAGACAATATTCAAATGTTTTAAAAGAGACGTTTCATCAATATATGGAGCCTGGGCCTGCACTGTGTACACTACTCTAAAATATGGCTAAGCAATAAAGTAAACGTATTTAATTGGTTATTTTATTTAAATTGACTTCGTTCTAAGGTACATTAAGATTTTCTTCGACAAAGAGAGCAACACACAGCGCTACAAAAATATGACGGATGGACGTGCGTGAAATGTCATTTTGACAACCTACATTTATCTGACAAAACAAAAACATCAAATCAAACAACATGACATGAAAAATATGTCAATGTCATGTCAAACGCCAATTATAAACTAACATGGCGGCCTTAAAATAGTGTTCACGTAGTAAAAAACTTACCAGAAGAACTATTCATGTACCATCGCATTTGTCTTCAAATTAATGAAATTGTATTTTTCTTGTAATCTCCTATTTTTTCCCAATTTTTCTATGTAGTGTACTTGGACCAGGCCCAGAATGAAACGGCTTCTTTGAAGTGCTTCTGGTTAGTTAGTCTAGATATAATGCATTTATTCCGTAGTCATCTCGAACCAAACCAATAATTAAATTTGCCAACAATCCACGATTCTCATTATTTATGCCTAAAGATTGTGAAAGCGATATTTCTGTATCTTACAGGGTATCCCTAGAATACTTCACAGCGGCGGCCCATTTGCACTCCTTTGTCTCGCTTTGATTAAACAATCGTGATGTTCCTAAATAAAGTTTTTAGGCCACTGTGTACATACCAACATGAATGGTAACCATCAGTTACGTTAATATTTTCATATTTTTAAACTTGAGCGTAAATAAAGAGCGGGGTTAGCTGGGTTTTTAATGACTGTGCAAAACTTACTGTCTCTTTCTTCCCACTCTTAAAACTCTATCTTGGTTGATAAACATAGATATTTGTTCTGTGTCTGGGTGTTAAATATTTATCTATTATATATATATCAGTCTCTGGTACCCATAGTACAGGCTATGCCTAGTTTAGGATCAGTTGACCATATGTCCGGAATATTTATTTATTTATTTCTTCTGGAGAAAATAAACATGGAGACAGAACAGTGAGAAAATTGCTGAAATTAATTTGAGTCATCGGTTGCTATCGACGCGAGTTGAGATGAGAAATGAGTTTCTACGCTTAGAAAAGAGAGTAGGCAAAAAACAGTAGCGAACAGTGTACAATTGAAAAAAAATTGGTAAATAGAGAGCACAAAGTTATTGTATCCGTTTAAATAAGCCGGGAGCTAAACGTGAGCAAGGCATGAAAAACATCGTGCTAAATACAGAACATACACTAATAAAAGATAAATAAATAAATATTCCGGACATATCACACACGGTCAACTGATCCCAAACTAGGCATAGCCTGTACTATGGGTACCAGAGACTGATATTCATAATAGATATATATTTAACACCCAGACACAGAACAAACATCTAATATCGTTAGTCACAAATATTTGTCCAGTGCGGGAATCGAACCCGCGACCTCTAGCGCAGAAGGCAGAGTCACTACCAACTGAGCTATGAGGCCAGTCAGTATAGAGATACCTAATCCCCACAGTACACATGAACTCTCCATTGCCTGCCACCTCTCGTCCTACTTCGAACGAACCGCCAGGACATATAATAAATAGAAGACACGGCTATATCCATGACATAGAAAAAATATTTGAGCTGTGACAAAACTTCTAATGGACACGGGAAGTCGGAGACTTTCTGAATGTTCCGACAGCCGATATCACGGATTTTTTGAAAGTTTCCCCTCCGAGCCGTTGTACTACGTTTACGAACAGACAGGCAATGAATCTTCGTCGAACTTTCAGAGGCGATAGAAAAAGTTTGGTCGGCGCAAACAGTCATAAAAGATAATGATTAATCCCAGAAATGACCCCGTGACAGGAGCTTTTACTCTACATCTATTCGTAACTTTGTATCGAATAGAGTAAGTAAACCGGGGTTACGTTGATTAGATATAAGCTTTGAACCTCCATAACTTTTGATAACGTTGCAATTAGCAATTGAAGAAACCTAGGTATTAGTCTTCATTGTTATTTTGATACAAGCTTAAAGTCGGGCAACGGGCTATGGAAAGAGCTATGCTCGGAGTTTCACTACGTGATAAGATCTGAAATGAGGAAATCCGTAGAAGAACCAAGGTCACCGACATAGCTCTCAGAATTAGCAAGTTGAAGTGGCAGTGGGCAGGCCATATAGCTTGCAGAACCGATAACCGTTGTGGAGTAAAGGTTCTCGAATGGCGACCACGAACCGGGCGACGCAGTGTTGAAGGTGCCTTCCACTTCCACCCGATGGACCGATGACATTGTAAAGGTTGCGGGAAGTCGGTGGATGGAAAGGGCTCAAGACCGTTCGTCGTGGAACTCTTTGGGGGAGGCCTATGTCCAGCAGTGGACTTCTATAGGTTGTTGATGATGATGATGATGTTATTTTGATAACAAACATTAAAAAAATTAAACCACCTATCAAAAGTATAATTGCCGATTGGTTACTTTAAGAGCACACGTTTTTGTTTAATTTCGTTTTTCCGGTCTTAAGTAATTTTACAGTACACTTCACATAGACAAATAAAACCCGATTCGGAGAATTACTTTCAAGCGCACTCGTCTGCAAAATTACAAATCGATTTACATTAATCCCTCCCCGTTCAGATCAAAGATGACCCTACAAAAGCAAAAGGCCCTCAAACGGGCTTTGCTAATAAACGCAATATTTATAATCCAAGATGGCGGACGGGTGAGTAATGGGAATAATTATAAGCGGAATCAATCAGGGCTAGCTAGATTTGTGTTATTAAATTTAAATAATCGTAAGTAGCTCTGGTGCCACGACAAATCATACCCGGGATTCCGGGGAAGACAGAACTTGTTATATGCCATCTTCCCCGATTCACGGTCGGGAAATATCTCACTTTTTGTTAAATCTGCCCCGGCACCAAGATGGATGAGAGTAAGACGAGGAGGAGGTAGGGCACAGCGAGATTTTCTCTCGTTCTGAATTGGAGCAGCCCGCCTGGGGAGGTACCTCCGCCTTACAGAAGATCGCAGCCAAATAACATTATTTGTTTCAAATAGTGTTGTGTTCCTGCGATGAGTAAGGTTGCCAGAGCTCTTTAGGGGGGGAGGGGGTTCGGGGTCGGCAACGCGTGCGTGATGCCTCTGGTATTGCAAGCGCTCATAGGCTACGGTAACCGCTTACCAACAGGTGGGCTGTATGCTTGTTTGCCACCTCAATGGTATAAAAAACAAAAAAAAAAAAAAGACGGGACTTCGATGTTGAACTAGTGCTAAGGTTTCAATATCAAGCCAGGGCGAATGGTTCCGCTCACCGGTAACCGTCTACTGTGAAACGGACTGAGCTCCAGTTTAAAGTGTTCCAATTACGGCTCGATTATGTTGGACTCAATTGGACTGTTCTCTTCGTTTTTATACGAGATTTTAACCGGAATTGAAAGTTTGAAACCCATACACTGATTATTTTTTTATCACATAGCGAGAACCTGTCAGTAAAAATATCGGTATTAGATAGATTTCACAAGCTCAATTTTTGATACGCAATGGGTACTCGACAACTTGAAAAACAGAGCCTTTTTCCAAAATCTTAGGTACAAAAGGGGTAAGTAAAGGTTCTTCTTCCAAAAGCCACTAGATAAAACGTTCGCAAATTCTTTATGGTTCGTAAATAAATGAGTAGGTACCCACTACTTAGGTAACTTTGTACTTGAATTAGACAGTAAAACTCCGGCCCGATTGCCGGTCGTCAACATCACAGGCCCGAAGCCCAATTTCAAATATTTATTCAACTTTAAATTTAAAATGAACCCTGCCCCGACAAGCCTGTTGAGTACAACTAGAGCAATATAAACACTCGTAAACCAGAGGGCCCAACTTCCTAAAAATATAACTTTACAGCTTTGATTAAGGCTTGCTAATAGCGTCCGACCCGGGGAGTGAACGACACGATACTTCGTACTGAAGGGACGACGTGTCGTGTCGTAAGACTTAACTCTGTGATTACAACTAGCTGTCAGTTTTGTTAGGGAGATGATTATGACAAACGTATTCTTAAAAGTATTCTAAATTGTAAAAAAATACTCATTTTCTTTTTTTTTTGCTTCCAGTATCAAGAGATTTCTTCATGCTTAATTTCAAGATTGTAGGTCACGGGCATGGGGTCTTTTAGTATGAAAATAGATTTTGATAGAGGGACCGTATCTCTTAAAAAGGTACTTTAAACTTGACTTTTTTACAGCATTATGAGTATATGGACCTCTGTCATCATCATCATCATTTTAGCCGTAGGACGTCCGCTGCTGAACATAGGCCTTCCCCACAGATTTTCAGCGCGACTGACCTGGTACTCGACCTGCACCCAAACAAGCATTAAGGGGAATCTGCCCATTCTCGCCACACTGGGCATGCGGCATGCGTTGCTTGCTGGGTTGGCTTGCGCAGATAAAGCTATTGTTGACACGAATGCTGCTGCCTTCTCCCTTAGTCGCCTCTTATGACTTCCAGGGGTAGTAATGGAAGGGTCTATTCTTGAACCGGGGCTACCAGAGCATGGACCTCTGTATTCGATAATAATTACAACTTGATACCCGAAACCGTTTCTGAGAAGAAGGAAATTCACTTGGACTGATAGACAGAAAGATGGACAACAAATTGATCTTATATGGGGTTTAGTATTTCCATTATGAGTTACGGGACCCTAAAAATAGGTATTTATCGATAGTTCAATAGATTTTAAAACGATTTTCGGAGAACAAATCGCACCATGTCGTCGAATCGGTCGCAATCGTAGGCTACCCCCGTACATACATCGCACTAAGCCAGCCGCGCTTGCAATCGCTCGAGAAAACTTTCCGGAATTTTATGATTCAATAATTTTTGGGTTGAGCTGCGATTTCGGAAACTACTTTCGGTAGTTATGCGTTTGAACCAGTTAGTGACTGGTTGAACCGCTTAACTGCAGATTTTGGGTCAAAACAGGCCTGAATGGAGTCAAGTGTCCGTGGCCGGATTAGCGCTGAACGATTATCAATCCCTTTGCGTAATCTCACTACTATTTTAGTTAGACAAGTGACACGTGATGTCTTACCTAAACACTAATTTACTTAAGTGTTTTCTGTGCTTTTATGTGACAGCAAACAATTTTAACATAATAAAATAAACTTCGCGTAAATAGATGAAAATGCTTATGAAACAAAATAACTTATAAATGGCTATTTACATTTTTTTTAACTGTTGTAAGGGGTAATAAATCGCGGGTCGCATCGTAAGAAGCAATAAAAGTCAGCGCCGAGCCTCATCCATTATCTCAACAAATACACAGCTACACAACACTTCAAAGTACATGACAAAGGCTTTATGAAATCCAATATTTGAAGCTAAAAACAGATGAATAAAAATCGTTGCATTTAACGATCTAACGAATCTTACGGTTTACGGCACATTGTAGAAAAGAGTTCGTCAGCCATTTAACTAGTCTTCTTGTCGTGTCACTGATTCTTTCTTGGTCACCTGTACTAGGTCCATTGACTGTCGTTGAAAGAATCGGTGTAGGGAAAGCATTAAAGCGCGCCTCAAAGAGCCTCCTTTCGTGCACATGTCACGTGTGTCACGTGGTACCATAGTACCCATAGTTTCTGATACCTACGAAAAAGGGACGAACAGAATCCTAGTATGGGGTCAGGACTATGTCTGTGACTGTAAGGTGTTATTTATTTAAATCAACGTCAGATTCCTCAACTCATAACTGGCATCAATCTAATATAAATTATTTTGATCACAACTTTCTTTGATTCATCACTAAGAATACAGGAGGAGGAGGTAGGGCACAGCGAGATTTTCTCGTTCTGAATTAGAGCAGCCTGCCTGGGGAGGTACCTCCACCTTACAGAAGATCGCAGCCAAATAACATTATTTGTTTTAAATAGTGTTGTGTTCCTGCGGTGAGTAAGGTTGCCAGAGCTCTTTAGGGGGGAAGGGGGTTCGGGGTCGGCAACGCGTGCGTGATGCCTCTGGTATTGCAAGCGCTAATAGGCTACGGTAACCGCTTACCATCAGGTGGGCAGTAAGCTTGTTTGCCACGTCTGTTGTATAAAAAAAAAAAAACAGGACAAAGACAAAAAATTGCACCTTTATCGCCATTTAAGATGCGAAATTTATCGCCAATGAATCTAATTTAAGAGCACTCATTTAACTGCTGCAAATTTATTTATAGACGGCCATTATTCTGGTCTCTACAAACACTTAGCTGGAGATTAGTTGAGTCTAGGCCGGCGCGATTTATTTTAGCTTAAACTGTGCGATAGCTTTGTATTGTCTGTTACACCCATTTGTTAAGTAGACACTACCTCTATGTTTACCATTTGATCATAGTAAGTACTAGCTTCCTCTCGCAGCTTTGTTCGCGTGGTACCTAAAAAAGCCTATATGATATTCTAGGTAAAGATCTTTATCTATTCCAAGTTTCAACGAAATCGGTTCAGCGATTACGGCGTGATTGAACAACA